>WFMF01000083.1:0-560140 GCA_011033025.1 Beroe forskalii | reverse complement strand
CCCCTTGTCTACACACGTCCACCACTCCAAATACCCCTTGTCTGCACACGTCCACCACTCCAAATACCCCTTGTCTGCACACGTCCACCACTCCAAATACCCCCTTGTCTGCACACGTCCACCCCACCAAATACCCCCTTGTCTGCACACGTCCACCACTCCAAATACCCCTTGTCTGCACACGTCCACCACTCCAATACCCCCTTGTCTGCACACGTCCACCACTCCAAATAACCCCTTGTCTGCACATCCATGTCCACTCCAAATACCCCTTGTCTGCACACGTCCACCACTCCAAATACCCCTTGTCTGCACACGTCCACCACTCCAAATACCCCCTTGTCTGCACACGTCCACCACTCCAAATACCCCCTTGTCTGCACACGTCCACCACTCCAAATACCCCCTTGTCTGCACACGTCCACCACTCCAAATACCCCCTTGTCTGCACACGTCCACCACTCCAAATACCCCTTGTCTGCACACGTCCACCACTCCAAATACCCCTTGTCTGCACACGTCCACCACTCCAAATACCCCCTTGTCTGCACACGTCCACCACTCCAAATACCCCCTTGTCTGCACACGTCCAAAACTCCAAATACCCCCTCGGCTGTACACTTCCATTACTTGCCGTGCCGCGCACTCTGTGCGCGTAACCAGGGCCCTGGTTAGAGCAACCTGTATAGGTCAAGGTGTGTTTCTTTAGCCCGCATGCGGGCTAAAAAAAACACTCCCGCTGGCTTCTTGCTATACACGCATATCCCTGTTTGCGTTGCGCTTCCTTCCGTAGGGAAGCGCGGTGTTTCTTTAGCCCGCATGCGCACCTACTCCATGCGGGCTTTTGGTTCTTCCTTCCAGGAAGCGCGGCAGGCTTCCCTAAGCTCGCAAAGGTGTGCGTACCCGCGCAGCTTGCCCTAACCAGGACTCTGGTAGTGGTTAGGGGAACCACGCAGCGCTTCCCTACGAGACACACTGGGGAAGCGCACCGCAAACAGGGATATCATATACGTGTTTTAGTTTAGCAAGAATTGATGTTTGAGACGCAGTGTTGCTCTAACCAGAGCCCTAGTTTAACGCGCGCGCGCCGCGCCTTGCTCGTTTCGCGACACCCCTGGTTAGGGGAAGACGCAGTGTACACCGCGCTTGGTATTTACAGCGCGTGATAGAGCGCAAAAAGTACCCAAGCACGATGTTATTTAATAAACCGCGCCTCGAAAGGTTGAGGTAATGAAATTGGAAAGACATTATTTACAATGAAAACCATGTTTTAACAAGTGTTAAAAATGTAATCGTATCATCATTTTCACGGGCTCCGGCCCAATATATCAAGTTCAACATAAAAAAGAAATAAATGAAGAAACGTTTGCACTTTGCATGTATATTAAACCATTTTTAAGAGCAACAATCCACCATCCACTTCCAGTGCACAGACTGAATTTAAAAAGGTCTGTTGAACGGTGATCTACAGGGCTAGTTTCATTTAAAGTTTCACTTCCAGCATAAGTAATTAGTAAATACATTTCAGCGCAAATTTATCTTGACAAAAGCAATCTTTCCATGGCAGAGCATCATCATATTTATCAATTATTATACTTTAATTTAACATTTTACAAGAAATTAAAAACATGTAAAAATTGTCAGCATTTCAACGATGGCAGCAGTTCCTTAAAGCTGGAGTCTGGGGATGACAATGTAAGCGCTCGAAGTTTAGCAGTGTCAGCAGTGGGCACTTGGGCAGAGGACTGCTTCTTTAGTTGAACATCTGTATCTTGTGGTGGCATGGTCCTGACGACTTGAAGCTCAAATATCAAGTGGATTTGACTGTATAGTAAGCAAACGCACCACATTTGCTATGGGATTGTTTCTAAGTAAGCCCTAGAATATTCTGCCCAGAATATTCTGCCTTTTCCGAACGCAAGGAAATGTTTTCTTGCGAAAAGATGGTCTTTAGACTATAACTATATAACCCCATCGGGTTTCCTCGTACCTGTGAGACTGACCGGGTTATTTGTCGCGTGTAGCTGAGTACAGCTCAGGCAGCTCCTGACTCCATCCTCCCCCGATGTGGAACCCAATCTTCTGCCGTTTAAGGGCGGTCTGTCGGTCTTCTAGATCAGCCCAGTGGACCTGGCAGGGAGGGAGTTATTGATATATCGGCAGCGAATATAACGAGTAATTGTCAACTGTTATACCGACCTAATACCTGTAAAATTCCAAATGGCTTTCTCGTAGAACAGTTTGAGCCATAGCTTACGGTGGCAGTTTGGACTACAAGAGGTACAAGAGGTAGGTAGGTGCAGTTTGTGCGTCTTTTGTGTGCGCGGCGTACAGAAATATAAATAACAAGTGCCTTGGTATGACTTTACTAACGTGTTTCTTCCCGTCGCTCCTGTTTGTACGTTTGTCAATCTGTTTGATGAGGTCCATAACGTCAGGACTAGCACTTCGACCTCTCCTGCTTTTCAACCCGTCCAACTGATCTGAAATATGAGTTGCGTTGGAACGCGAAAAATAGCCGAATATCATCCGGAATGTGATCTGGAGGATCACTGTCGTATTTTTTGAAGATATCTTCTATTCTCACCGACATCCAATTCAGGGCACCGCAGCTCATGACAAGGACGCGCAAATTTACTGTTAGCGCGTCAATATTCGACAACACTTCCATCGATATATCCAAAGTACAGCACATTTACGCGCGTTTTTATCAAGCCCAGCTCCGCCAATCGAAAAAAACTCACTGAGAGACTTCTCGTCATGTTCCCCCTGAGTCTCCCATCTACACTGTTTAACAGGACTGATCTGAAAACAACTTAGAGTTAGCAATCCGGGTGCACTGCATCCGACGTACTGCGAGGCCACGCCCAGCTATCTTTAAATCCCATTCATTTCATAGCTTGTTCAAACACTGATGTCGCAAACTTGAGAAATAATAGTAATTCTGAAATTTCCGAGTCGCGCGGAACCATTAATTAATAGTACGTGGATAAATACATCCTGACTTATTGATATATCAGGATCACGCAAGTACAAATTATATTGGTCATGTGGGAATTTCAGGGGCGTTCTCAAGGCTCGCTCCGGGTTGATTTCACGCACTGTCTAACTCGATGAAAGGATTCATAAAGACAGTAGACACGAATAACACATTTTACAGTGCGCGTAATTTACTTTCCATACAATTTCTGTCGAAACTTTCGCTTTTTTATCGATCAGTCCACGTACACACATAAAGTTTATTGACTCATAACGGAAGGTTTTGAGGTGGATGGTTGTGCTGGAGTTTCGCTGTCTGAGTCACTGTCCCCCATCTCCACCTGAGAAACAGGAGTGTTGTAAGGAGTTTAGAGCAGGCGTATGGAGGAAATAGACAGGAAAAGTAGAAAAAGAGGTGGAAAATGGACAAGGAAGGTGGAAATAAGAGGTGGAAATAAAAAGGACAGAAATAAAAGGGGTAGGGGTGGAAATGGAAGGGGCGAAAATGAAAGAGGCAGTAATAAAAGGGGCAGAAATGAAAAGGGTAGGGGTGAAAATAAAAGGGGTTTCTATGAGATTACAGCTAGCTGGCTATAATACACATGTATAGTGATCGGACGTACCTCTTCGATCTCGTTGCCCTGTATGACACCTCTCAGATCCAGCTTTATGTAATTGGGAGGGGATTCTTCCCAGGTGCTGCGTATCTGAAAATATATGGCCTTGATATATATGATATTGGACTTGAAATATGATCATATGTGTAGGAAGGTCATACTTATAGAGTTAAGACTTAAACTGAATCAAACGCAACGATTAGTTCAACAAAACATAATTAATTTGAATCATGAAGATGGAAAAATACCATTCTTTCAACCAGTTCAACCAATTCTTTCAACCAGTTCTTTGGATTAACAAACCTCAGTGATTTCCTGCAAGGAACGCTTGTGCATACTACTTGCAGCGCAGTGGTCTGGGAAGCTGTTTATCTCCGCTATGTAGACTTGGAATCCAGCCAACTTGGCAGCACTCCAAATCCCAGAATAGTGGTCTGTCTGCGAATTCACCGCATCTGAGGGAGGGTCATTTATGGCACAATTTAAATCTATTCTAGCCCAAAAGTTTGCCTTTCCAAGACGCTATGATTATAAATCGTGAAATTGGCCACACACTCACCCACCTATGACGCAGAAGTTGAACCACCCACCTGAATAATGGCTTTCAACCACATATGTATGATGCAGAATTTGGACCACCCACCTGCACCTATAAAGATGAATTTGAACCACCCACCTATTATGATGAACTTGAACCACCCATCTGAGAGTGTCCGTTGGAAGGCTTTCACCATGCTGGTCCGATAGCTCTCCTCCAACTCTGCCTCGTATTCGTACTCGTTTACCTGAGGATGAGGGAGAAAAGGTGAGGGAGGAGGAGGGTAAGGGAGGAGGGTGGGAAGGAAGGTGAGGGAAAAGCAGGGTGAGGGAGGAGGAGGGTGAGGAGAGGAAGGGTGAGGGGGGAGGAAGGGTGAGGGGAGGAGGAGGGGTGAGGGGAGAGGAAGGGTGGGGGAGGAGGGAGGAGGAGGGAGGAGGAGGAGGGGTGAGGATGAGGGAGAAAAGGTGAGGGGAGGAGGAGGAGGAGGGGTGAGGGGAGGAAAGGTGAGGGGAGGAGGAGGAGGAGGAGGAGGGGTGAGGGGATAGAGGAGGGGTGAGGGGAGAAAAGCAGGGTGAGTTCCCAATATGTGTGTTAGTTTATCCAAAGGTTGCAGATTGGTAGAGTTATGATGGTTTGTAGGAAAACGGCGATAGATTATCTAAATATGTGATATTCATTGCTCCAACTCCACCTTGTTAAAAAGAAGTTGTGACAATGATTTATTCTTTAAGTATATTTTTTAAAGTATACTCAAAACCAAAAAAAAATCCTGCGAAAGCAATCGGTATGCAATCTATAGTCTGGATTTGATCCCTATTTTACCCCCCCCCCCTCGCCGACACCGAACCACACTATTTCTCATACAGTTTCGAGTTACAGGGGAGTGTAACCCATATGTGTAACACATGTGTATACATACAGGGAATGATATAGACGCGCATTTTACGATGCGCACAAATTACTTTTCATTGAATTGATGTAAAAATTAAAGTATTTTTTACGCGTTTAATAATCGATCGATCTGTGTGCACACATATGCTATGGGTTACTCCAAGAAAGGGTTGGGATGAGTCAATTAACAATTTTATGTTACCCGCTAGGGTTATTGGTCAGCGCTTTCATTGACAGGGGCGGGGGAGCAATGAAGGATACGAAAAAAAGAAATACGAATAGTGTGTGATGTGAAGTAATTTCATGGGGAGTATTGTTTGTTTTTGTGCTCCGTAGAGGTAGCACACCTACTGTTTTATTGTTATTTACTGTGAAACAGATAATTTCTGGAAAGTGTACCAGAAATCGGTAGGTACATGACGATGAATTGCGCATTTTACCACAACAAAGAGCCTATGTTGGGGTTAACTGGCCGCGGTGATAAATTAGAAATTTCTTGATTGCAAGGTCAATTAGCTCTGGATAATTACTTTTCTACGTCAATATTCTTTGAAGCAAGCCGCAAGCAAAAACCTTTGAATTTTCGATGTGTTATCAATCATCTTGAACAAATTTTTGGACTGATTTGTTGACGTTCCAATCCAATTGATCGTCGCAAGTTGATCGTACCGAGAAACATAAACTATTGAAAAAATATTAATGCCATTGAATTGTTGAAAGTTTTCCGATTTTGATCGGCAAACAAAATTATAGCGATCAATATGAATTATTATTGATGTATTGTATATAGCGTCGGGGAGGATGAAATGATTGAGTTACACCCGTAACACATCCATCCACTTGAACATGCACAAGTTTGAAGTAAATCGTCATTGCGACTTTGTTATTTTAATTATTGTGAGTTATTTGAGCAAGGCAAGGTTAAACCTTCTACCTGAGGTAACTATTAAAATGAGTGAGTCACTCACGCAGTTGGGGACAATCCGTTACTACCTAGAATGAGTTACCACCTAGTGAGTGGTTTACATTGCAACGTCTCCCCGGCCCATATGTGAGCACATGTATCGATCGATGAAGGGATTGATCATAAAGACGCGCATTTTACACTGCGCGCGCAATTTTATTTTCACAATTTCTGTTAAAATTCCAGTATTTTAACGCACTTTTAACAATCGATCCATGTGCACACATAATATGGGCAAGGAACTTGTTCGTTGAGATATTCGCGACTGCAGTAAAAAAACCTTCGACCGTAAAATAATTCGTGGGAAGGCTCTTTAATTTTCATAGTAAGATACACATACCAATCATTGCTATAAGGGTATGGTTTTGGTAATGAGTGCTGGTCTGACGTTACATTATCTTTGTTATCATTACTGTAAATTCTGTCAAACAACTCACCAGTATCCTGATGCGCTACAAAATACACTGTTAGCACCAATAATAGGTGCATAGACATCTTCAAATCACCATTCCGAACCAAAACAGTGAAGTCGCAACCGCCAGTCCACCTAAAATTATTGCCACGCAAACAATTCAAGTACAACTCACATCATTAAGAAAATAATCATCAATCGACAGGATTCGGGGTGCCGAAGCCCCGTTCTCTGCTTCAATGTCCTTGATTTTCTTTGCAAGAGGGGATTTACCACTGCCTGGCAAACCTCGGATTATAACCACGATCTGAAAGCAAAGATTTCAAGTTTAAGCTTGTTTCTCAGCGTTTAAAGTTGATCATTATACCCAAATTTGAAGGGAGGAGTCTTTGTCGTAAGCAGGAGAAAAGAAAGGCAAAATATGCATTTTAGAAGGATGGAGGATTTTAGGAATGACGTTCATTAGTTACTCAGATCCTTATAAATTAATTAATCATGCTTAGGAAGAGTAAAGTACCTTATCAGGGCGTTTATTTCTTCCAGGAGGGAAGAGTATCTCCTCGGCAGGGACTTTGGGGGCAGGGGCAGGTTTGTGTCTGACTACTGGGGGTCTTTGAGGGGGACCAGGAGGAGGGCCAGGTGGGGGAGGGGGTCGAGAGGAGGGCTGGAAATGGGTGTAGGGTGGTCTGTTAGACATGTCAGGTGGTGGTCGTGGCGGGTTGGACGGCGGATCTCTACCGGTCTCTTGAGAGGTCCTGCAGTTGAGGAGTCTAAGTAATTGTAGTCATCGGAAAATATATCATAAGAGCAGCAAGAGTTTCTAATTCGACAGTACTAGCATAAATTGGAGAAACCGCAGAAACAATTCCATAGCAACAATCATAGCTCTCAATATGTTTAGCAAGACCCCATTTAACACCCCCTTCCCTAACCCACCTTGATGAGAAGGATGCCTGGTCACCCCTTTCTCTTCTCTCCTGAGAATCTCTCTCCCTTCTCTCCTGAGAGTCTCTCAATCCTCCTCCTCTTGAGGAAGAAGAAGACGATCTCCCACCTTCCGGTGGAGCTGGACTTCGGCTCCGTTCCGTCCGTGATGACCGGTGATGGTCGGAACTCCGGCTCCCACCGGCTCGGTGGTCGTGTCTCGAACTGTCTGAGTCTCGGCGATCATGTCTAGAGTGGTCTGCTTCCCCCCGTCTCCCCTCCTCCTCCTTGTCACTTGTGATGCCAGAGAGCAGGGCATGCGTAATGTGCTCCGATATCTCATTGGACAGCTGGTTGACTGTTCCCGCAACTAATTCATCCAAAACATGCTGAGCTGAAAAAGACAGATTGGTCAAACAGAAACAACTGGTCTGATTATTTAAAAATATTTAGCATTCTATATGAGTAACATGAAAGCTCAATAGAATTATAAACACTTAAAACGTAGAAAGGAGCCAACAATTTTCAACAAGCAGCACTACAATATGGTGGCGAAGAAATAAGCCTATATTATAACTCAGTCAAACATAAAACTGTCGAAAATTTTGATAAAATTAATATTGATAACATTATGGCAGACCAATTTAACACGGGAGCTGGCCATTCCCCAACATTATGCAATTTTATGCAGTTTTCACAGTCAATATCCAAAAATTCCCCTTGCAAAAAACCAGTGATATACTCAATCAGTCCATGAATAAAATAGATCATGATCTCCATAGACATCATGATAGATTGAAGGGCTTCGATGTCAGAAATGGTATTTATGTATCATGACTCTAGAAAGAATCGATGAACAAAAGCAATACATTGCTATAGTTGTCCGGATGTAGCAGAAAAATATTTCTTGGACAAAAGAACGTCGAAAAATGTGAAACAAAAACGAAAAGAGGAAAAAGTTGGATGCCGTTAATGGGATTAAATAATGGGGCTGGCAAGTTGGGGGAGCCCATGTATACATGTATCTGTTTTGGATACATGCCACATGGGCTACAAACTCAATATTAAGATGCTTATATTGCCAGAGCCTGTAGTCTCTTAGACATGGGCTTTCATCCAATCATAGCCCTCGAGAAGTATGATGGAGCCCAAACATTGAGATTTTACCCAATATTAGAAGTCTCCAGGGTATGTGGGGCCTTTAATTTGCGTTTTTCGGGGCTCCCGTCGTACTTACCAACTAGCCAGCCCCCTGCCCCAATGTCTTTTGACACATGATGAGGAAAATTTTAACCATTAACTCTTCCAAGTGGTGATAAAACCAGAAATAAACTCCAAATAAAGTAGCATAAAACAGTTACTATCGGTGACAGTTCGAACTGCAGTTTTGTGTGCGCGACGTAAGTTTGCGCGGAGTGAAGACATATAAATAACGCCGCACACACAAAACTGCAGTTCGAACTGCCACCTTATAACATTAATAATTTAAGAAATATTGCGGCTAATATCACGAATCTAATGCCCACCTTCGGCGTGCGGCAGAGTCAGACCAGGAATTTCTCCGGCTTTCGCGGCTTGCATGACTTTACTTAAAACGTCTTGAACATTGGGCTGATGTTCAGCGAGTCCGTCAGCGTGTTCAGGATGGGAGGACCTAGAACTATTCCTTTCAAAATCATGGGGTCGGTGCGGGGGTTCAGCGGGATGATGATGGTGGTGGGGATGTCCTCCCCTCGCCTCCTCAAACCTACTCTCTCCGGGGTGGGGGTGGTAGCCCCTCTCCTCCTCATAGCGGGCAGGAGGAGGGGGAGCTCGCCCCCTCTCTTCTCTGTAGGAGGGGGGAGCGCCCCGGTCATCGAACGGGGGAGGGGCTCGGTGCTCCGACCTGTGGTCCTTACCTTCCTGTTGCCAGGGCGACATACCGTACGGTGCTCTCTCTTCCCCGTATGAGGGTCGAACCCGCCGCTCACCGTACATCGGTCTCTCCTCCCGGGGGTATGGGGGTCGTCTTTCTTCTGCTGGCGGGGGTGGTCCGCGGCGACCTGGTCCGGCGTCGTCATAGGGAGGCCGGGAATCTCCGAATGGGGGCCTCGATGGAGGGCTGAAAGAGGGGAGGTGGTGAATGGTATTATATTGGAATGAGAGAACATATGGAATTGATGGCATGGTCTTATGATGGAGACCACCAAGATTAATCATATCAAATTTTTCATTCTTCAAATTCTTGATTTGTAAACAAAAACCACATTCCATTCTGCCGAGCTCACTTACCCCTGTGGTCCTGGTTCACCTCTCTTATAGGGAGGTTCAGCCCTCTGGTAAGGAGGCTCAGGCTCCCCTCTATGGTAGGGTGGTGTAGCGTCCTCCCTCTGGTAAGGTGGTCTAGCGTCCTGGTAGGGTGCTTCAGGTGCCACTAAGTCTGCCGGGGGTCTTATGACCCTCTTACCAGCCAGATCAGGAGGTGGTCGTATCACTCTCCTGGGGGGACTGCCCCTAAGATCAGCCGGGGGTCTGATCACCCTCTGAGGGGGAGGCGCCCCATCACTGAGGGGTCGCCCCGGGGCTAGGTCAGGCGGGGGTCTTATCACCCTCTGAGGGGGCGTCCCATCACTGGGAGATCGCCCCGGGGCCAGGTCAGGTGGGGGTCTGATCACCCTCCGCGGGGGAGGCACCCCATCGCTAGGGGGTGGCCCCGGTGCCAAGTCAGCCGGGGGCTGGATGTTTCGCCTAGGAGCCATAGGGCGGGGAGACTGGCTCTCAGGAGAGACCAGGTCAGCTGGGGGACGGATGTCTCGTCTTGGTCCTGGCGGAGGCTGGTCCTTGCCTGGTACAGCAAAACAGTAAAGTTTAGACAGGATGATAGATGCAGAAATTAAGAAAAAATGCTGAAATTAGACGCAAAAAAGGTTTTGCGAGGGTCAATTAAGTTTAACTCTAGTCATTAAAGGACTTATTATAATTAGGATCCAAATTAAAATTCATTTTGGCATTATGGCAGTGAACAATAAGCGCGCTAGTCAACGTTAAACTCGCGCGCTGATTGTCAATGTCATAAAAACTGCACGTCTTTAGCGAAACCTCCGTCAATCAAGCGATCTTCACAAACACACATTTGTGAAGTAGAGATATATTTGTTGGAGGATAGTACAAATATTAAATCGCGTAATTCAACTGGATCGGAATACTAGTTTTCCCTGTGTTTAATTAAAAAACCAAGGTATAGTACATTGTACAATGTATAGCTGTATGGTACATTGTGTAATGACTAATGCATAGATGTATAGTACATTGTACAATGTATAGTACAATGTATAGATGTATAGTACAAACCACCTGCACGTTTTTCCTCATCCTGCTTCTGTTGGATCAAATCAGCAGGAGCTTGGATAACTCGCTTCTGCTGTTTGATCTTCCTTTCCTCTGAAACGGTAAGCATTGAGTTTGGGTATTAGTTTTAGACTTCTTCAATGCCGGTGCTGAAATTGTCAGTTTATATAAATCTTTGAAAATCTTATTTAATATGTTTCTTTTGATGATAATGTACAATGCACACCTCATCCCCAGAATGTATAAATTGTACATGTGAAAAACTCCTCACAATCCCCCTTAATTCTGAAGGCATGCGAGGTTATTCAATCGAACAGATTTTCATGTGATTTGCGATAAACTAGACGATTAGACCTGAGATATACCATCTAACCGTATAGCGATAGTTTGTACAGCGATAAACAGTACGGCGATAAATTACTACAAATATATAATTGAGGATGAATTGAGACGCATGCTAAAGATTTACATCAAAAATCATCAATTGTCGCACTCTGCGAGATTGGCGCGAATTTATCGAACCCCCAAGAATCCCAAGAATCAGCGTAGTTAATAAAATGTGGATACATCTGGACTCCTACCAAAATGGGGGTGGGGGATGGTTCTGAGATTCAGACATACGCCCCGGCGCTGGATCCCTATTCTCCCGGCCCAGGTGATCCTTGTAGCCAGAATGACGGTGAATGGGAAATACTGCCGAACATTCGGCCTCTTAAATTCTAATTTCTTGCACTTTAAATTGTATACATGAGCACAAACTGCATGCGCATAAAATGTTTCATTTCCAGGTTTCAGCGTTATTGCAGGTTATTATTATTTATTGTTATTAATTTCATCTCAATTCAATCAAAGAAAATTTCAACATCGAAAGAAAGAGACCCTCAATTATATTTCCGCAAATCATCAGATTATGTTCTTCACAAAATGGTAATTTTATGAAAAAACGAACACTGCGCAGAATTCGATACTGACATCTATTTAAGAAATTGATGGAGTATTTGTGTTATGGGTGCTGGGTGTAACTCAATCATTTCAAACTTGCTTTAGATTTTCACCGCGCACACGAATAGTATAATTGGATTGTTAAATTGTAGAGATTTATCTAGAGAACTATCAAATGTTATCAGATATTCAAGATGTTGAAACTTCCAAAGTGATCCTCCAAGTTGTAGCATTCCCCTGCAATTAAATGGCTATGGCTTTAATTGTGGCGATTCTGAAAGGTAACCAGTACCAATTGAAACTGAGGGTTTGGTTTTAATCGTAAATCATAGTCATATTCTACGATTAATTGAAAAATATGATCGCCGATGATCGCCGATCTATAAACAATCATGGTGAAAGCATTTCTGTGATAAGCATAGGCCTTTTCCTATTCAATGGTGCTGCTTTCAAAACTACTGGCGCCTCTTAATAGGTTCATTTGTATCAAACATTGCGCAAACACGCACGACAAACAAATTATCCCGCATCACAACAAATCATCCGCTTAATCAATTATGCATTTTACAAAATGGGCTTCTACGCCCATTTCAATCAAGCGGATTTCAGTTTTCATGTAGTTAATTATTGAAATTTTTGATATAAATTTAATTGAACCAGTTGTTGTAAATAAGTTGTTGTGAATAAAAGCAGTAAATTCTGCTACCAGATAGATTTTAAGAATCGGGAAGATGGTTCTCGGATCGAGAAAATCTCTCACAACTCTGATACGATGATAGAAAATTAAGGAAAACTCTGATATAATTAGAATTGTCTGGCGAATTGTTCCTGGATGGGCCATTTCCACCCCCTTAGAAAGTCTGGTATGGGTCGCCCAGTGATTTGGGAGTGTTCAATTAACAGAACTTATTCTTCCAATGGTTGTCGAGTAAGAGGGTCCTCTACGCTTAGATCGGTCCCCCCCCCCCCAATTATCAGCACTTGCACCGAAATGAAATTTCGAATTCCATACATACTTTATCAATTGTGATCGTTTTTAATAATCAGATATAAGGTTTATGGATAGTGTTGGTCAATTTCGTTGCTTTGTGGTGAGCAGTATCTTATAAAGATAACAATTGTTATCACTACACACAATAGTCACCGATAAGTCAAACGTGTTCTTTAAATACGACCAGAAAGTCGGTCTATAGATACCAATACACCACAAATCGCCGTGATAAATGGCAAATGGTAAATTTGAGAAATTCTATCACCTCTGCTTGGACTGATTTCGTAGGAATTCATTTATTCTTTCGAATTCGTGGAAAATTCAAGATGATAATACAGTAGCAGTAAGCATTAATTTTTAAACATTTTAATTTTGGCATAATTATTATATCATCTCGCTGCGGAAAAATGGAACTGAAATTAAATTTCGGATCATTTCTATGATGAGTATTCATCAAGATTTTTTCAGAGCTACTCTATTAAATTTAAACGTTACGTGGAAAAATTCAACATGAACAATGTTCTTGTGATAATATATCATTCATCATAGTCATACATTCTGAGGTTATTGGTTGAACATACAACTGACACGCAACATTTAATGACTACGCTCTAGCAAAATCTATAAATTTGTTTGCAATTATTTTATACGATAATCTACTGTCTGCTATTATGTGAAATACAATTATAATGTCAAGGCACGAGCACTGTACTCAGTAAAATGACGTAATGATATGTGAGCTAGTAATTTGCATTTTAACCCAATGCTTTTGGTACTCACTAGATATTTGCAAAATTGGTCTTGATCGTTTGGAAATTAAATGATTCTGATTTCAGATCAGTATTTATCAATTTCTCTCTACTAGCTTACGTCATTACTCCATGGAAACCTTTGACATTTTGCATTTAAACGTTTTTGCAATGTACCACTTGGGAGAAATGGTCAACGCTAATAAAATTATTGCACTTTGCAAAATTGAATCAATACCTGTCCAAATACAAACGGCTAGCGAGGTTCCAGCAATCCTAAACGGCAAGATTCAGAAACGCAACATAGGGGTTACCAACGGGGACCACTGGAGTGATAAACAGTGCCTTAAAAGTGAATCAATACCGTCCAAACGCGAGGTTCGCCAATCCTATCAAGCGGGTAAGATGATCGCAACAGGAGGGGTTACCATGGGGTGTGAGGGATTCGGGGGTGGTTTTATGGTGACGCCCGTGACTCGGATTGGTCAAAAGCTGTTACGGAAATAACGCTCAGCCAAGTGGCGCGCGCGCCGCGCGCATAAAGCAAATGTGGAATGCTATGCTGTTTTTTCTCTAAATTTGCATCGCGCGCTACGCAAACCAAACTTAAATTTCAAATTTGCCACATTTACACTTATTTGTACCACCCTTTTTCTCGGAACTACAGCAAGTCTATATGGAACATCAATTTCATTCGATTTGTAAAGGATTTGATTTGTCCTTACTGAATAATCACGAAGACCTTTGAGAGTCTCAATTTCTCCTTATTCAGTATTCAAAGCATAACAATGAACATTTTTGCCGATGTACTAGTGACCCGCTTTTGATATTGTTCACTGCAACAATACGATGTCCGTATTAAGGTACGAAAGTAATTGCCAGATTCATCAATTTTCATTTCGTATGTATACAAGTATTTGTAGGACGTACCTACCTTAGACTAGGGAAACCATGGCGTGGGCCGTGGGATACAATGATACATACATGTCGGGCTGATTCTAATCGATGATCAGTACTGTTGGATCGCACAGTCTCACGATCATACATCGAGATGTAATATTTGATGAAATTAACTAACAAAAGTATTCTAAAGCAATAAAATTCCTCGCATACCTTCTGGGTCGACTGGTTTCCAGAGTCCAAGCTCCGGTGCTTCAGTAGGTACTTCTGGCACTTTCTTTTCTACATACTCCAAGTTGCATCGTGGGCCTTCAGGCTGAAAGAGATGGGGTTAAAATCAAATCTTTCCTATGAAGTATGATTCTTGGTCTGCCGATACCAGGATAATTGAATCGGACGACAGCTGAATTTTGCAAAATAACTTTTTAAATAGTGACATTACATGATAACATTGATCTGTAAAATAAATGCTGAGCAAAAAAAGGAAAACCATTGACTAACACTTACCACTGAACATTTGTTATTCCTGAATTCAGACACCATCTCTGATAAAACCACATGCGTACTCCCGAAGGATACCGGCAAGCCAGTTTTGATCAGGTCTCTGTACTCCAGTTCTTCAACAGACTTTTCTGTGATTTAGAACGGAGTTAGAAGTAAAACGGGAATATCAAATGCTCGTTACACACTAAACAGTTTTATTTAGAAAGGTCAAGAGCTCAAGTCAAAATACGGGGATATGAAATGGTACTTAGATAGTTTCATCGAATCACGTGTCGCACATAGATGTTCGTATGGTAAACAATTAAATCTGGATATAATTCTGGACATGACTAACCCAGAGAAGACTGGATGTTCTTCTTCAGCATCTCGTCTTTGGACATTGAAGGCGACCTATCAGGTTGAATGTCTGGTTTAGAGTCAGGAGGCGGAGTAGCAGCGTGGGGTTCCCATCCCTCAGGGAGCTGTCTGGCTGGAGCTGCACGGAATCCGTCCTCAGACCCGGCCCTATTATCAGGCCTGGGGCCTCTTGGTGGTGGCCCTCTGGGTTGAGCTGCTCCTCGCGGCCCTCCTGGGCCTCTAGGTCCACTGGGCCCTCTAGGTCCAAATGACCCTCGGGGTCCACCAGGCACTCTGGGCCCACCTGGCCCCCTAGGACCTGCTGGTCCCCTGGGTCCTGCTGGTCCCCTTGGTCCTGCTGGTGCCCTGGGTCCTGCTGGCCCCCTAGGTCCACCAGGACGAGCTCCTCTTGGCATGGTGCCAGTGGGTGGGGGTGGCCTTGCCCCTCTTGGTGGTGGTCCTCTAGGCCCCCTAGGAACTGGTACTTCCACTTCCTCCTCTCCATATTCATCTTCAGGTCTAGGAGCTCGGTATCCTCTGGGAGGGGGGCCTCGTGCTTCAAACCTGGGAGGAGGCGCTCGAGGTCTGGGACTGTCCATTCTGTGAGGCGGTGGGGCCCTGACTCGCTCCTCGAACCCAGCCCGCGGGTGCCTCATGTTAGGGTCGCGAGGACCTCGCTGTCTTAGGTGGGGCTCGTGTGGTCCCCGGGGTCGGTAGGCTGCATCTTGTGGGCGAGGGCCTCGTCCATCATACCCCCGTGGTGGGGGTCCGTTAGGGTTTCTAGGACTAGGGTACTCTTCATAAGATTCAGCTTGGTATCCACCGTAGCTGGCATCGTAGCTATCATCCTCGACACTGCCATAATGATCACCTCCATATTGATTGTAACCTTCTTCCTTTGGCGGGCCTCTATGGTCAGGCGGGCCTCTATGGTCAGGCGGGCCTCTATGTTCAGGCGGGCCTCTATGGTCGTGCGGGCCTCTTTGATCTGGCGGGCCTCTCTGGTCAGGCGGGCCTCTATGGTCGTGCGGGCCTCTTTGATCTGGCGGGCCTCTATGGTCAGGCGGGCCTCTATGATCAGGCGGGCCTCTATTATCAGGAGGGCCCCTTTGGTCTTGCGGGCCTCTTTGGTCTGGTGTGGATCTTTGTTCAGGGTGGCCTGTTTGATCTTGTGAGCCCCATTGATCTTGAGAACCCCATTGATCTTGTGAGCCCCATTGATCTTGTGAGCCCCACATTTCTTGGGGGCCATGTTGGTCTTGGGGGCCGTGTGGACCTTGCGAATCTCCGTAACTTGGCGGTTTCCTTTCGTCCTGTACGCCTCTGTGATCAGGCGGCCCTCTTTGATGATGGTCTCCATAATGTTCATCCTCTTTTACTCGCTGCTGTGGGGCACCCAACTGATGGTTTGGTTCCCCATACCCCTCATTAGGCACTGGGGGTCTGCCGCGGTGCTCATCAAACGACCTATTTGGAGGCATCTGATCTCCCTGCTCTCTTGGATAATGATCAGGAGGGGCCGGATAAGAAGAATTGTCAACTTGCTGTCCTTGCCACCCTTGTGCTCCTTGTTCTCCCATCTGACCGAAGTTACCTCTCTGAAACGAATTGCAGTATTTATTTACTTATTTAAATATATAACAAAAGCGCCCTCCCCCGTTTACATCCAGTAGGAAGTTAATAAATCCAGTTGAAAGTTTTGAGCTCCTTGATGCACATTGTACTGAAATGAAGTCTGTACCTTGGGATGCTGTTGTGGGTCCTGTTCAGTGTTCCTCCTCTTTCCCAGAGGATTGCTCGGATCATTAAATCCGCTTTGAGGAGGTTGCTGGTCATTGCTCAGGTCCATGGGAGATTCTCTGAGATCAAAGTAATCATAAAGTTTTAAATGCATATATCTGAAAGATAATATAGGTCACTAAGGGTGAAAGATATCCTGGATAACAGAAGCTTTTTTGAAGCTTTCTTCACATTCATTCATAAAATCTTGATGCTGGGATGTAGAAATGGCAATAACCTCATTCGAACTCAGAGGCATTCTCTTTTGGTCTCATTAGGACCGAGAAGTCGCATGTTATTCTCTTCTGAAGGCTTCATGAAAGGTCCTTTCGCAGGGGAGTCTGGTGGCTCAGGCTTTACTTCTTCTGCACGGATAACAAAATAAATTCAAATAATCACTGAACTCAGATCATTTAAGATATAAACGTAAAACGCCTACTCTGGAATGGGTTTGATAAGTTCTTATATATCATTGGGTAAAAAAGAGAATGTAAATTGTACCTTCGTCCGGGGGCGGGGGTGGAGGGGGCGGAGGAGGGGGGCTGCGAGGGGGAGCCGGTTTCATGTCCCCAGGAGGGGGCGCGGGGGGCATCATGGACCCCACCATCTGCCCGTACATCTCCATGTACTTCTTAACGTACGCTGCCCCGTAGTCCATTCCCCCGGCTACAGCGGCACCTGCATCTGGGGTTAGGACGGGTTGTAACGTACTGTGACATAACCTGGTCAAGTCTGCACTGTACACTTAACAGTATATACACTTGTCACTACACACTACACTGTAAAGTCTACACAGTTCGAAGGTGGAAGAGAATTAACGTGTGATTATTATCGTTAAAATCATACAATTAGCCTGTCATGAATTTCATCATTTTTACGTGAAATGAGTCGTGTACAAATATGAATAGTATATGTAGCCGGCATACCGATAAGGGAATAACACACACTGAACATTGTACAAGAAACTCATTGCTGAGTCCGGTAGCGGGGGTGGGCGGGGGTTGGGGAGCAGCCCCGAAAGTAGGAGGAGGTGGGGGTTGCGCTGTGCTGTAGCTCACTGGGGGAGGGGGGTTTGGGGGCAGAGCCCCTCCAAAGTTGCTGGGAGGTTGGGGAGCGCCCCAGGTGTTCTGATTGTTCCCTCCAGCTGCACCCCACTGGTTATACATGGGACAAGCTACTCAATAGATATAATAAGGATTACGTGCTTATTTGTTATTTGTATTGATATTAAAGCTATGGATATCAGAGACCTGAAATATAGAATAACTTGATCAAATTCTAGTACATTTAATTCATTATCCAGCGCTGTTTGTTTTGCAATTCACAATGTTCAATAATTCGCTTCAAGCAAATGCAGGTCGATTGCTAAGAAAAGAAATATTAACAGTGCACCGGTCAAATGAAAAATGTGAGCAAATTCCTTATGAAGAACATTTTGCTCGGGCCGAGTGGGACAATAGTAAATAGACGCACGTAAACATATCGATTAAAATTTATTATATAAAAGACAGGGCATCAGAGTTTCAATAAAGATTCATCATTATAATCTATATATTACAACTCTCCTATGTGTGGCCAAACCATCGTCATTTGGCAGTGAAGTGTTATATGTGATGCTGAACGGGCTTCAGATTTCTAATGGGGGATTTCTATCATAAGAAATGATTATGGGACTTACTATGCTATGAAATGATTTAAAAACCAAAATATGGACTTTCTTAGTTCCTAGTTCCTTCAACAATTGACTCGGTGAAGATGGTATTATATACAATGCATAAACATGGGATGCATTCAAAATTTGCGACATGAAAGAAATTATAATTGAGAATGAATATTTTTCAAAATTCGAAACTATCCCTCTCTGTAGGATATTCAAAGTTAAGAATATGTCATTGTTCTAGCTTTCCCTTCATTAGCTGTTATTGAGGTCATAAATTAAGCTGCTAAAAATCAGCGTCCGGTTTATGAATTGTTAATCATCAAGTTATAATTTACCAATCCAAATTAATCAAATAAACTGTTAGAAAATTAAAATTTGAAGTCCGTTATCTCTTAAAATTAGACATGCCCATCTCTTCAAAGTTACAATTAAGCAACCCTTTTATAAAAAAGAAGATATGCTGAACGCCCAGCAACATGTTTAGACACGGCATTGTTGGTTTGATGTATTATTTTGTCATCATCAGCGTGAGCCCAGCATTGGATGTGAGGATGATAAACCATAGCTGAGTAGTGGCCCCCTGCAGCCTGATTCCCATGGTGGTACACCACCCCAAACAAGGAATATCTCCTTTCAGCTGTCATGGACATTCCCACAGAGGACATCATTTCCTCCTCAATCAACATATCCGTGTCAAAGTCAACATCCTTCAGCAGCTTCTGACACGTCTTCACCGTCTCATCAAATATGAACCTTTTCAGGTGGAGAATTAGGACAGGAGGCAGGGATTCCAGAGCTTCTTTTCGATAGCACTTTGCACCATTGACAAGGATTTGTTCCTTACGGGTGAAGTGGCAGAGGGCATCTCGGACATGCCCAATTTGAGGGTGTTGTATGTCTAGTTGAACTGACAAGAAAGGTTGCAAGGTAGCAGATTCCTTCATTCCTACTTTTGACACAACAGATCTGGTCAGACCCCCAAATAATTTACTGATCGGGCTCGGTTCATTGTTTGAAGTATTTCGTGTAACTTGGATCTTATTTTTCCGACCAATTTGTTGCCATTCTCCATCTTCTGTTCCCAGTGACATAGCTGTCTCTTCTATGGTCACAGTTTTGTTGGCAGATCTCACAGCTGACACCATTTCATCATGCAGGTTTGAGAGTATTATTCCAAGGAACTCCTCAGCATCTTCTTGTCGCCCATTTTCATTGAAACTTGGCATTTTATTTCTCAGCATTTCGTAAATGAAAGAAGGTTCAAAAGGTGGGTCCATTTTATCCACAACAACACCAGTTGCAGGATTAAAATTGCTGAAAAATTCTTTTATAGCTCTGATTACAGGAGGAAGATCATATGATGACTCAACTTGCTGAACAACATGATACAATGGGGACATGAGCAAAGCTTGCAGTGGAGCATGGATGAAACAGTTGGTAGATTTGTTAATCAAACCTCTTGGAATGATATTCACAGGCATTCGGTGAGAAATTGTCATAAGTTGAATCTGAGAGCCTAGCATCATGAGCTTCCTATCTTTTGAGGATACAGGGAGATTCTCTGACAAAATTTGTGGGTGAACAGGGTGGATATTTCTTGTGATTTGGTCCTCCTTTTCATTTTTGAAAAGAGAAGACCACTGGTTGCCTGTACCATTTGACCAGACAGATCTGTGTTCTGCAGGTTTGGACCATATTTGCTCCGAGGGCGAGGGAGTAGAATAAAAGTCTGACGGTGAAGGTGTTGGCCAGACAGGTTCTGAGTTACCTGAAGACCAGGCACCAGCCTGTGAGGTTGAGTAAGGAAAGGTTGGAAGAACATGCGTTTGGTTTTGAGGTGGTGACAACGAGATTGATTTCACAGTTTCTTCAATCAAAATTTTCAATACATCATTGATTTCAGTGTGATCAGGTGTCGACAAGGAGGGCATGATAGGAGGACTTTTTCTGCAATCCTGGAAATCTATTTTACCATTCAATGACGGATTTGGAGGTTGGTTGAATGGAGTTTGTTCTAAAGGTGCTTCTAGACCATTATCATGTGATTCTTTCACACATTGATCATTTTCATCTGTTACAGGGACAGTTTCCACTTCTTCAAGAGGTATTACTTCTTTTTGGTCAGTTGTTGGTTCAGTTTCATCGAAATTAAATTCTACAAACTCTTTTGTTGAATGAGATGCATTTAGTATATCACCTATTTCTTCCTCGGAAAAATTCCCGAAACAAACTGTTCCACGTTTGGTCCCAAAAATTGAAGAATTATATATTAAAGATGCAACTTCGCTCTCACTAAAATCTCCAAATGAGAGATCAGGTGCTGGGCTATTCTGCAGTTGTGATAGTTCTACCGTTGCCATACCAGTTGTAACTACATCTTGTATAAACGATCTGGTGCCATCAGTTCCAAATTTTCATAGCAACTATTCTCAAAAGATAATTTGTCAATAAATTGGAATAACTTTCAGGATCTTTACGCTCTGACAACTCAATGCAAATTGAAAATTTAAGATTGAATTAAGGCTAAGAACAGGTTAATAAAGAAAATGTAGATGAAACAATTAAAACGATATCAATTCTGGAAGGTGTATATATAAAAAATAACCTACTTCATTGGTACATAAGCATGGTATGCCGAGAAAGGCAACAATTCTTATGAAAATTAACTATTGATTATGAAAATAACAGGTACAATAGCATGCTATAAATTGAATAATTCATAATACAAAAATAAGAATAGAGATTTAGAATATTATCAGTAGATTTAAAATAACATAATTCAATAAGACAGTATCAATGTAGGTATTGATAAAAACAATTGAATTCAAAATAAACTTAACAACTTAACAATCTAAAATCCATAAAAACATAATTCCATCTAGTCTTTTATTTGAGCTGATGTAACCAACTTTGATTTCAGTGAAATTCAAAAATTGCTCGATATGTCAATGAATGAATATAATTTAAGGAACATACAGTAGGTAACTACAGATGCACTATCAAATATTTTTGTTTGATAAGTCCTGTTACTTGATAACAAATTTAATAAACAATCAATTAATTTCGAAATCTCATTCAATCATATCATTCAGGAACTTTTCCTTTTCCGATTTGAACCAGGTTTTACAGAAGCTGCATTGTCTGAAGCAACATAGCCCTCAAGTACTTCACTAAACAACGTCCTTGATATCAACTTGCACTTTGCACCATCATCACTACCAGAGAGCTCAATATTTGCACTGTTAGTCAACATGAGAGATGTCAAAAACAGCCTGCACACCTCACTCTTACGTTCACCCACCACAAGGTCTTTGAAAGGAGCCTGTTCATCCTGACATGACGACAGCTTGGAAATCAGTTTGTTGCTGTAATGGCAAACATCGAAAGGAGGGTCTTTTTCTTCTTCCTCTAGAACTGGTGCTATCTTACTTTCCCAATCAATGACACGTGTACGAAGTTCAGATGCCTTAAAACGGTTTCCAGCCGATGATGAAAACTTTATAACATGCTGCCGAACTAGGTCTTCATATGAAACGGTTGGTTGAACGTTTTGATCCATCATTTCTTCTTTTTGTTTGTTTTCAAGATCATCCAAGTTATGAGAAATTTCTGATTGTTCTAATGAGGGATGTGACTGAGGCTGTTCTGAAACAGTGCCACAGAGTTCATCATCAAAATCATCCGCCATATCTGGCTCACAGTCATCATGATCTGAATGATGAGTTACTTCTGGAGGCTTGAAAAGGTCTTTAGGTAATGAAATTGGTCGATGAGCACTTTTTATCTTTCTTTTGACTTTACAAGTTGAATTGGTTTCATTTGTTCTCAACTTTTTAAATAGTTCTGTATTCTCTTTGTACTTTGGTGTTCGTAGTATATTATAAAATCTAACAGGTCTAGAAGATGGCTGAAGATTTGACTTAAGCATGTCAGAAAGAGAAGATTTTGGAGCACTCTGTTTCTTACGTTTGCAACTGATCTTAGGTTTTTCAATATGGGCTTTCTTGAATGGTTTACAAGGTCGTTCCTCGTAGGGGTCTAAAGTACGAATTTCTTTTTCTTGTGGCTCATTCTTAGTCACGAGAGCAACAGTATTAGCCCTTAAGCTGGACTGCAACTGCATACTATGCATTGGAGTTTTAGGCTCATTTGGAAGAACTACTGAAGCTAGGGTATGAGGATCCCCACCATTATCCTCGGCATCTGACCCATCACTTAGATCCAGTGCACCACCTGGATCATCGTCCAAAGCAGGATCATCTTCTACAGGCACATTTTCCTGCATTTGATTATCATCTGCAACATTGGCAGAAGCAGCATTAAATTCCTCTCCAGATGGACTGTTAGGAGGCTCTAGGACACTACCATTAAACTGAGTAACTTGTCTTTTGTAAAAGGGAGTCAATGCTGATTTATTGGATATTGTCCTAACCAAGTTATAACTTTCAATCTCAATTGCTCCAAATCCACGTTTATCAATGACAGATATTTTGTGCATGAAAAAGTCATCAATACTGGCTAAAAGCTCACCTTTACTGTTATAGAGCATGTTTTCTGGGTTATCATTCCGCATTGATGAGGCTGACAAGCACAAAGGGAGATTTGGTTTACAATGTTTCGAGGTGATGATTGAACTGAGGTCGACAAAAGGGTTACTTGCCTTTTTACATTTATAAGACTCAAGACTCATCATCTCATCTTCTTTGTCATCTTCATGTTCTTCATTGGATTCGTCATCGTTAGTTTTCCTGTCTTCCTCAATAATCGCTTTGGAATCAATGACAAATGCATAGAGATGTTCCACCTTTTTACTCCACACACCAGCACTCCCTTGGATTACCAGAGCAGCTTCCGCAAAATCATCGGAGTCGAGATCATCTCCAAAATGCGAAATGTAAGTGTCAAGTTCAGCACTGATGTCAACATTCCAGCTTTTAGCAAGGTCCTTGATTGGTGTAATAAGTTCTTTCAGAGCAGCTATCCGTTCTTGCGACAACCTTATGTCTTCAGTCTCAATCATACCTATAGATACATTGGAATAGAATTATATATAACACAACTTTCTACAGCGTCCTGCACTGAAAAATGGTTTATGAATAATTATAATATTAAAAACTGGTATCGTATTAGTTTATAATGAAGTGATCAAAGGGTCAAGCACAATATAGTACATTGATTTTATGTCCACAGTATAGGTAGTGAATAGAGAGCGGCATATATGAGACAAGTTTCAATGGTATGTTCAATGATAAACTTACAGTATGACGTATGTGAATAAAAGTCGTTTGAGTCAAATATACAAACTTCAAAAAGTTTTCATGCTACATGTACAAAATACTATAATACATATCAAGTTCACTTAACTTCACTTATTTAAATAAAATTGTAACAATACTCAAAAACAAATAATTGCTGTTGAAATGAATTTCAAGTTTGTCAGTCACGCTTGGCGAATTTAAAAAATATTGATAAAAAGAAGAATATTGAATAGAGAAAACAGGTCTGGATTTTGACTTAAAATGGTTTGGATATAAAAATAATATACCCTAACATCTTTAAATTTAAGTTAAATCTTCAAGTCATTACAAACTCCCCATGTCTCAGCATCAAGTCACTCACAATGCAAGTTTAAATTCAACATTGCAATAAAGTAATAAGGCATAAGCAAGTAATGAATTGTGTGAGGAAGCATGTATCTATTCCCTCGTCGAAGATCCGTCCCAGAAGATTGTGACAGAACAATCATATATAATATACATTTATGATAATGAATAAAAAGGCTGATGTTCAAAGAGAGCACAATCTGTCATGAACGGCAATTTAAACTGTACTACACCCCAAAGAGCCTCACTTATTCAAAGCTTCGTCATCTTCTGTCGCACTGAGCTGTGAGAAGGTCGCAGTCAAGAAGAGACTCTCGTCACTGGCTCGTTTTACTTCACTTGCGAGTTTAGCAACAGAGGCATACTGCACTGATGTATCTTCGAAACAGCTTTTCAGACGGCCCAACTCTTGTGCATTCTCCAACAAGTTTTCTGAAATAAATGTCTATGTGATTCAAAGTTCCATTATAATAGACGCCAGTCATGGGTATATCTGTAATATAAAGTTGTGAATTGGTCACATTCTTTTGCTATATATAATTTAAAACGGAGCATAACAAACGATAAGCTCCTCACTTTTACCTTTATCATCTGCAGCATTGAGATGAATGTGTTTGATCAGTTCGAGGACTTGCTGAAGAGAAGACTGCAGGTCATCCACTTCACCCGGCATCATTCTGAAATTAATTGAGCAATGAACAATCCTCCAGTGCTAAGGTATCAAAGGTGATCTCCAAAATCAACTTAGTACCACACCATGCACTCTCTACAGTTATTCTTACGAAATAATATTCACTATTCAGTCGTAAAAGAATGCAACTGAAGGCTGGATAATGTTTCTCTGGAATTTCTTCTCGCCTCTTCTTATAATCAAAGATAAATCAGTAATCGGTTAATTGTCAGCACAAGAGGTTTTTTAATCATTCTCCAGCTATACATCTACAATAGTATGCTGTCTACCTGGCAATCTGAACGGTGTTAATGTAGTGCCGAGTGCTATCCAACATGGTACAGAGGGTGACGAATTGCTTGTCAAACTTGGGCAGTATCTCGCTAAGTTCCGTACACACCGGCAGCTGCAGAGAGCATCTAGTTAGGGCATGTTAAGGGGAAAGAAGGAATCTTGGGATCATTCTGTCAGATAAATCTTCCTGTACCCGAGACGTCTATTTACATAATAAAACACGAAATAATATACCTTGTTGGCATTTATTGATACGACTTTTTAACCTGCTTAACCGGCCTTTTCAAAACAAATCAACGTCAGTTACGTCACTAACCAGCGCTTCACAGATAGCGTTGACTTCACAGATGTACTCCTTCACCAAACACTCCAACTGGAGAGCGCTGCAGTCTGCACGGAGGTTCTCCTTCACCTTCCACATCTGGTACATTTGGGAGCTCGCTTCCTTGGAAAGACTTTCCTGTGTCGTTTCTAACTTACTCTGGGGAAGTGTGAGCAGTCGTTACAGGGGTACATGAATTGCCTTTCATTAACATTTTAACAATCTTGAAAAAATAGAGTTGAATACAGATATTATCACAATTTCATGATGAACACCTGTCCTAAGCATGTAATATGAACGTAACACTTAAACTTAAAGTAAACAGTATGGCAATGTTGATCATTTCAGATATCTAAGAATAAAACCCACCAGGATGTAAAGAAGCTGGAGTTTCTGATTCTCTAACACGTGTAACTGTTCCTCGGTAACGTCTGACGTTTTGTTGGTGTCTGGAGGGAGGAGGGCCCCATTGTTGGTAGAAAGAATCACACCACCACCACCACCACCACCACCACTGGTGGACATGCAGTCTTTAGATGAGGTGCTGAGGAGACTTTCAGTGTTATTTTAGAGGGGCTGGGTACAGGAAAAAGGTGCTCTAACATTGATTGCTATGAGTAATCAGCGAATGTCGCGTTCATTGAAGCGCAAATATAGTATAACCAAATAAGTAAATTCCCAACGAAACAAGGACTGCTTACTCAATACAATATAACTCACTCGACAGAGCTGTCGGCCGTTGTTTTCCTTCCCATTCGAGGGGTACCATTCGACGGAGCTTTCAGGGGCTTTTTCTTTGTGATTACCGGCTGCTGGCTTGTGCCAGTCTTAACTGTGATCTGAGAGTCTTTCTTATCGAAGTGGAACGTGTCTTCTCTGTTTAACTGAAGGAAAGGGTTTGATTAATAATAATAAGCTCTTTTTGATATGATTCATTCAAAAATCAAATGAACTGTGGATTTTAATTGGTTGGCAGTTTGGGGAGTTTTGATGAACTAAGTGAAGTGAATCATTGAAACAATATCAAGGAAATTCTAATATCATGTACCCGTCGTCTGACCACACTGGTGCTTGAATGAATGACTGGTGTGCTAGGATGCTGAAAAAATAAAATTATCATTATCAATACAACATTGTTGGCATTATTCCAGAATTCAGAAATAAATGACCCAATAAATTCCGACAATTACGGACAGTAACAGTAAATTGCCAGCAATTTAAATCAAAATGATCAAAATCCCTCACACATACACTCCAGGATTTACAATCAAATATAAAATAAATTTCATTGGCGTACTTCATCTATTTTCTGGCGATTCGACTTGTTAGCAATCCCTGTATTAGTTTTCTGACTTGGAACTGTGGTGGTGTTGGGATTTTTTCCAACTGCAGGAGTCTTACGTTTGCTAGCACTTTGCATATACTTTGACTTGATCTCTACTGCAAATTTTATAGTCATAATAAATTTTGCCATCATCACCTGGGTATCAAATCTCCTAGATACACAATTTTGACCAAGATAAAGTATTCAAAACCAAAAGTTAAAAGGATACAGGATCTACATACAAAGCAAGATATTTCAAGACTCATATATTTTCCATTCAATAAAATCAATACTCACATGGTTTTCTGCGAGTTTTTCCAGTTCCCTCGAATTCCTTTTTACTATCTTTATTTTCATCTGATTTATTCATTGTATTATCAATCCTGGAATATATCATGAAAGAGTTCAGTAAAGACAAACATACTTCATAAACCCTGCAGAAAGTTACAAAGTCGTTATACAATATATTCAAATATTGTCATTAACTGAGAAAAAAATATTGGTTAACTCACATAGACATTTCCCAATTAAGTGGTGGGACATCAGGAGTTGCTCCTCTTGAAAAGTTAACAGGGGTAGATAGCATGTGCACTGAAAATCAACTTAACAGCATGTAATATGTCTGTATCAAGCCCTTTCATGCCAGTCTGCATCAAAGAATCTGCAGCAAAATTAGAATATGCAGTGTCACAGCAATAAATTATAAAGTTGAGCAAGATGCTTTGAATACTTGTATTAAAAGTGGAGGTACATGCACCTTGCAATCAAATAAAATAACCATGAAATTGTTTGATTATATGAATATAACTGATTAATCAACTCAAGAAGCAATGATAAGTAATGATAAAAAGTAGGTAATTGAAAGTAATCAAGAACTCAAGTGAATGTGCCAACAGCCCCCATGAGCCACCCCTAACACAATTTTGGTGAATTAGATTTGCTAACAAAAGAATATAAATCAGATGATTCAGCTAACTCACAGTACCATCATTTGGTGTTTTGCAGCTTTTAGCAGGCTTACTTGGGCTGCAAATTGAAACCAGTTAAAGCCTTGTTATATTAACTTTTATTAGAAAAAACAAAACTAGAGATAAGGCAAAACAGGGATGAAATGATGATACAGATTATATTAAGTGGTAAAAATAACCTAGAAAAAGATTCAGAGATAACACACATCATGCATTCAGCTTCAAATCAAGACAGCATTTAAGACTGGCAGATAGACAATAGACATGTAAATGCAGCATTTAAATACATTTTTATATGAATACATTGAATTCAGTCTAGCAAAGACATGTCTAGCAAAATCAAGTATCTATTCATTAAAACTGAAATTTTCCCAGTCTGAGTGAGCCTTGATTTGGTTTAAAGGTGATGAATTTTTCTTTTTCATTTGAGCATAAAAGATAAATTGATTGATAAATATGGTATAAAATTTACCTCATTTCATTGGTCAAACTGCCTTGCTTCAACATAGTAAAACCTCCTCAAATTGAAGAATTGGTTAGCAATGGGTAGATTGTAGGCCTGTAGGGGCCAAGTCTAGAATCCATTAGAAATCAGTGCCAGCTTGGTTGCCTCATCAAACTGCTCCACACAGGGTATACTAAGGATACTAAATGGACAAATCTGTTGGTAGTATCAGATGTTACAAAATCTGATATTATCTAATGGATCCATTTGGGTTTCATTGACGGAATGATTATTCATGGAGTGAATGAGCAATGTGCAAATTTCCAATTTGTTGAGTTTAGTCAAGAAAAAAAAAGTTACAATTTCATCAACAATAGCAGGATTTGCCTGGTGATACCAGACCCCCTGATATTGATGCAGCTGGAAGTTACTACTACTAAAAGGGGGGTGGGCCTGCAAGGGCCCAGGCAGCACCCAGGACAGGAAGCTGCTGGTCAAGGCAAGCCCTTTTGTGTTCCCCATTGCCCAGATGGGACGAAGGTCCCATACCTCCTTGGTGGCTGCCCTGCCTGGGCAGGATGGCGTTAATGGCGTTTAAATTATTACTTTATTAATTGCTAATTAAATGCTATGTCTCTCATCAACCAAGTATCCAACTACTTAAAATCACAATTGTTATATGATCAAAGGAATTTGTGTTTGAATCATGGTGTAATGTGCTACAAAATGTAAATTATTTGTTTTATTAAATTATTTGTTTTTTATTAGCTGGGTTGAGCCCTTCCTTTGGCAACTGGTGCGAGGGCTACCTCCATGACATCCTCAAGGGACTGCTACAGTGTATCCCTAGGACTTAAAGCACCCTCCTGTGAAGGAGAACCTTAAGTAGTTACAGAGTGGTCGCATACTGTCTACATAGGAACTAGGGGACCAGTCCTGTGGGCATAGCTGACGACAATGTTGAGTTTGAACCTATCCATGATGTCGGTACCTGCACAGTAGCTGCCAAAGTACTGAGCCCTAACACTGCCTAGGGTGGGGCATTTCCCCAGAAGTGTGATACTGTTTCATCTTTGCTTTTGTAGAGAGGACAGGTTGCAGGGACAGCGGGGTTCAGTTTCTTGAGGTGGTAGTTTAGGACTGAGTGGCCTGTCAGGAGTTGAGTAGCCACTCAATATCCTTCCTACCCATGCTGGACAGCTCCTTTGCAAATTTGTCTCTCCACATCATGTTGAACATTCTCGGAGGATCAACTTTGTACGAGCTTATCCAGTCCTCCTCATTGCCATGAAACATACCCCATGGATCCATTGATGGAATACTTATTCATAGAGTGAATGAGCAATGTGCAAATGTCCAATATGTTCAGTTTAGTTGAGAAAAAAAGTTACAATTTACATCATCAATAGCAGGATTTGCCTGGTGATAACAGACCCCCTGATATTGATGCAGCTTGAAGGGCCTCTCATCGATAGAAAAATAGCAGGATTTGTTTACTTTACTAAAATGGTTCAAATCTGTGAAACCCCAACAGGGTAATAGAAGCAACTTCTTCTTTTCTTCAAAAAATATAATAACCCATGGGCACAGATTTTGAATTTTGTATTAATAGAAATAGAAATAGAATAAATTGTGGTATTAAACCATCACGCTTCCTTTCATTGGTACGAAAATGATATATAGTAGATATAATGAATACTCTTTAATGTGATCCTTCATGATATCAAGTTAATGAGATACAAGTGAAACTCGAGAATGGAATGAATCTAACAACTTCACAGAAACACACAAACCTACTGACAGTTTTGGGATTTAAGATTCCATCTTCAGGATCTCCATGTGAATGATAATCATTTTAAAATTTGATTGTAAATAGTAGTGTTGTTAAGTTTGAAATATAATGAATTAATCATGATTTAAATTGGTATAGTTTGTCAGCCGTTGCCTTAAATAAAATTTAAAATTTGAACTAATGGGTCTGACGACGTCAGACAAGGTATAGTAGAACGTAGTTTAGTGTAGTCTAAAATTTTGTCATAAAATTAGGCATTATAGTGTACGATTATGAATTGTAGTAACAGAGTTGTAGTGGCGGTGAGGCAACGCCTGACAATCATAAAGAGCGCTCTGAAAGTGCGCGCGCATGCTCCAAAAGCGTGCGCGCATGCTCCAAAAGCGTGCGCGCTTGCTCCAAAAGCGTGCGCGCTTGCTCCAAAAGTGTGCGCGCATGCTCCAAAAGCATGCGTACATGCTCCAAAAGCATGCGCGCGTGCTTCGAAAGCGTGCGCGCGTGCTTCGAAAGCGTGCGCGCGTGCTTCGAAAGCGTGCGCGCGTGCTTCGAAAGCGTGCGCGCGTGCTTCGAAAGCGTGCGCGCGTGCTTCGAAAGCGTGCGCGCGTGCTTCGAAAGCGTGCGCGCGTGCTTCGAAAGCGTGCGCGCATGCTTCAAAAGCGTGTGCGCATGCTTCAAAAGCGTGCGCGCATGCTTCGAAAGCGTTCAGCACGCCTTCAAACACACGCATAGTATGCGTGCGTTGAAAGGCATGCTGCACGCTTTAAAAGCGTGCGCAAACGCTTTCGAAACATTCAAGGTATGCGCTGCATACCTTAAATGCATGCGCAATTATCTTGACTGACGTATACGTACGTACACACTACACATCGCCTTTCGATAATGACATATTGCAGTTAATATTTAGCAAGGAAGACCGTCATATGAAGTTTTGATATTGATTATTCATATTAAATTTAAAAATAAGATATAATTATAAATACAGAATCCCCGATGATTTATAACACTTAACCATTTCTTAATCAATTTTTAAAGCTAATTAACATCACCAAATCCATTGATGTTGCTTTTCGAATAGGAACGAAGGATATATCAAAATAACCAGGAGCAAATCAGAGATTTATTTAATAGGGTGCGCCCTTTTTTCAAAGTTTTTTAGGCACTTTGACTCGATTGTAGATCTCAGTGAGCTGATCACGAGGATATCAAGTTTTTTGAAATTTGACAATGTCTTCCTTTGCCTCTGGGCGTTTTTCTGTTTCGTGACGTCACATCACGTGACCTGTCACGTGATCCGCCTGCTAGTACTTTGTGCGCGCTCTGATTCCGCGCGCGCAATTGTAATTCTATGCGCGTTCGCGGATCTGAGTTGTCCGTGTCAATTCTGTGCTATCTATGGCATTGGCAAGACTTATCTTAATTTATAATTTATTGAATAATGGAATTTTCTAAACCAATCTATGATAGACGCAGGTAGCAAATAATTTAAGAATCAGCAAGTTTTGCCAGTGCCATTTTCAAGCTGATAATTGCGATTACTTGGAAAATAGAAGCTTAAGTTTATACATTGAGAGCTGGGAAGTACATTAGTACTATACAGGGTTAAAATTGTACATCCCAATCAGGAGTCAGGGTGCATGTGACTGCTGAGTGTCCCCAGTAAGATCACATGACAAAGCAGAGGACACTATCCCTCAACCAATGACCGAGCAGAACAAGGTTCTCGTGACTGATAGTGGAGGAAGCAAGCTGCAGTATCTCTTTGACCATGGAGAAATCCAGTTAACAGTGACCTAGTTCGTTACATTTTAACGAGTAGGCCCTCTACCTAATTCTATTTCATCGTTCGGCAGTCTTGAAGCTTATTCCGATCCCAAGATCTGTGAAACACTAAAAATCCGTTTTATTGTTTTGTTCTTTTTTAATCATGAGTATGGAAGTATCAGTCATGAACTTGAAGGGATTATGTCTGGCGTTGCCAGACTCCCTGGGTCTGATAAAGTCGGACAAAGCGGATTCAAAACGACGGAATGTCGCTTGGAATCATGGGAATCCCATAGTCGGGGATTAGACCTGTACTTCTGTTGTCCGAGATTGCGAATTCGTACTCTTCTGATTTAGATCATTGGGAAACGGCCAAGATAACGGTATGAAAGTTCCTCAGGATTGTGAACCGTGGCTCAAATCTGGGCACCATGAAATTTTCTGATACCAATCTACTGATCTACGATAGACGCAGATAACAGATGATTTTAGAATCAGCAAGTCTTGCCAGTGCCATTTTCAAGCTGATAATTGCGATTAATTGGAAAATGGAAGCTTAAGTTTATACATTGAGAGCCAAGAAATACATTAGCACTATACAAGGTTAAAATTGTACATCCCAATCAGGAGTCGAGTGTCCCCAGTCAGATCACATGACAAAGCAAGGGACACTCTCCCTCAACCAATGATCGGGCAGAACAAGGTTCACGTGACTGATAGAGAAGGAGGAGGAAGCAAGCAGTATCTCTTTGACCATGAAAAGATCACGGAACCGACATTTCATCTCGCGACACTTCATCTCACGACATTTCATCTCCGACAATTCTTCTCAAAGTACGAAATTTCATCTCGTACTCTTACTCTTTATCGATTGTATCTTAAAGTACGACGTTTGATCTCCAGGGTGCGACGTTTCATCTCAAAGGGTACGACAATTCATCTCTTACTGTAACTTGATTGAACTCTAAAGTGCAACATTTGATCTCCAGAATGCGACGTTTCATCTCAAGGTAGGAAACTTGATCTCAGGGTACGACACGTCATCTTAACGTACGACACTTCATCTCAGTGTACGACCCTTCATCTCACACTGCGACATTTCATCTCTCGGTACAACACTTCATCTCAGGGTACGACACTTCATCTTAGGGTACGACACTTCATCTCAGGGTACAACACTACAACAGTTCGTCTCTGGATACGACACTTCACCTCACACTGCGACATTTCATCTCTCGGTAAGACACTTCATCTCAAGGAACGACAGTTCATCTCAGGGTACGACACTTCACCTCAGACTGCGACATTTCATCTCTCGGTACGACACTTCATCTCAAGGAACGACACTTCATCTCAGTGTACGACCCTTCATCTCAGACTTCGACACTACATATTTGGCGGATATAACGTTATTTCATGTCAAGGTACGACCCTTCATCTCAGACTGCGACGTTTCATCTCTGGGTACAACACTTTATCTCAGAGTACGACACTTCATCTCCCAGGCTACGACACTTCATCTCTGGGGATGACACCTCTTATCAGGGTAGGAAACTTGATCTCAGGGTACGACACGTCATCAATGATACGACACTCCATCTTAAAACACTTCATCTCAGACTGCGACGTTTCGTCTCTGGGTATGACACTTCATCTCAGGGTACGACACTTCATCTTAGGGTACGACACTTCATCTCTGGGGATGACACCTCTTATCAGGGTTGGAAACCTGAGCTTCAGGGTACGACACTTCATCTCAACGTACGACACTTCATCTCAGTGACCGACTATGACCCTTCATCTCAGACTGCAACATTTCATCTCTGGGTACGACACTTCATCTCAGGGTACGACACTTCATCTTAGGGTACGGCACTTCATCTCAGGGTACAACACTTAATCTCATCAGAGATACGAGTTATCTCAGACTGTCATCTTCATTCAGATTGGAACGACACTTCATCTTTAGGGTATGACACTTCATCTACTGGAGGTAAGACACTTCATCTTCAGACGCAACGATTTCAGATACTTCATCTCTGGGAACGACACTTCATCTCAGATGAAAACTTCATCTCTCAGGTACGACACTTCATCTCAGACTGGTACGACACTGACACATCATCAGATAAGACACTTCATCTCTGATCAGACAACCTGAGGTACACTTATATCTGGGTACAACACTTCATCTGAGATTCATTCAGATTGCGACATTATCTCCTTTGAACGGGACTTGAAGTGTCGAAACTTCAAAGATGAAATGTACACTTCATCTCGAGTGTCGCAGTCTGATATGAAGTGTCGCAGTCAAAGATGAATTGTCGCAGTCAAAGATGAAGTGTCGTACCCAGAGATGAAGTGTCGCAGTCAGAGATGAAGTGCTGCACCCTGAGATGAAAGTCGTCGTCTGAGATGAAGTTTCGTACCCAGCGATGAAGTGTTGCAGTCAGAGATGAAGTGTCGTACCCAGAGATGAAATGTCGTTGTCTGAGATGAGGTGTCGTATCCCAGAGATGAAGTGGCGCCCCAGAGATGAAGTGTTGATGAAGTATTGTCACTGAGATGAAGTGTCGTACCCAGAGAGATGAAATGTCGTACCCAGAGATGAAGTGTCGCAGTCTGACATGAAGAATCGTGACGAGATGAAGTGTCGTACCGAGAGATGAAATGTCGCAGTCTTAGATGAAGTGTTCCAATTCCATGAGATGAAGTGGTCCTACTTGATGTCAAAAGATGAAAAGTGACTTTCATTGAGATGAAGTGTCGTACGTTGAGATGAAGTGTCGTACCCTGAAGATCAAGTTTCCTACCCTGATAAAAAATGTCATCCCCAGAGATGAAGTGTCGTAGCCTTGGAGATGAAACGTCGCACCCTGGAGATCAAACGTCGTACTTTAAGATACAATCGATAAAGAGTTAAAGAGTACGAGATGAAATTTCGTACTTTGAGAAGAATTGTCGGAGATGAAATATCGTGAGATGAAGTGTCGCGAGATGAAATGTCGGTTCCGTGATCTTTTCATGGTCAAAAAGATACTGCTTGCTTCCTCCTCCTTCTCTATCAGTCACGTGAACCTTGTTCTGCTCGATCATTGGTTGAGGGAGAGTGTCCCTTGCTTTGTCATGTGATCTGACTGGGGACACTCGACTCCTGATTGGGATGTACAATTTTAACCTTGTATAGTACTAATGTATTTCTTGGCTCAATGTATAAACTTAAGCTTCCATTTTCCAATTAATCGCAATTATCAGCTTGAAATGGCACTGGCAAGACTTGCTGATTCTAAAATCATCTGTTATCTGCGTCTATCGTAGATCAGTAGATTGGTATCAGAAAATTTCATGGTGCCCAGATTTGAGCCACGGTTCACAATCCTGAGAACTTTCATACCGTTATCTTGGCCGTTTCCCAATGATCTAAAAACAGAAGAGCATCTAAATCCGACAACAGAAGTTCATACTGTACTTGTCCCTGGGTCAATAAATCAGAATGTCGAGTTCATAATGGAGGCCCAATCCCATAGTCAGGATTAGACCTCGAGGTCTCATCCCTGAATTCAGGGATTAGACCTCGATTCCCATGATTCCTGAGCGACATTCCGTCGTTTGAATCTGCTTTGTCCGACTTTATCAGACCAGGGAGTCTGGCAACGCCAGACATAATCCCTTCAAGTTCATGACTGATACTTCCATACTCATGATTAAAAAAGAACAAAACAATAAAACGGATTTTTAGTGTTTCACAGATCTTGGGATCGGAATAAGCTTCAAGACTGCCGAACGATGAAATAGAATTAGGTAGAGGGCCTACTCGTTGAAATATAACAAACTAGGTCACTGTTAACTGGATTTCTTCATGGTCAAAGAGATACTGCTTGCTTCCTCCTCTATCAGTCATGTGAACCTTGTTCTGCTCAATCATTGGTCGAGGCAGAGTGTCCCCTGCTTTGTCATGTGATCTGGCTGGGGACACTCAGCATTCACATGCACCCTGACTCCTGATTGGGATATACAATTTTAGCCCTGTATAGTACTAATGTACTTCTCAGCTCTAAATGTATAAACTTAAGCTTCTATTTTCCAAGCAATCGCAATTATCAGCTTGAAAATGGCACTGGCAAAACTTGCTGATTCTTAAATTATTTGCTACCTGCGTCTATCATAGATTGGTTTAGAAAATTCCATTATTCAATAAATTATAAATTAAGATAAGTCTTGCCAATGCCATAGATAGCACAGAATTGACACGGACAACTCAGATCCGCGAACGCGCATAGAATTACAATTGCGCGCGCGGAATCAGAGCGCACAAAGTACTAGCAGTCGGATCACGTGACAGGTCACGTGATGTGACGTCACGAAACAGAAAACGCCCAGAGGCAAAAGGAAGACATTGTCCAATTTCAAAAAACTTGATATCCTCGTGATCAGCTCACTGAGATCTACAATCGAGTCAAAGTGCCTAAAAAACTTTGAAAAAAGGGCGCACCCTATTATTTAATGGAAATGAAAATGGAACGACAACATTTGTGCGGTCTATGTAAGATTTACAAATACAAATAGAAAAGATAAATCAGCTCAAATCAATCCCTTCCAAAGTTTGGAACATCAGAACACTAACCTCCTGTGCCTTGGAGATCTGCTCCTATGGGACCTGCCACTCCTGTGCCGACCACCGGAAGAAGAACCCTCGCTCCTGCGATTTGGTCGGTCAGGACTGTCGGAACTTCTACCAGAGTTAGCAGGCCTTCCTCCCCGATTCGGACTTTGATCAAATCTCCCTCTGTTGTTCGATCTGGGACTTTGATCGAACCTTCCCCTATGGTTCGGACTCTGATCAAACCGCCCTCTGTGATTGGGACTTGGGTCAAATCGTCCCCTGTGGTTGGGACTTTGATCAAATCGTCCCCTGTGATTAGGACTGCCCCTGAAGGGGGCCCTGTTCCCTCCCCTCTGACAAGGGGATCGGTTTGCTTCCCATGAAGTGGACTGGTGCGAGGCTTGTCTGGCGAGGAGGGGGTTGTATTGAGGGGAGATGATAGGGACTCCAGGGTTGAAGCTGAATGGGTGGGATTGACTTAGATTCCAAAGGAACACACTATTCAAACAATGTGGCCATGAAAATTAAAGCATTTCCCATTATCAAAAAGACCACATTTGAATTTTGAGGAATTTCTGTGATTTTTGAACTAACCCCGGCATCTTGGCCCGTACAGCTTGCACCACAGGATGGTTATCCAGCATCTTCACAGCACTCTCTCCCTTGGAACTAAGATTTCCAGGTCTGTGAGCTGACACCTCACTGCCGTGCACCATGAACAAACCTCCCGGGTTCTTAAAAACATGCAGGAAGTTACAATGCTTCCCCTTAGGACATCGCATCCGGTGGAACTGACCTGGAAATGTGTGAATTGAGAAGTAAGGCCAGATCACTGAAAAACAATGTTTTTTGATACCGAAAAAGAACTTTTTCCCAGAGCAGAGTCAATCATACGAACTGTATACAAGCAGACAAACTTAAATATGTTAATTGACAGCTCACCCACCGCAAATGGCGGACTTCCACTTCTCGATCTTGACGAACTCGCAGGAGATCTGTCTGCTGGCGTAGAACCTGCCGTTGAACTTTGCGTAGGCCTTAACGGCCTCCCTTTCCTCCTGATACTGCACGTACACGTTACCGCGCAGGTGGGGCTCGTGGTTACAGCACACCTTGAAGGGATGATGAACATATTGTTCAGAACAGATGCAGAGTTTTAGAAGGGTAAAATAGAGGTAAAACAGTAATGGTACCTGGAAGGGAAAGAAGGGATTATATTGATAGCACTGATTACTTGCTCGATTGCTGCCCCAATCCCCCCAACGCAAATCAAAAACTTGGCTTCACTCCACTGGAAATAACATCGGTTGTGCCAAAATAAACGATACGATACTAACAGAGAAAACAGTATAATCTGATAACCTTGAACATGGTGACTTGTCCCACAGCCTGGAACTCAGGGAAGACATCCCAGAAGAACTCCGTAAAGGACTTGTCAGTGTCAGTCTCCTCGTGCTGAAATGGAGGAGTGGTGTTGCTTAGCAACATGTAACGAAAAGTTGTTAGCTGTGAATTGGTGACAAGAAGTATAACAAGACTAGCATTTTGTTACCTACAAAAAAGCATCTGATAGTTCGGTTAATTCGAAGCAGAAAGGAGTTCCTATTTGATGTTACCCGGTATATCTTACCTCGAGTCCTGAGTCGGTATCGAGGTCGTTAGTAAAGTCCTCCCCAAGAGATATGTGTTGGAACATAGCTGGAAGCAGGATAGTGTCACTAGAGGGAGGCTTCATGTGGTGACGAGAACACCTGGGGAAAGGAGGGGGTGGAAGAGTGAAGAGGATGTTTTAGAAAATAACGCTTCGACTTTACCAACTTAAAAGTGATCTGATCCCAGCAGAGTTTATGAATATATCGTATTAATTCAAGAAGTATAACAATAAAAACAAGTGTAAGCAAGTAGGAAGATCGATATTCTCTTTACCGAAAACTGGCTAAATCACAGCCCCCAACCCCATCACCAATCGTGTCCTCTCATTTCTCAGTCTCACTAAACCAACCTGTCCCCGAATCGGCAGGCCCCCGTCTTGAGGTAGAAGGAGCAGTACTTGACATCCAGTTCAGTGCCGTATTGCGGGTAGGAGGATGGGGCCAGCGGGTTGCTGTATTCCTGCACAGAGAGTGTACATACTGCACGTACGTTAGTTTCTATATTCTATGAGAACACACATACTGGAGTACGTTAGTTTATGTAAATCATACTGTAGAATGTATACTGTAGACTGATAGTGTATAGTGGATACTGTACGTACTGGAGTACGTTAGTTACTAGGGTACGTTAGTTTATGTAAAACACGTAGAAGGGTACGTTAGCTTCTATACATAACTGATTCTTACGCTCAGGGCTCATTAACAACATGTGCAGGGACAAATGCAAAGGGACCTGGAAAAGTGTTGGTTGTATGACATTGACATGACCTCACAGATTCCGACCATCATTTTTCAGGGAAACGTTTTCAAAGCTACCATTTAGGAAAGGCCATTTGACTTCAAACATTGATTGAGTGAGGGACTGATGTCACAGCTCACAGTTGACAATTGACAAACGTCAAGCCCCCATTCATCTACGTAATTGGAAATGACGATAATTCAAGACCTTACTGAAAATGGAATAAATTTCAACATCATACATTGAAGACATTAAGAAAGAAGAATCTCATAAATATTGAACCAACTATCGATTCAGTTTGTCGTGATCGGATTTTTGTCTTGATCAGCAAGAAAATCGTGTCGTTCTAGAGAAGTTTAAATCCATAATGTTTAAGTTACATGTTCCGGTCAATTAGTTTAATATGGATATGCGGGGTTAAATTGGGTTTTATGGGGATATTTGGATGGGTAATGGGTATAGCTGATAGCTATTTAAGGATAACAATGAATAAAACCATAGAAAGAATAATCCTACCTCTTCCTTAGCTTCCTCAATCAAGTTCTCGAACTGTTTCAGCATTTCCTGATTTCAAGAGTTAAGAAAAACATTTCATTTGACGAGGATTTATAGATGTTTTTGTTGTCAACAGCGTATTAGCTTACCCACAGGTCCATTTGACATTGACCAATCAGCTAGTACTAGTAGGATGTTACCCTACCCTTCACCGCGCACACAGCGTTTTACTAGTATGCAACACGACCCTCCAAACTTCCGAGTGTTGCGCGCTTGGGATCGGAGAAAACCATCTTGATCTACCAATCAGCGTAAGAGTTTGACGTGCGCTGATTGGTCAATGTCATGAAGATTTTGGGGTCCATTGGATAACTGGGTAAGGTAATTCGCTGCCCATTTTAAGTATTTGTGTTATAAAATCATAGAACAAAGCCATAGCTCACTCAGGACACTTATGAGGTTTTCGAGAAAAAAATCTTCCCAAAATTCATGACAATAGTGTAACATCGTCTTGTCTTGAGCGAGCCATGGTTTGCGGAAATAGATTCGTAATAATCACGAATCTTTTAGAATTGATGAGAAAGGATACAATTTGATGGTATTAGGGTCGGATCAAGCAGCCAGAAAATAATTCAGCAGTAGCACAGCAGGTCGTCCTGTCACTCGATCGCTTATTCCTAAAATCGTGAGGATATATGGGGGGATTGGTTCTGATTTCTGGTTTAAGGAATATCATTGGTTGGAAATAATTGTCTTTGAACTAAAAAGATGTCAATCATTGAATAATATTACAAAGGCCTATAATATGCAAATCAGAGAAAACTGCCTTTGATCATTAGAGAAAAAATGATGGGTGACATTTCTTACACACAAAATCACGGATAAAAAATGAGAAAATCACTCAAAATAGAATACTGTCGATGATCTTAAAAGCTTGAACCATTACAGAACTAATACTCCATACAGACAAAAGTGGCGGTTTAAGACTCAATCTGAGTCTTTATATCAGTACGAAGGTTATATTATTGCTTACCACAAGCCACGGACGAGAAATAGGCGGTGTGACGTCATCAACGCCCCATTATAAACCCTGATAATGACGTCATTCTCGACTACCTAATCCTCGTCCATGACCTTAACATGCTAGTAAGTACTTGTAATCCGTGTTATATGCGAGGTGCATGCCGCTTGGGGCAGTTGAAACGTGCACAGATTTAAAATACTCGGGATTTTAACTGTATTTTATTGAGCTAGGATATATTAGAGATACATCCTAAATTTTAGTGCAAAGTGTAAACATTATAGATTAACGTAGATACAACTTAGGTTAAAGCTTTATAGCTTAAACATAGATTAACGGAGAGATAAGTGCACGCCAGATGACATTTCAATCAGTAATTAAGATAATTTGATAACTATTACTGATACAAGACTCAGATTTTAGATCATGTAGTAGATGTTATTTCAATGTTTTTACTTGGGTAAAGCAGAATTCTGACTTTAGATCACGTACACCAACCAATTCTAATTAGTGAGCTCCAAACTCTCCAAAAATAGCTTTTTTACACTGCTCAATGGTTTTACTGTTAAGCAATGTTTCTGAAACCAGTTTAATTAAATAACTGTCAAACACACCACTCATATTCACCCATTTCTGAGTATTTTTGGTGTGCGTGATCTTACATTATAAGACAGCTCACGACGATATAATCACAAGATTTTCGAAAGCTTCTGATTACAATTCTCTCGCATCATATATATCGCTTAATAAACTTCAATCTCTTGAATGAGACTGCAATCTTTGACTCCAATTCTAAAATTTCCGCCGAACATACTGCTAAAATATGAAGTTCACTGACGACGATTATCACGTGATATTTTTAAAAGCCTCTGATATTAAACTTTCTCGTGTCATTCAACGTGTTCAACTTTCTTAGTAAGTACCTACGCTGATCAAATTATCGTACCGTGTGATCTTGATGGTGTCAAAACGCAAAATATCGCTTGATCAACATCGCACGATCTCTCGCCAAACACCCTCTTACCCGGAAAATAAACAGTTCGAGAGAAAAACACGCCACTTTGAGCTATGATAATGACGTCATCATCTTCCCAATCTCTGATATAGAGCCAATATAAATCACTGTAGCGTGAGGTTGGCCACCACTCAATTTCTGGTGGCAGAACACCCGAGCTAAAGTGAAGGGCGCATAGTAACAAGAGTGAGCATGATATGACGTCATTATCATAGCTCAAAGTGGTGGGTTAATGACGCCAAACATAAACATGTGATTGTGAATATTACATTCGTGTTTCTTGGGACAGTGCTTGTCCCTCTCGATCTTATTATATAAATGGCATTTACTCGATATGAGGGCGAGCTTTTGTGGGGGCTTAATTGTTATTTGCATAGAAACTTAGCCTTGATCCGATGCTATGGCACCTCACAGAACACTACGTTAATGATGGTGCAACGTAATATAAATATATACCAACGCTTTATGAATATTAAATTATTTAAATACGCTTCAATTGATTCATTAGACTCATTATGATTAACTTGAAGCTTGTCATTTAGTACAGTTGGACTTCTTTTGACTTTTGGCATTTAGTATTATGTTACTTGTTAGCCCCTTCGTGATACCTAACTTAGTTCGTCAGACATAATTATGGTACCCCAATAAAGTATATTGTAGGGAAGCAAGAATAGCTTTAAAGGTAAAGCCAAATTATAAGATGCCATGAGCAATCCTTAAACTTGAAGCTCAATATTTTACGGTAAAGGAATCAATTGCTAAAGTTTAAGTAGCATGTAACATTGAGGGTTACTCTTAAATTGCTGTCGGTTTGGTGAAATGGAAATAATGGTAAATTCCCGAATATACATGTCAGAATTGACAAGAATGTAAGATTTGATCGGGAGATTTAATCAAGATCGAAGGATTACTACTCCCGTAAACTCACCTCCCTACTTTCCGGATCCGCTGTCTTTAGTTTCGTGATGTCAGGGGCCACGACTTTGTCCTTGTTTTGCAACTGAGCGAACTCGTCTCTTATCCTTTGCTGAATTTGGAAATCAAGATTACTTTTTGTTATTGGAACAGCTTCACATGAGTGTCAAGAATTGATCAAGAAATGGTAATAATTCTGCAAGACGCGCGCACACCGTGTACCTACGAATATAATATAGTGTTAAAAATCAGAATCACGTACGTACAAATCGCGCGCGTGGAAATTTCAGAACCATTCTTGGATTTCGTGACACATGTTTCACGTAGAAATAATAGTGGCGCATTTGAATTATAGTTAAATTCGCAGTACCGTCGAGAACTGACACCTGATTATTCGTATTTGCTTGAATATTTATCATGTCTTCCATTAAAGACTAAAACCAAGTTCATCCAACACTCAACCATACATTGGGTATAAATCAGAGCATCTTAGATTTCAGAATACCGGCATAAAGTCTTTCAGAGTGCTTCCTTTCCATGTACCTTACCCTCTCACGGTCTGTTCTCGTCACACAAACACGTGGTATTCACTTAGATTTGAGAAAAAGGAGAAGTTTTCAAATTATCACGATGAGTTTAAGCATACCGGTAAATATTGAAGTTTGATGGAGTTTGAAGTCAATAAATACTGGGATACCATGAATGACCCCATTTCGAAAAAAACTCGCCACAGCCCACAGAGTTATTTTTTGACCAATTGGATTTCGGCAGAAATATGCATTTTTCGAGGGTTCCACTTCCATAGAAGACTGTCAACTTCATAAAATCAGAATTATAAAAAATAAAAAGCGATCAAATACAAAAGTATGTTCTCAAGAATTCGTTAAGTTCCTCGGACTATTAGTGTCATTTTATTTTGGTTGGACAGCAATTAGTGTCATTTAACCGAGAAATGGTAGTGGTAATTCATCGCACTTGTTAAACTCGAAATGCATCCTCTACATAGCAAATCTAATTACAATGAATACAATGTCGAACATCGTAATAAAGTCCCGGTACTTCAGAATTGCTTCTAATTGAGTCTACTCGAAATATCAGGTATCAATCTAAATCTTGGCTATATAATCACATTCGCTGTAATAGCAATGAAATTCGCAAACAAGTTCACAGCCAGCACCAACAAACTACACAGTCAAAAGATTCCCGGACATATTTATGCCGACACTGGACCATATTATGCCGACTCCAAAAACCCCCAGTTCGGCATAAAGTCCATAAATGGACTTAAAACCGACAGTCGACACTGGACTTTATACCGACATGATTTCCCGCCAAGCGGTGCAGCCAAGCCATTTCAAAATCACCAGGAGAAACAAAAGGGAGGATCTTCTACCAAACTAAACATATCTACACGACCTCATCATGAAAAGCAGCAGATTTACTACAACAGAAACTCGTTATCAATAGAGGCCCGTGCAAACCTCTCACATGTGATTAATCTCTGAACAAGCCAATAAGTTAAAAAGGTAACAAACTCCCTTAGGCTGGAACAACCATCTTAGGTACAGTCCGTCAGGGTCAATGATTTCAAGTGGATCATTTGATGATGTCAAACGCTGGTCATTTTACGCAGCCCTTTTAATGACATACCCGCGTACCTCTTGATTTGGACCACTTCAGATAGAAAGCATGTATTTCTAAACGAGCACCGATAATAACATACTACTGAGATTTCAGGTACACAAGAAATCAGATGTGAAGTGGACTTGACGAAACAACAAAATAAGAAAACGCAACAGAAAGTGGAGCAAATATGGAGAAAACGCAACGGAAAGTGTAGCGAATCAGGAGAAAACGCAACAGAGAGAAGGAGAAAACTTGGCTGAAAGTTGACCAAATAAATCAGGAATCTGAGATTATTTCCACGGCGCTGTGAAAGTGATACGAAGATGAGAATTGCGAACACATACACTCACACAACATAGCTTAGTGTCTAGTCGACTCAGTGTTATATATGTACGGCCGAAACTCTGACTCATACCGACCAATCGGCGACCAGTAAACGAGTCACGAGACCGAAACACAGCTCTGTGATAGGTTCGTTGGTGGGTCACGTGACTTGGCAAGGACACTTGCTTGTTACATTCAGCGAGCTCCGTGTGTGTGTACGATGTGCTGCTTACGATGTGCACTGGTGGGAGCTGAGGGACCCCCTGAGCCGCTCAGGCACGAGCCTTACAAATACTAATGTAGGAGTATAGGCAGCTGCGTCATCAATTCAATGTTGTAAACCATGATAGTGACGTCATCAATTCAACGTTAAAACATGGTAATGAAGCCTTAAATTCACCATTGTGCAGTCTTAAATTCACCTTTCTACACCATTATGATGATGTCAATTGTAACGACAAAATTATACTGGCTCGTGCCAAGTGAACCAATTCACGGGACTATACGTTATTAAGCCACATTTCTATTATCAGAATGGAGGACTTCCGTTCACCTCTTCAGATGAGGAGTTTTGCTTGTGATAATTACAACTAGCTGTACATCCCAGGAGTCGTTCAGGATTCGAAGAAAAATATCAAAGTTCAAAGATATGTACATTGTACACCATACATTGTACACCATACATTGTGCACCATACATTGTACATTGTGCACGGTACATTGTGCATTGTAAAATGTACATCACACACGCAACAAAATAATAATTCCGACAAAGAATGGAATGGGAATTCTATATAATCGTCCCTCACCTTGAGCTCCTCTTTGTCTCTAAGTCTCTGCTCCTCCTCTGCCCTCTTCTTCTGGAATTCCTCCTGAGAAACTTTCTCCCGCTCCAGCCACGCCTTCTCATCGGAAGATCTGTCAAAATGCGAAGAAAATTAATCGATCAATTGATTATCTGGGTATTGGAATTAAGATATAATACATGATCATTTTGTTGATCCATTTATCATTGACCCGCTCCAGCCAGCTTTCTCATCGCCAGCTCTAAGGATGTGAAATAGATTGGAGCACTGATGCAGCGAAAGATCAAATTTTAATTAAAATTTAAAGATCAATAACTAGTTTGCTTCCCTTGTACTTTGCAATCAAATGATAATAAAAATTAACCTCAGATATCAAAAGATTACTTATAAACAAAATAGTTTCTACATAAAATTTCTGCATAAAATTATATCAATTTAGTCGTTCACGGATCGAGGAAGCAACATTGAACCGAACTATAATAACTATATATGGGATTCATCTCAATGGCCATGATATAACGAATTATAAATATGAAAGAAAAAATCAAGTGAGCTGAGACATTGATTTTCCTTACCTTTTAGCTTCGTTTCTTCTTCGTTCCTTCTCGAGTGCAATGCTGAAAGAAGTTCGTTAATCCTCAAAAAGTAGCTTAATACAATAACGCAAGTAATATTTCTAAGAAAAGTTATAAGACAAACCAATAAAATAGACCGATATTAGGATAAAATAATATCTTCATGGGGATAAGGCCAAAAGATGGGAAGGTCATATTCGCACAATGCCCAATTGATTATTATACGCTTAGAGCATGGCTTGGGATGCGCTAATAAAAATTATTGCACGAGGCGAAGCCGAGTGCAAATAATTTGGGTTATCGTCACGAGGCGAAGCCGAGTGCGATAACCCCAGTTATTGCACGAGGCGAAGCCGAGTGCAATAACTGTAATTAGCGTATTCCAAGCCATGCTCTTAGTGTATTAGCCAATGTGAGGAAAACGATATTAAAACTTATTTGCATGAGCATTTTAATTGCAAAATGCTCTATTATAAATTATTGCACTTTCGATCTTCAACTTATTTGCATGAGCATTTTAATTGCAAAATGCTCTATTATAAATTATTGCACTTTCGATCTTCAACTTATTTGCATGAGCATTTTAATTGCAAAATGCTCTATTATAAATTATTGCACTTTCAATGAAAACCTATTGTTCGTAAATTTGACTTATGAAAAGGTGAAAAGATGAATCACAGCTACTATATGATAAAGTTGGTCACGTGACGCGCAGTGACAGCTACAAATCATGTTACCGTGTGTTACAAATAAGTCTGAAATTCATTACGATACGCCTTTTATAATAAAACAATTTGTTAACTAAAGGAACGAAACAATGGAAATTATGATACAAATGAAAATTATGATACAAACAATCACAGAAGGAGAAGGATGGTTCGTGAACAGAAAAAATTGATAATTTAATGAATTAAACAGGAGTATGTCTCAAAGAGCACTATTGTACGATTACAAATGCAACAACAAAAACAATATCGATCAAAGAATCAATACAACATAAACAATATTAACGAATAAGGGCATTGCGATATAATCTGCAGAGCATGCAAAAGAGGTAAATGGACTTTCTCGCCGTGTAAACAAGTAAAGCAGAGCCAGAACGGCGAAACAAAACAGAAACTGTGAATGAGAGAACGAGAAACCGTTTGCTCCGAAACCATTGGCACGTGCGCGCGCGCAACACGTGACCTTGATTTGGTATGATAACAGTGGCACGTGTGCGAGTCACGTGGGACGGTAATTACATGTTTAGAGAGATTCTCTGTGGGAGCGAAACATTTGCATTTGATTTGGTATACATGTGCTAGTAAGAGTGCGTGTTGTTTGAAAGGAGTACAATACACTGAAACTATGTGATAGAGACAGTGAATGTATTTGATAGAGGGATTCGGATTCTGCCAGCGTGTCTATCGCTCTACTTTTTATTCCCTCCCGCTGGCTAAACCCTCACGCAATAGCCCAGGCGGATCTATGAAATACATAGACATACGCCTATCGGGTCCATTTTGGGATACTTCCATAGAGGGCGTTAGCCCGAGGGATGTATCCGGTTTTGGCCCGAGCCCGTAGGGCGAGGGTCTAAACCAATATGGACCCGAGCAGGCAAGTGTCTATATATTACAGAAAACGTCTATAATCATCATCCCATAACTATTCAGAGCAAAATTTTTAGGAGTGCAATAATAGAACTTATTTGCATGAGCATTTTAATTGCAAAATGCTCTATTATAAATTATTGCACTTTCGATTCAACTTATTTGCATGAGCATTTTAATTGCAAAATGCTCTATCATTAGTTATTGCACGATGAGCAGAATGAAATCATTCCCCTGCCAAAACAAACAATCAAATCAGTCATGCACTATTACTTATTATTGCACGCTTATAAGTACCCTCAAAATTGGCTAATAAAGCTTTGAAATGTAACGAGCCCTTTTATTAAAACCTAAATAGTAAATAGGAATTTTTCAATAGGAATAGTAAATAGGAATGTTTTTGGTTAGAACAATGAAATAAAATCATTTATATCAATCGGAAATCCCCCCTTCCGGGGAAACAGACTTGATGAGCTTTGCCTCCTTATTCCTCGGAAGTTGTATGTCAATATTTTATCACCAGCCCATGGAGACTAGTACTGAGCTTCTATTGGGGCATTTGTAGCCAATATCTAGCAGAATTCACAACCATCAGGGATTAGAATTGAATTGAGCAATATCCCCGACTTCAGCAATGTTCTTAATTTCTATCAATTATCCAAAATTCGGATCTTGGTATCAACGTGGAAGGAAGGACCCGGAATTCGATAGAAATTAATTGAAATTTATTGACAATTTGACTTCAAATTCCATGATTAGTATTGTCGCTAAATCGATTTTATAGTGTGGTTGCATGCCATGAAAGCATGATCCAACTGATGCAAAGCTTTTCCACGGATGAAATGATTTTCGATTACAGTGGGATGAGCTCCCCTGATATTGGTATAACTTTGAAGCTTCATAAAGCATATCGACTTAGTACTTAGTACTTATAGTACTTGCGGAGCCTAATGTCGTCTGATAGGATCCCAAATTGTCATCATGGCCAATCCCCGCGCTCGGCTACGATCAACTCACACGCTGATTTGTCAATGTCAAATGGACTTGTCGATAGTAAAAGGCCACTGAGAATGATGACATCTTCAAGTTCCAAAGTGGAGGTCAAAAGACACCAAACTGGTCCTATCGTATGTGTCGACATATGCGGGGTGTCAATTCAACCCAAGGTATTACAGTATCAGATCCAATTTACCATAGTACTATTTTACTTGTGCTATATTGCGGTCAGTCGACATATAATATTTGTTTGCTTATAGTTATAGTCATGGTAGAGTTCGATGTGAAGGAGAGCTGGGGTTTTGAGGTAAATTTATGCATGTCATAAATGCTTGGTATAATATGTGAATGTCCCAAAAGTTAAATTAAAGCACTTAAATTTGCCTACAAAACTCACTGTTCTTCATCTGAGAGTATGTCCCGTGTCTCGCGGAGCTTGGCTGCGCTTTGCCGTAGTAAGCGCCGCTTATCGTTACGCCGTTGGTTCTTCTTCTGTTTGTGACTGAAATATAATGTGTGAATTGTTCGCTGATATACGGTTCGCTGATTATTGTTTATCATTGTGGACATTACGACCACTGTAAAATGTAAATGTATACCAAAAAGTCACGCACAGTTGACTCTTTCGTGTCTGAAATTTGTTAACTTTGTGCTATAATTTAGGGTCTACCGTCTAGGTTTACACTTGACCTATAATGTGGTTTGTGGCTATTCTCTAGTGTGCACACACTTAACCCCTCTAGGCCAGTGCGAACCCTGAAGTCACACAGTTATGTAGCAACTTTTGGATTGTTATAGTTTTAAAATCTGTAGCTCGTTTGATAAAAGTTTTTAATCATCGTTTGAGCTTTTTATTTATGTTTTAGTGACAGGAGGATTTATAAGCCAATTTAAGAATTTAGAACAGACCCATTTTGATATATCTATCCTTTCATCTTTCATGAAACTCCATGTTTTTATCTTGCGTCTAAGGCTTTTAGCACAATAAATGTGAATTAATGGCACAAACTTAAGGGTAAAAGCAAGGGCCAAGGTCTATGATCCCTTGAGTCATAGGTTCATGGCCATGGCTGAGAAGTACGTCAAAATCACTCCTTAAAATTGGCAAAAGGTAACGTCTCTCGATAATAAAACAAACATGACACATCAGAAGGTTATTAAGACATGACACATAAGAGTGCTCTGTACTGTGTTTTGGAGATTACTATAATGGAGGATGATGGATAAGAGAGTGGACAGCCAAGTTTATCCTGTTTGATGAGTTTCAAGCGTGAAATTTCAGCCACTAGCATTGCCCTGTTGAGCCGTTCTAAAAGATGGGCAGTTTGTTCTGTTAACTTTCGTATTCGTAGTTTGGTCTGACAATAATAAAACAATCCGAAGTACAAATAAAATTAGAATTTTACAATTGGTTGAATGCGTTTCAAACGACTAGGAGCACACATCAATGAAGGGCCACATCTTCATATTTGAATTGTTATCAAATTCCTGGTGAGCCTCACAAGTCCGTCACCAAACCTTCCAATAATTGAAATTCCTCAACCACTGATCCCGGTAAAAATAAATAGTAAAGACAATTGGAGGCCAGGAATCTCTACTAATTGAAGCCATGCCAAAAACATCACTTCCAATACTGCCAACTGTATGAGAAAACCAGATTAAAAAAAGCAGAGATGGCTCTCTCCACCACATCTGTTTCAGAGATCTTTGTCCTCCTGTTTCGCTCTCAAACTTCTGTTCATTCCGTGACACTCGGGGAGTTTTGATCCTTATAGTAGTATTCTCGGGGCATTTTACCCAGCGGTTTCTCCTTTTTAGGCAGGCTGGAAGGGACTTTGTCCATCCCCAGTTCGTCAGCAAGGTCCTTGGCCACTTTCTGGGAGAATTTGTACATCTTGTACCTCATGCGACCCTCTTGAAACATGATCACACAGAACCCTGAAAGAAAAAGTTCGTTATTATGAGTTGAAATCCTGAAATGGAAGTCGGTAAATTCACTAAATAGGTTGAAATTCTGGGATAATTAATGCGCAAATATGGGACAAAGCCGACGACATTATGCTGCGAAAATGGGAAAATACCTGCAATTGAAACTCTTTTGCGCTTTGAAATGAATATTTTACTGCTTATTTTACTGCTTATTTGAAAATCATTTCTCTCTTAATGTTCTATTCAAATGAATCGGATATCATGTGAGTCAATCATGTAACAGTAAAACAGTGAAAGAAAGTTTTGCTATTGTGAGACCGTTAATTGTTCGATACAGTTCTAATATTAGTAATTTCTAAACACCCCAACAAATTCAAATTTTTACTGATTTCATTCATTAGTAATAGCATTAAACTTGCATTTGGCCACCCGTGAAATCGAACGCATAACGGCAAATACTCCTGCGATGATATTAAGAACAATAAAGTCAATCACTGTGCAATAAGCTAGGTTTCGTACGTAGCCCAGCTATTTGATATAGAACATTCCAAACCATTCGTTCCCGATAAGAGTATGCCGAGCTGAGAATAACAGCCGGTGGGGTGTCATTAAAGTAACATTCTAATCCCTGATAATGACGTCATACTGAATCATCTGTTTAATCGAGCGTGACCTTCAGTGCGAGTATGATTAATCAAATAAGATGCCTACAATACAGTCTATGTGGTTTCTGATGAAATAACTGCAATCAAATGCAATCAAATGATACCATTGTAATCCCTCAACTATTAAGGCACATACTAATGGTCTCGCAGTTATATGCTATTTGAGTATTCGATATACTACCATTTTTATCAGATTTATCATCTAGTAGCTAAGATAAAATAGATAAGAATTTATTTGATATAACCAAGTTGACACCACATCTGAGTCTATAATCCAGAAATTGACGCCGGTTCGCCATTTGTACGTACGTTAGCATATATTATGCAGTATATGCTAACATACGCTCACCGCACCGCGTGACAAGGAAATTTCAGAACAATTCGCCGGTGCTGTAGCGCGCGACAGTGCTTAGTAACGTCACATTGATACTAAATATTAACTCACATCCAAAGAGGACAAAGCAAGTGAGGTGGAAGCCGTTCAGGAGTCGGTCGTAGATCCAAGTTTTAAGTTCTGGTGTGATCCACAATCGGGTTTGTTTCTGAAATCGAAATATAATCATTAGTTGGTTCACGCAATTTTCACATACATATTATGCACGCTTTGCGCTACTATCTTTCTGCTCACCTACTTTAATATTAGTATTAAAACCATAATTTCAATACATATTGTGCATATAAAACTCGGCTTCACCTCGTCTAATATGCACAAATCTGCATCTAAATGCTGTCAAATATTACTATGTTAGTATTTGACAAGTGTGGCTGGTAGGGTTTTACTTGCCATCCGTCGCAACACTAACATCCTTCTCATTTTAACCTTATAAGTAGTACCCCATACATTAGGCCTTCAGCCCGGGTTTCTCGTGCTTTGCAGCACGTGATGTAGTCAAGGGCAGCCCCAGTTAATCAGTACATGATCCTTAGGATCTAACGAGAATTTAAAACAATATGGGTCGCGCGCGAACAATAGGCGACTTAAAGAGTTGTTATTAATTCTGAATAGGTTTTCAGTCCGCGAAAACTGCCCCATTTTCTGCCCACGCACTACCTAATACCCCACGCACGGCAGACATAATGGTCGGGTAACGTGTATTATCATTAATTAACATGGACGACATCACTAGTGCATTGCCACGTTGGCACCTCGTTATATTGTGTCATAAGTGCATAAGTGTCAACAATCCCGTCAAATTATGTGTAAATTTTATATTTCAATCATGGAATCCGTGCTATTTGTTGGAACACCTTGTTGACTGTAAAAATCTGAGAGTCGAATTTACTTTCATTTTCATGGGAAAATTATTGAGGATTTCAACATAACATATCCACTTAAGTTGCTGTAAATAATAGCAACCAGAGTACGTTACAGGATGTTTCTTACTTTATTGGGGAATTTATTCAAATAAATTGATGTATCTTTACTAAACTTGACCAAATGTGCTTTTTAATTGCTTAAGGCTGCTTAAAATCCATTTATTCCGTTAATTGATTTAAGTGTAATTATTCATTTAATCAAATGAACTTATTTACCATGTTAGCAACGATCTCCGCTCGCCGGTATTGTGCTTCCTCCTCGGGACTTCTTTTCGTTTTTTGTCTCTGGAAAACGATTTTTTCTGCATCCTTCTCCACAAAGGTTGTCTCCGCCTTTTTCTTGGGCTTTTTGAGCGGATTACTGATCTTAGTGGCAACTTGGATATGGGTGATACCCGGGATAGGACGCATATCTCGGACACATCTCTGTAGAACACGTGATGCCATTATATCTTTACATTAATCCTACCTCAATGGTAAGTGATTGGTTAGTAACAAATTAATGAATTTCATGATCATGCTTCTGTGAATCACTTTGTGAGGCAAAATCAATCCATAAATGAGTAAACCATTGAAAATCTTTCTATGAAAGTAAAACCATAGAAACAATAATATAATATCAGATTGACCTTCATTTGCAGTTCTTAATGTTCCGTGAATCTTGTTCCACTATTTGTTTCATTATAGAAGTAAAAAAGTGAGGTTCAATTGTTTAAATCAAATATCAAAACTGAAAATATACAAATCGATATCTACTCTGGCACTTTAAAAACAAAGCAATCTATTAAAACACTGTTTCTATTAAATCTGTATAAAACTATCTGATCTCCGGTAGTTCCCCCGTTTCAGCAGCCTTCTTGATGATTCCATCCTGCTTCTGTTCCGCCCTGAGCCGTGCCCTCGGTTCTGAAACCATAACGTCACAGACTTGGGTGTCACTTTCAGCTGACTGGCCAACTCATCCCTCTCCACCCCTCTAGTGTAGTGGGATCTGGTGAAGGCTGCCTCCAAGATGTCCAGGTGGGTTTGAGTGAAGTCTGTCCGGACCCTCTTCATCTTCCCGAAGTTGCTGATGGTCTGGTCCTGGAAGTTGCAGGATCCTTCTCCACCTTGGTATGAAGCAGGAGGAGGAGAAGGACAGCAGGGACAGGAGCAGGGGCTGGGGAAGGGGAGGTAGGTGGGTTGTCCAGGACCACAGATGTAGGGGAAGTAGGAGAGGTTAGGTGGCATGTTAGGAGGCACCATCTGTTGGGTAGGGAACCACATTGGGGTGGGGATGGGTTGAGCGGCAGGCAGAGGCTGGGTGGCAGGCAGGAGCTGTGGGGCAGTCTGTTGAGATGGGGTGGTTGAGGGGAGGGAAGGGAGGAACAGGGGTTGGGAGGCTGTTACAAGAGGTGGGTTGGATGGAGCCAGGGGTTGAGGGGATGGAAGGATAGGTTGTGTTGAGGAGACAAGCTGCTGGTGAGGCGTCTGATCCGGATGAGGATCACCATTAGGTTCACTCTTAATGGAGGAGAGGAAGGCCTCCTGTCGCATGACTTCTGCTTTGATGACAGAGTAGATCCGGGGCAGGGACTCCTCTCCGAGCAAGAGTCCTTGGTTTTCCAGCTCCTTCTTGATAGGGTCGTAGATGCTGGGAGGGAGAGGGTAGGGAGGCTGGAAGTTACTGTCTGTGGATGTCATGGTGGAATCAAATGATAGACAATGAAGTGAGCATGGAACTCAGCTTTATATACTGCCTGACATCCTCTAATGAGCCCGATCACGTGACCCTAATTAGAGCGGCCTCATGATCCAATGAGAAGGTCACGTGAGACCTCATTGTCCAATAAGGGGGTCATCTGAGTCTATCAGTCCAGTCACGTGACCCAATCAAAAGGTCACGTGTTGAGCTGAGAAAGGCCTCAATGTCTCGAGTAACCGCCTCATTAAATGTAGGAGCAGGAATTCCTGGTGATACTTGAGCTTGATGCAAAGTTTGTAAGTTTTATATTTGATCTGCATAAGCAACAAGAAATACCATAGTTCAAGTTTTCGCTGCAACAAGTTTTCACGTTTGAGCATATGGACTATGGAGTTTGTCATCAATAACTGAGATATAAGCTGTAAAACAGAGTTTCCGGTTAGATTGACAGGCTAGGAAGAAAGAAGTAACATATCAACCAATTTTACCAAATTCATTTCTTTGTGTCGATTCTTCCCGTCACCCAGCTTACCCAAGGAACACTTAAACACCTTGAGTAGTAGCTGTTGAGACTTCCCAGCACAAAGTTATTGTTATTATCATCAAGCCACGCGTTATAGAGTGGAAACAAACGGATATAAAACCATTTAACCATGTCAGTCTTTCAGGAACTCAATCAAAGTCGCGCTCTAGCTCTCATCTATAGTTCTAAATTAAAGAGCCCTCTGACTTTTTCATCGGCGTCTTTACTACACAGACATTAGATACCTCTCTGATCGGGTCCATATTGGTTTAGACCCTCGCCCTTCGAGCTAGAGGTGTAAACTTGCGGATGCTTACCTAGGGATGTATCCCCAAATGGACTCGATAGGCACGTGCCTTGTGGCTCCTCATAACAATGCATAATATAACATATTCATTGTTCAGCCGACAACAGGGCCCGCAGTTGCCGATTTGATAGATACCAACCTAGGCTAGCGCGTGGTTGAGTTATTTGGTGGGTCGAATGTACCATCGAATGTACCCTGGGTCCCTGGAGTCTTACTATGAAATTTGTCAAGTTTGACCCCAACAAAGACTTCATTCCGCAGTCAAAATAGTTGATTATATTGAAACTAATTCATGGCAAACATTATTGTATACGATAAGGTCTAATACTCTTCCATCATCTACTATTTATTATCTTGTGCGTCTGCTTTTATACTATTTGCGTCTGCCCGTTGAGGAATTATTTCAGAACAATGAAGAGATCTTGATTTCAAAGAGCCGTATTTCATCCAAATTTGTTCCTTACATTGCGTCGATGAGGATAACAAAGAATTGCACTTGCATTCTGTCCAAATTTGACCAGCCCTTAATTTCCCTTCCCTGTAAGTCCTCTCTCTTATTACCAATTATAATTACTGATATGATTACTAATTAACATTAAAAATGAATAAATGAGTACATCAAAACATTTCTATTGACCTATAACGTCATGGTCGTCAATGAAAATTAAGAAATATGGCGGCAACTCTCCACATTCTAACGGCAAGAGGTCAGAATGTCGGAAAACGAACTGATAAACTAATCAATTGGTGGAGCAGATGTTTTATTCGGTTTGTCAAGGTATGAAATATATCGCATTTCTTACATAAATATCGGTACATAGAAGTAATAATGCAACCACCCTCCTTGTGAAGTCCCACGTAGTAGTAGCACCGCGTTCGGCTTTGTCAAACTTTGCAAAATATTATGATATTGTATGGCAATAAATGATGTACGGGAGATGAATCGCAGACGGTTGCACTTGATGCCATGATGACGGGTTAGAATGGGAATTTGTGACAGTATAAGGTCGCTTATATATTTTGGTTGTATGGCGTGTATAATGGCCTTCCCAGATGGCACAGTAATTCATATTTCATGTTAATTACTGCAACCCCATTACATTTAAGCGTTGCAGTGTGCGATATGGCAATTGTCATTGTAAAACCATGTCAGGGTTGCCGTTTGACGTTATTACAGCTTTACAAAGAGTTAATTAATACCTTTATAGGGTCTCCTGCTTGATTCGGTTTTGTAGTCGTAATATACTGTATGCCGAATTGCCATAGTCTATGTCGTCGAAGTTATGACATAATTTGTGTCATTGAATGTTCGCCATATTGCCAGAATATATGTTGTCAAATCTATGCTAGAATCTACACATCTATACCCATGTGAGCTAAGCATTCTTTAATTTTATAAATAATGAAAATCCTAACAATTGTAGGGATTGGAAAGGGGATGGAATACTCTACAGCATCTCTAGACCTGTTTTCTGATACCAATCAAGTGAAGAAGATAGTACTTACCAAGAAAGAGGTAAGATAACACGGTGAACAGTGATAATGAATATCATACTTTTTAAATTTAAAAAGTTTATAAAGTTCAAGTGTCATTTTGATATCACGGAGGCGAACGAATTCTGCATTGTACATTCATTCAAATTCAAAGACCGTTTGACACAGATATGCCAAACCAATTGCTTCCATTTTTGTTGCTCGTTGGATAATCTTACAGAAGTAACTTCAGCGATGGTGCGTTAAGACCAAGAAGCAACAAGTAGGCTGCCAACTTATGCTCTTGGAGTATAAGAACAATGTGCAACCTAACAGACTAGCGCTGTATCAGCCATTAGTCTTTTCTCTTAAAGTCAATAGTTCTTTGTGCTTTCAGCCGGATGAGAACTAAAAAAATCCTCCAGATCTACCAGTGAGGTTTCAGTCTCTTAAAGCTTTCAGCCGTTGTGTATTTTCTCTCTTAAAATGCAAACTGATCCATAAACCCCTAGAGATCAGGAACTGTCTCGAACGTTAACCGTGTATAGAGACAGTTCACCCGGCCCTTCTTCCCGAAAGGGAAAAAGGACCGGTTAACCCAATACCCGGGATAATCCTTTTCAACCAAATCATACAAAGTAACTAACAACAAAAGACGACGATAATCAAGTTTAATCAAGACAATAATGGAAGGTAGGGTTTCCATTATCGGTAGCAATTTTTTAACGGCGATAATCGATAACTTTTTATGAATTATCGGCGATACCGATAATTAACGGCGATAAATTTACTTCAAATTTAGACGTCAATTTATTTCAATTTTTCTCAATTTATGAATTCGCAAACATTAATTCAGCCACTTTGCTACGTATGGTGGTCGGCGAGCTGTGCGCTAGGAACTTCTTTTCCCTCATAGCACCCTTAATGAATTATGAAACTGATCGTTGCTATCTGGTTGAAAGATAATTCGTCAACAGCCGCAAGGGCAGCATACATTTCTTCTTAGCTTCTTCGCATTTTTTCTCAGCATATGATACGATTAACTTTTGCTGAGTTTTTGGCCGCTTTGCCTTAGACTATGCCATCTCGGCCTGTGGACGATCAATACTGTGCTTTGCTTTGAGATGATACCACAAACTAGAATAACTGCTCTTCGAAGGTGCGCCAGATTAAGACTTCGTACACTGCTTGCAGACCACTTCCTCTCCCTCTTTTGTAAAGAACTGTCATGATAGGCTGTGGCTTTATATGTTAAATAAAAATTGAAGTATCAATCAACGGAGACTCGGAGTAGAACGTGAGTCGAAGGTCAAACGTTTAAAAGAGTTCAGAAAAATCTAAAAATTAAACTAAGCTTGGGTGTATTTTGTTATGATAATCAAGAGACACAAGGCCGTGAAAAATGCTACAAATTGTCAAGGACTAGCCATAATTTTTTACAACCATAGTAGAATTTAGCTTTTGTATTTTCTAGGGCCCATAAAATTCATACAAAGTGGTATTATTATCAGTTCTGGAAGAATGGTCAAGGGTTATTTAAACTGGCCCGTTGCTTTTGAATAAGTAAAAACCGTGAAATTAACTGGTTTTTACTTTATTTGAGTTAAATAATATGGTTTCAAAAATATTAAATTTTAACGGTTTATCGGCACAAAATTATCGCCGATAACCGATAACTGATTTTGGTCCAATTATCGCCGATAATTTTATCGGCGATATTATCGGTTGGAAACCCTAATGGAAGGAGAGCAGGAGGGTCCTGACATTTTGATAATCTACCACTTAACATGAAACCCGTACCACTGTTTTTAATTACCTGATACCGAAGGCAACCCAGCTCATGCCATCAAAACTTCACTTACCTTTATGACTTTTTGACTGACCCATGGCAATGTGGACAGAGAGAGTAAATCTATTTTTCTGTGCTTTGGACAGAGATATAGTTGACTCAAACTGTAGTGTGCAGCAGTAAAGGCGGCTTGTCTGGCCTAACACCCGGACCCCCATTGCTCAGTGAAGTTCACCAAGCCAATGTCACTGAAATGCTGTTCCCAATAAAGCCAGAGCACCCAGTGGGTACCAGTGGCAACTTGCCGTCGCTATAAGTGGTGTCCCGTGGCCCCAGTGCTGGCAGTGCCCTTAAGGGTACTGTCCCCCTTACTTCCGAGTTTGGGGAACCTACAATACAATACAATACAAAAAACTTCAGCTATTTCAGGTGAAGCTAATCAAAGCATCGTGGGATATCATTGAAGCTGACGTGATGAAAAACAGTCATATCGTGATCACCAAGTGAGTGGGTGGTGATTATTGTTTCATGTTAAACGCCGCGCGCGAGAAATAGGCGGGTAAGATATGGTCATTACCATTGCTCAACGTAGTGAGTTGATGACGTAGAACCGCCTATTTCTCTTACGCGGCGTTTAGTTAAAAACCTTTGATTAATTGAATTGTCTACAGTGTTATGATTTTGGATAGGAAAAGTTCATGGCTTCATTTCTAGGAATTTCTTAATTAAAAACAGATTATCTAAGAAACTTAGAATAAGTATAATAATTTCTATCAATCAGACTCATGAAGGAAGCTCCATCCAGTATTACGTTGTTCACATTCGCCAAGGACAGCGGAATCTACAACCCAAACTACGAGGCGAGTTCCAAAATCTAGCTCAAAAACTTAAATTAGAAATGAGAGTTCAAAATTGATTATTTTGTTACTGAACATCGAATTCAAGCATTTCACGATTCTTTTATTTTTCTAATATTTGGTCCATCCCCCGTTTAGTAGTAATATTGGGTATAAATTATTATACTTCCTTGTGTAATTTGTCATGTTACCAACGGCGTAAATGCCGCTTAATGTAAACTTAAACTCTCATATTTTAATCTATTATAATTCCATCGAGTATTTATATTCAATGGAATTATAATAAATTGAAATTAACTTTGGTAATGGAAAGTAGGCACCTATAACGTTTATAACCTCTGTCGGATAATATGGTGACTGTATACCGCAAATTATACGGACGAAGCAACGCTGGACGAATATCTGAACGATCCCTATTTCAGTTCACACAAAATATAACTTCACAGCAAACATCTGTTACCGATCTGATGCTGATCGAAATAGTGGAATGAGTGTTAACAAGCCTTAAATTTCTGAAGAAATCATATAAGAATTGCAGGTGTCTAATTAGTAAAACGGTAACAGTGGTGTCTAGCCCTTTACTGTTCTCGGTCGTATGAAAGTATACGAATTATGACCCCCTGCTGACCTCCCCTGTTCTTGCCACGCATGTAAACTTGAGAAAGTCAAGACCCCACGATAACACTATATCACTCAGTTGGACATCAAACGGCACAGCTTGAAGATAGTAAACGCACTCTCGTGGATAGTCTCTAAAAGTGACGAATTCGATTCAATCAAACACGAACTGATGGAGTTGGGTGAAAGACATCGCGGATATGGACTGAAACTAACTTTCATCAAGGTAAAACTGGGATATTAATTAAAAAAGTTCTGAAGATTTTTTGGAATTATCTTAAAATACAAAACAAATTCATGATCCAATTCAATTCAAACATTTCAGCCGATGCAATTCGTACTGTTGGACATTGTGAAAACATACATGGGACCACTGTATTCCAATGAGGTATGTTTAAAGACACGAGTTTAAATTTCAAGGTTCTTTACTCTGTAATAACCTGTTGCGATTCAGCCAATTTTAATAACTGGTTTAATTTAATTTAAATGCGATATGGAGTCGGAGCGTTAAAATAAGCTGCCATTTCTATCGCCAATATCGGTAACATATAATGCAAACAAATCCCCAAATTAGATCCTAACAATTTCAGTTCCATCTAACGTGGGTGAAGTTCCTCCAAATCATGATGTTTTGGATCTTCCATCCTCTCCTCAAAAACCAACGCACCGTGGAGAAGAAGGCGTCTTTTCTCACCGGGGTCTCGAGAAGAGTGGAAGACATCATGAAGCTGGACATTCGGCCCCTCTTCTTCGCACTGTGTCTCATTGTACTGATAGTTGGGTGGACTATGGTACTTGATAGGAAGTTCGCGGGGGGCATAAGATAGGGATTATGTGATATTAGGTTGTAAATTTGTTTAATTTGTCAAATACAGCTCAGAGCGTAAGGATACCTCTGTAAACTCTAGTTTTAAATAACTAAACCCATGAACTGACGTGTTAATGCACAATATTTCAACTATTATAAGATGGTAGGTTCCACTAATGACAGTCTTCTTAGGTCTCAACCAAACACCTTAAATGTTTACATTCTATGAATGCACCTCTTGAAAAGAAATTGCACACAATCACACTTAACCCCGCCCATGATTAGCCGTTTAATGATGCAATTGTGGTTGGTTAATACTTACCCAACATTGCCACTGAAAAGTACAGCATTATGATGGCTGAATTTGAACCAGCCGTGGAGGTTCCGAATTTGTTTAAAATTGTTTTATATTTTATCGTAATAATATTCTGATAGATTCAGGACTGGATTTTTATGAAATTTTATTCTCGTTTAATTCTTTTAACGGAGACGCAATATTAATGCTGTTGCTGGTAGATTGTTATTTGTACAAAGAAAGTCCTATATTTCAAAAGTTTCATTATTGATGGTTAGGATTGATTCGAAATGATATACGGAAATTTTGAATCATAGGATTGGTAGTTGGTAAGTGAGGAAAGGGATAATTTCAGTTTTAGAAAACTGTTGTTATTGCACAATATCAACAAAGGAAGGGTTCCCATGTAAGTAGCGCTCCAATAACAGGGCATTTGAAATGAGTCGTTTATCACGTGTATTATGAGTGTATTATGGTGGTGGGGGAGGGGAGGGGTGGAAATCTCAAATCTGGTTTGAAGTGGCAAATTGACGTTATCATCTGCAACGGTCAAACCGATTACTTTCAGACACAACAAGTGTTCAACAAGTTTATCACTAATAAAAATCAACTCACCTAAGAAGGTTCCAAGTGTACTCTGGAACTGGAACTGAAAGCTTAGCCGGTGAGCTTGTTATCACAGCCATCCTTCCTAAAAACGGAATAATGTTTAAAGTTATGTTGTGTTAGGTTCGGGCAGTGCTGTTAATTCAGGTAGAAAATAGGAGTAAATATCGCGTGCATTGAGTGAGGTGAGAATGGCAGATGAATGTGTTATCAAAGCTAAATATTTCAAAACCGCTCGTCTGAAAAGTTAGCTGGGTTAAACCGGTCGTCCACCGATGAAGCTGAAATATGTCACGATTAGGAAACCGACGCTGTGTAACAATAACAATAGTTCATGCAGGAAAAAGATTAAATATGATTAAATATGATTAAATATGATTAAATATGATTAAATAAAGAAGAAAAGCCCATGGATATACAAGAAGAAATGAGTATATTCAAAAATGTGATATTTGAAACATTCAAAGAGAAATTCGGTGTGAAAGACCGAAATGTTGATGTGAAGAAGAAGTCAAAAGAGTATGTTGACTCACAGAAGAAGGCAATCAGACGCAAGAAGAAGGAGTCAAAGAAGAAATTCAAGGATCTGATACGGACTTGTGCCAGTAATAGCAGTATTGAAGAAGAGCGTCAAAACTGGCACAAACTTGTTAGACTCCATAACAAGTTACGACTTCAGGAGATAGAGGTCCAAAGACGAGACAAACAAGCCGGAAATAACACGGAATTCGACCGAAACCCTTTCGAATTCGTGAAGAACAATGTCACTAGAGGACAGAAGAGCTGCATAACACCCCAGTGCAGTATGGACGAAGCTACAAAGTTCTTCGAAGAGCGGTATGACGACCCACAGAGAACAGATCATATCGATTATCCATGGTTCATTTCGCGGACCAAAGAGCCAGAAACCAGTCTTGATTCAAGCCCACCAACAGAAAAAGAGATAGAGGACTATTTAAAATCAAGAAGAAACAAGAGTAGCCCTGGACCGGACGGGATACCATTTGTTCTCTACAAAATGTGCCCTCTGATCCGTCAAGAGCTGGTGAAACTTGTCGGTAAGTGCTGGAGATTGTGTCAGATTCCCCCAAAGGAATTACTAGCTATCAAATTCCTGCTTCCCAAAACTGAATCCAGCCAAGGTCTAGGAGATTTTAGAGACATTACACTGTATAACACGTTCATAAAAGTCATATTTGGTGTCTGGGCACGAAGAGTCACTAAGTTCATGGTCAAAAACAAGCTAATCGATACAACAATTCAAAAGGGCTTTGTTCCAAAGATTTCAGGTTGTATTGAACATACACAAACCCTCCCAGACATCCTATGCAGTGATAAAACCAATGGAAAAGAAACCCAAGTGGCATTCCTAGACCTACAAAATGCCTTTGGCAGCGTTAAGCACAATCTCATAGTTGCAGCCTTGAGATGGTATCACATCCCAGATCACATGATCAGTCTACTTAAAGCCTTATACTCTAATTGTCATGTGGTAATAGGAATTGGAGGGGAGTATACAAAACCAATAGCTATCAAGAAAGGGAGTCTTCAAGGAGGACCAGAGGCTGGTATTTGTTTCAACATACCATGGAACATAGCATTAGAAGGCATTTGTGCCAAAACAGTCTCCCTGGGATGTATACCTGAAGACAAGGCTGTATCAGCATTTGCAGATGACCTAACCACTAAGCTCAATGACATAAACAAGCATCAGGAGGTGTTACATTTCATATCTCAGGTATTCAGATGGTCAGGGTCATTCGTGCTAAACCCTAAGAAGTGTAAAGTCATGGCAATTGGAAAAGACGGACTCCCATGTGACCCACAACTGAAGATAGAAGGAGTTACGTTGAAGTGTCTGCACAGATCACCATTCAAGTTTCTAGGGAGATGGATATATCCTACATTATCCGATGGTGATGCTGTGAAGACAGTTGTAGTGAAAGTTGAAAATCTGCTGAAGAAGATTGATGAATTAGCACTTGATGGAAAGAGAAAGACGTGGATATATCAACATGGCATGCTGCCATATGTTGGATGGGATTTCAGCATGTACAAACTCAACGAAACCACGGTGAAACAGCTAGAAGCCATGGTAAATAGGTACCTCAAAAGGTGGCTTGGGTTAGCTCGATGTGCAGATCCTTCCATTATCTACCGAGACTTTGCAGGCCTCAACATCACCAGTATCAGGAACTTTGTTTTGTCATGTAGGCTGAACACAGAACTGACAACAGCTACCAGTAGTGACTCAGTTGTACGGAGAGTTGCAAAAAGAAGAAGAGAAGATGAGATAGGTGACCAAGGATGGGTCCCTACTAAGAAGATGAGAGAAGCGATAGAAGACATTGAATTCGAGAAGAAGTTTATGGCAAACGTAAGGATGGCTGGTGATAAACGAGGGCTTGACAAAGCTAAAAGGATCAACCTAAACAAGAAGAACATAGTGAAGAGGGCCAAAGAAATCACACAAGAGGAAAAGATAACGAAGATTCTCAACCTGTCACAGCAGAGTAAATGGATAGAATGGGAGCAACTCATCAACCTTGATCTCAAGTGGAAGGAGATCATGTACAGCTTCTCACCCTCCATGCTATCCTTCTTACTCAACTCAATACAGGATACACTGCCCCACCCAGTCAATCTAAGGAGATGGGGTAAATCACAGGAAGACAAATGTACACTGTGTGGGTGGCGGTTCTGCTCTCAAGTGCATATCCTTTGCAGCTGCAAAGTCGCATTGGATCAGGGTAGGATCTCGTGGAGGCACGACTCTGTGTTGAAGGTTATAGAGAAGCACATCAAAATCGCCCTACTAGCAACAAAGTCTGGTGGCACTAAGAGAACCAGTGAAAGAACAATGGATAAGAGTTATCGGTCATTGACAACGTCATTCGTGGACTTAAAAGAAGATGTAAAGAAATGGTTGGAATGTTGAGAACTGTGGAAGTAGGTGCAAGAGGGTTCGTAAATCTGAGCTCAATGAATGTTTTTTCAAGATGGTGGGACTAACACAGAAGCAGTGCAGCAAGGCACGGAAGGAACTCTCAGAAGTGGCAATAAGATGTAGCCACTTCATCTGGTTGAACAGGAGTAACCAGACATGGGAAGCACCCATGAGAGTGGTAGTATAGAGAAACGGACAGTTTGTAAATACAGTTACAGTTGATGGATAGATGTATCATTCTTTACTAGATGGACAAGACCAGGATGCCCTATGATGGCGGCCGACAGTGGATCCTGGTTAAAGCCATTCGGTGACTCATAGGGCTGGAGCACCCGGATGGCGTTGTTCATCACCTCATTCTCTGATTTGCTTATTGTACACACAAAAACATGAATCAGTATCAGCAGGATTTTCAACGAAAATATTGGCCTTGTACACAAACATGAATCAGTATCAGAAACAGGGACCTCACTTCACTCACGAAAAGGTAAACATCATTAACACTTATTTATCTTGGGGGCTAGTATTTCCAGATTAGGCACGCCTGGTAACTCAGTGATGGTGCAACTAGCTACAAGAACACTTATCAGTGTATTATTTTAACAGAGTTCGGGCTTCATGTCAGTCGTGCCAAACGGGGCGGGAGTGGGCAGGGATAATCAAGAAATCCCGGGCTTCGATCGCGCGCGTTCCCAAGCGCGCGCAGTATAAACGTACGTGCGCGCGAGGTATGTCTATAACTTTGTGTCCGCGTGATACAAACAATGACAAAAAAGATGAGGACCGCCCCACTTAGGCCACTTAAAGGCTTTGATTAACAATAACATTCAAAGGGCAAAACATTTATTTTCAAATAACATTCACTGGTTCGATAAGCAAACAACGAAAAATCGGTTAAATTATACCAAGCACTCAAAAATCCTGAATAAAGAATACCAAATTACGCAAAGGAAACATCCCTTGACAGCCCATCTGGGATAAGATTGAACGAAATGTCGCAAATCGGCAGTTCGCGATCACGAGAGGATTTGCCCCTAGATCCTCTCACTGATATCAGTACACTTTTCAGTAGTGCAAATGACAGTTTTGTTCGCATCGTACTGATCACATCCCGGTATTCCTCATTAGTTTTCTCTGCTACAAGTTTTGATGAAAGAGGAGGCTCCTGTTATCAACTAACACAAACAGGATTGAAACTAAAATAAAATACATGTTCATATTGGGCAGGAAATTGGGCAAGATTTTGCCTCAAATACACATATCAACTGGTACCAAAAACTAGGTAAACTAGGTAAAGCAAAAATCGCATAAAAAAGCTTTGTGGCTTGACTTTCTTCTTACACATAAACAGGAGAAAAAACTTTCTTTCAATTGTCCACTTGTAACGACTTCAGTGGTTGTTGCCCACATGATTCCTGTCATATCAAAGAAGTTAGAGAACTTTTCACATGGGAGAATGACCATGTTCTCAGAGCATTTCACGATTTGAAATCTGGAGTAATTCAAAGCTTTAACTCCATACCCATATTCACAAATGATTTTAATCTCGCTACCAGCCAAAAAGAAAGGCCGGCCACAAAAATTTTCTACAAAACCATTTTCTACCCGCACATCTTTACAGATTTTATTCCAGTTATAAGCTCGCCAAATCCTGACACTTTCCAACATACCCAGATTTAGCCTTGTATAAGATTCACCTGTGCTACCTAAATCCCCGCCAGCAGGCGAGGTTTTGTGCTCTATCCCTGCGACTGAATATGTTCCAAAACGTTTTTCCCTTGGCATAAAAATGTGCTCACTGACGACGATTACAAATAAATCTCTCTTCAAAACTTTAGGAAATCCAGAGGAATTGATTTGATCCGCAAGGGGTTCTTTATTAGCCGTACCAATGTACAAATGAGAGCCAAGAACCTCTGTGTCCCTATGATACAAGCTATAGCTCGGGTTGGAGTACGATAAGAAACGAATGGCATGGTACTTGATGTTGTCATTAAAGTACGTATTTTCTATTCTTGAAGTGAAACTATAATATCTAGCTATGACCCACAAGCTCGACTGAGAGCACTTTCCCCAAGTGACCACCGACTCATCATCAAACCCAAGAGGCGTCAAGCACTTTGACCATGTTTCACTATCCGTGATGAACACGCCATCTGACACTCTGTACTTCTCCTTGGGATTCATGACAAATAATGATGATGGTATATGAATAAAATACCTGACACCCCGTGAACAGGCCATTCTAAAGAAATACCGATCGCTGGTTTTGGTAGGATGTTGTGCGTGGGGTTCCTCTGTAAATAGAAAGCAATACAAGCCCCTCAATTGGAAAGAGAAGGCCTTGCAGTCCCATGTATTCACACAGTATAGCCAGCAATTCTCCATACTCTCTACTTGAAACGAGCGTGTGCTTGGCCAGTAGGTTGCCGATTTGCTCAACGGAAAAAGACACGATTCATTACCTTTCAGTTTTGTGGGTAGCATGGCAGTCATCAATTGTTTTGCTGATTGTTTTGCCGATTGTTTTGCTGATTCTGTCTTTTCATCATTGCCGATCTCGTCTATCTCTTCTGTTGTGAAAAGAAGAACATGTCTGATGCAAAACAAGACTACCACTAAGTTAGAGAAAGTCATTTCAGGAGCAAGGCGAATAAGCTAATACCATATGGAATCTGAATATCCATTGAGAGCAGCACTATTTATACTTGTTTGACGCGATCTAAACTCGTAATTAAGAATAAATGACCCACCTTGGCACATTACCCATGATTAAAGTACTTCATTATAATCCTCTTTTTTTAATTCTGACTTTCTAAGTTTGATCGATTTTGTTGATTATTTAATATTATAGCTTTCTTTAATACCATAGTAGTCTTGCTTTCTGTTCATTAAGAAAGCGACTCAGCATAATAATTTATCAATTCTTAATTCTTTATAATCTATTTATAGATTATTCATTTATAAACGAATAATTTATTTATGTTCTAGAGAACCATGATTGTATGGAACGAAACTCCTTATAATAGGTCAGGCGAGCCCCTACCCTTACATTGTTCAAGTGTTCAGCTCACCAAGTTCTAGCCTTGGTGAACATGTGTCTTGACCCGCTTAGATCGCTAAAGCCGACGTCTCTAACATTCTCAAGATGGTAGATTTAACTCATCATCGGAGACCTTGTAATTCAGTGCTTCAACAAGGAACCGATAGTTCTTAAAACTGTCTTACATACTTACATAGCCACTAAATCGAACGAAAATCAACACCTTTCCTACCTTGTGTTAGACTTGATGCCATTAAATAATACAATTTAAGATATCAATTCGAAATAATTTCGATGAGGATTCGTGAGAAAATGTTTCAACAAGAAATCGCATTTCCGCAGAAAATTTATGAAGGAGTCAGTCGAAAGGTACAATTATACAGGACCAGGAGCATAACCTTCAGCCTAGTTTTACTTTGGTGGTTTCTCGACATGGACTAGGGTGTAAAATTTATATAGAAAAATCATCGGTTATCGCCCAAAGCTAAGTTCCATGCGGGAAAGTTTCCTTCCAACTATGATTCATTGAGGTGAGAGAGCACGATTAGCTCTCATTAGCTCAGATTAGTTGACTTCACGTCCATCTAGGGGTTCTCATCACCTCCAGAATACACGGAACGAAGCATTCATCGGACGTACTGACCGGCGTTTATTCTTTGATATGACATAAACTATAGAAATGCCAAATATTTTAGCCTGAATATAGCAGATGGATGGCAAAAAAAAGTGAAATATTTTAGCCTGTATACCAATTAAACCAGTTGCACCTGTCATCTTTATTTTCAGTGTACCAATTGCATCATATAGCACATTACCTATACAGGTACTATCAGCTGTTGCATTGTAATAGAAAACATGAGTCCTGCCAACTCGCTCCAGCAACATTACCACATATCTCCCTGCATAGGAAGCTGATTGCGACACCATACACGTGACCCTTGAACGTGACAGGTCACGTGTCATGGTGACCATGAATCAGAGCTTTGTAATTATACCACGTGCCTCTGCTTCATATCACGTGTAATTAGATTATCTTGAGAGTCATAGCAAGGAGGAGCGCATTTCCTATATTTTCCTGAATGAGGGAAATATCTGAAAATACTGCCCGCTTGGCATCGAGCCAGTTGAGTATGGAGTTCCTACTCACTTAACTGTACGAGTGTATCGAGAGAGCTATAATTATATCGCAAACCAAAGTTTACAAACTGCTTATTAGATACATTAATCTAATTATACAATAATTTTAATGTGGTAAACAACGGTGGAGCAATGTTGATTTTTGAGCCGGGGAATTTTTCCCTAGAAAATTAATGCTAATTTAATTATGGTAATTTAATTATAGCAGTCCAACAACATTTTTGATCCCAAAAGACGAACATAACGTAGTTGTATGAAACATTAGCTTCCCACTCCCAGTCCCAAGGTTGTTTGTTTTCCTAAAGCAATCAGGTCGGACCAATATCTACATGTTCTCATGTTGCAGCATATCAAAAATGATAGGCATATGGAAGTGACATCATAATATTGTGTTATTGCATGGAATTACCGATTGGTAAACCGCCTATCAAATGAAAAAGTCGTGTACACTTACAGTAACCATGCTGAATCTAGTTTGTATCGGTTAATGATGGTCATAATCTTATTTGGTCAAGGTAAAGTAGCCTTGAAATAACAAAAGCGAATTTTTACACAATTAGATTGGCCAGAAAGTGTAACTTGAAAAGTAAGGCTCAAAGCTGGACACGATTTGCAATTTTATATAAGAAGGTTGAAAATTTTTGTCAAATTTGAGCCGGGGAAAACGGATACTTTTCCCCGGCTCCATGAATAAAGCCGGGGAAAAAACCCCCTGTCCCCGGCTCCTGCTCCACCCATGGTGGTAAAATACATATTTAGAGTGCACACCAAATTTTAGAAATATTTCGGAAAGTGTAAAAAAGTGATATGAAGTGTAAAAAAGTGACATGATCCTGCGTTATTACTTTATTAAAACTATAGAGTGCTGTAGGTATAAGTTTAATAATCTATGTTTATATGATGAAACTAAATTGTTTTTATGGCTGCATCCAATTTAACCGGTATATAACAGTACTACGAAAGTAAGGAGTTTGAAACAAATTGCAAGTCAAGCAAAAGTATCACTGAGCTTTCCTCTACCAACTGGTGCTAATATATACACCTGCTGTGAATAATAGGCGGCTAGATTCGACAGTTTGGCAGCATGTTACCATGTTAATGACGTCATTTCGCCGGATAAATTAAATATGAGCGGGTGTAAAGGCTAGTAGTTGATACTTGTACCAACCATGTGGCAACGTGACTTGGTCATATAGAGTGACACCTGATACCCCTGTGTTATGCGAAAGCCAATGTTACTGCGTATTTATGAGTCACGTTGCAGTGTAAGAGCCAATCAAACTTTAGATGCGATTTTCTCAAAAACCACTTGGAATTGGTTCACATAATTTACAGGGTTCAAACCGTCAGATAATTTTCTATTAATTATGCAGGGAGATATGTACGATATTCCACTGTAAACTCGGGCCTAACGGCCCTCGTTTACAGTGGAATATCTATACATATATCAAGTTTCATGTGTTGAAATGTCGAGTGTCGTGTAAACGAATCAGATGTGCTGCAGTAAAACACCACACTGTATAGTTACTCAGCGCTAGGCAGGGCCTTTCTGAGGTTGTACATTCTTATAGAGCTATATTTGTCTTAAGCTTGTACACTTCTTTTACGTCGTTCATTTCTGGGCTCTAATTACAGCGATACAGAACCTATTATTTTGTCAGGTCCTTTTTCTTCGTTTTAAACTAAATTATTTCTTCGATTTTGTAACTCAGACACATTCTTCGCTTTGTGTCAAATTGCCTCATTTAGACCGCTTTATGTAGCCTTTCTGTGATGAGTCGTTCTTTTGAAAGTATTTTCTGAAATATGCGATAAAATATTTAAATCTCGAAGCTGCATTATCAGCTGCATAGCCAGCGTCGAATGGATATTTTCCATTCAATTCTTATCTGTTTTCTAATTGTCGCTGGTTGTGATGCACTATCCTTACATTACACAAGCAAATAACCTGCCAATGTTTGAATGTTTGGTAATATATCTAAAAGTGTTCATCCTAATTTATGCTAACTTCCTTAACTCTTCCCTTTCTTCTCAATAATGAAAACTGTCAACACCTCTTGCAAACTGTTGAAAGATCTGCAACTTACTATACTAGGTGTAGTAAGAGAGTAGGGAAGGCTTTTGCTTCTCCTGTATAGGTACTGCTGTTGTGTACTGATGGAGTGCTTCTAGTCCTATGACCTATACTGAATTGTATAACCTTTATGTATACATTAAGTACCTTGCATTGTTTCGGGTTATACGTACATTGTTTTTGAAATTTTTATTTGTTTTGGGGTGTATAGGTAATTATCATGATAAATATTTCGACGAGCACATTTCAGTCGTTCAGTAACAATGCCACCAATTTTCACCTACATAAATGCGGGCACAAGCTCCAACAAAATAGTTGAGGAGAATTCTCCTCTTGTTTTGAATTCTGAATATATTTAGGATATTTACCCACAGAATGTCACGTGTAGCGGCTACCACTATCGGGGTCCTCTATCGATGTAGGGACCTGTGTGATACAGCGAGAATCATCAGTCGCTACGTTTCATTCATCTAGGGTCGGTAGTCTCATAACGACCAAGAAGTAAGAGTACTCTCGTGAGCCCGTAGGCGCAGGGCGCTGGCGTGGATTCTCATACACGCCTCCGGCTCTATTACTTCTTGCACGGTCACTCTAAGACTACCTGGGCCACAACTAGGCGTACTTCCTCGTCAGGCGTACACCAAATGGGCCGTCCCGAAGGACAGCAGATGAGGACAAAAGTTGTATTTATATCGCTCCCGTGAATAAAATATTTGGTTGTACTTTACTAGCGGTGTCCATATAGGGTTTAAATGACATGATTGATTGAAACCCACGCTGGGGTACCACTAAGGGCTTTGAAAGAAATACAATAGTACCATAATAAATATAAAATCCCTATCTAGGGCACTCCACGATGTGAATGAAATCAAATTTGGTACGTCACCACAAATAAACCAAGAAATCATATCAGCAGTTCATGTTGCGAGATCAATCAAGACCTGTGTGCGCGATAAACGGCTGATGAGCTCAACAGTACGCTATGACGCATCAGCAATCGAAAACACTCCTTGTCAAAAAACATCATGCACTCATGGGTTCACACTTGAGCTGCCGTTTTCTCGACGGTGTTAACAGTCCCATTGCGGATGAAGTGTCTCTTGTTAGGTTCTGCAGTTTTCCTCCGTTTGAGATCCACCACTAGAGTCCTATGCTCAGCCCTCTGCTCGTACGACCGGTCCGGAGACAGGAACACAGTCTTATACAAAGCAGTCTCTCCGAGACGGCGAGACTTCGATAAAATTTGGGACACATTTAAGGAGCTGGATAAGGTGATCTTCACAGGTCGTGGTTTGCCGTCCTTAGCTTTCCCCACCCTGCACACTTCCATCCTCGGTTTCTCTCCAATCTTCTCCATGACATCACCCACCTTCTTCACGAGGTCCTCACTTTCTCCTTCCACAAGTCCGAAAACCATGATGTTCCTGCTTCTATCCTCCTCTTCCACCACTTTCTTCACGACTGATACGATGTTGGTTGGCGTGACAGGTGTCATCTGCTGCTGTCCCGACTTCACGACGGAGCTGTACGTTTTGAATTCCTCCTTCACGGTCTCTTGAACTGACGTCTTCACACTTGTTGTCACCGCACGTAACTGTTCTTCTTTCGAATCAAGTAGCTGCTTTTGGAGCTGAACTACAGTTTCCTGGGAGTCCAGAAGTTTCTGCTGCAATACGAGAGTCTCGCCACTAGCTTGGCTTAGATAAACGGACGTTTCCATAGACTCTTCAAGCTTTTCCTCCAACTCGGCTGACTCCTCAGTCAACCTTCTGACTTCATCAATCAACTTGGAAATGTGTACCAATGCTCCGTGCAGTGAAGAGGCAAGTTCCTCCTTGACAGGGACTTTACATTTGCTGTGGGTGAGATCTTTTACACTGGAACATCCCAACATTTTTTAGCGTTGAATCGAGCCATCTTTGTGTTTGTGATGTCATACTCATTGTACAATTCACCACAAAGCAGTGTATTGCTACAAGCTGCTATTAATGCACTATCAGTTGTAGAGATAACAGACGAGCAACGTATGAACTATGATAAGTGCAAATATATGAACTGAAAAGTGCAAATATATGAACTGAGTGCAAATATATGAACTGTATATTGAGCTGAAAGAAATTAATCACATGACTTACATCACCAGCACATTACCAGTTGCTCATATTTGCTTATCTGCAACCTAATATCCATTCACTGAATTTCTGTACGGCTGACGGCTGTTTGCAAATGGACAGCGCTGGCGACGATCCATCATTAATTATTTATTGTAATGTAATACGACGGAACGATTCGATTTGTGAGGACATTATATTCTCAATTGAGTAGCATACAGCTACATTAAACAATCATAAATCAGTTCACTTTGTAATGATTGATTGCTCTTAGCTTGTACTGGTAGTGTCATTTAGTGTTTATGCCATTGTTGAGTGTTCATGTATTGAAGTGTATCGTAGTGTATAGGTATATTGTATTGACTATTGAAGTGTACAGATAGGGCATCTGCTATACAATTATACAGTGTACACCTATGCGTAGCAAGTAGGTACATAAGAAAATTTTAGTGCCTGCTGAAGACCACAATAGTTAATTGATCATTCAAATTAACGGCAAAATAGCATAAATTAAACACTTCATATTACAGTTTTAAGAGGTCAATAAATGCTCATTAAATAAAATGAAGTTTATTAGATGCTATTAATAAAATCAATCAACCAATATAATGACAACATAATTGCATTAACAGCCTAGCATTGCCATTGACTATTGATAACGTGTTCATGCAGTGTTCGTGTAGGCTGGATCCTGTAATGATGTCCTAATGTCTTCCATATAAGGAATAATTGGCTGGCAAATTATATCTAGAGTAGGTATATATTGAACAGTGAACACTCTAAGATCATGCTAAGGTAGCGCGCTGTAGAACACTGGATAATAATGCTGTACGTAGCTTTTTCCTTTGCTGTCCTGTGCGGTTCATGAGGTTGTATAGTGTGTACTGTGTGTAGAGTGCATAGTGAAGCTTTGATGTAGTGTGTAGGTACTGAGTAGATAGCTTTGCTGCGTTTGTATTAGTTGTACAATGACCATGTTACATAGTGTACATAAGGCTGTTCAATGTATACAAGTTTACACAATACGGAGCCTTTAGTACACTAAGTATAGTCTACATTTGCTGTCTTTGTAGTTGTCTACAGCTACATTAATTGCACAAAATACTGTTTATAGTAGGGTAGGGGGCTGTATAGCGTGTATTGGCCGTAGTTATTGTATAGCGGTGTACAATGTGCGTCTCATTATTTTATTCAGGGCATTCCATATATTCATTGTCTTCGGCTTTAGAACATATGGCGTCTTTTAGCTTTTACATTTTGTTTGTTTGTTATTTGTACCTAGTTATTAAATTATGCTATACGTAGTTTCTCTATTCTCAGTTAAACTATTTGGGCAATATTCATTCTGCAACCCACCAAGAGAAGCAGAGAATCAATGCAATCCATAACTCATCTGGGACCCCAATAAAGCAATAACATAGAGAGCCTGATCGCTGTAAAATCACTGGTTCATTAGCCCTCATTTAAATTCACATAATTATCCAGCACCATCACTAATATACAAAAGCCTATACATTACGACACTGTGTCGTTGTGAGAGAGCTGCAAAGAATAATATGTAAATTAGAGAAGAGGCAATTGTGCAGTTAATATGCCGTCATGGCGTTAGTATAGACCTAAGAATATTTTATATAGGGCAAGTGACAATGTATAATTTGTTGTGTATCCTATTTGTGATTTTAAATAAAAAAATACCTAACATGTCTGAGACTTTAAAAATAACTGTCATAATTGCACAGGAATGAAGAAATAAATCTAACATTTACAGTACATTTACAGTCTTGGAGCTAAAGACAAACTCCATTGTCATTGTACATTGAACATTGGACAGCACCCTCCCACGGTTCGGGCGTTACGGGCAAACAAATCTAACATTTGCATGTTACAGTGTAGGTGCCGATGTCAAACGTCAAGAACTTCGATGTGTTGATATTGGGAGACAAAGGGACGGGAAAGTCCACATTCATTGAATACCACACCAACCAAGATGGTGAGAAGATTCATAAAATCTAATCTTATACCCATTTAAATGATGAAATAAGTAAAAAACCCAAAAAAGCAATCCGGACATCAACTTTCAGAACATCCCTTTTTAAACACAATCCATCATCAACTATTGCACCTATACCTAGTGCCATATCACCATTCACCGTCCAAAAAATTTCTAATTATTTAAACTTTTTTCCCAGGTTCTAACAACAACGAGAAAACCTCCCACGTTGAGGGAGAACCCTACGAGTTCCACGTGAAGTACCACGAGTGTGAGGCTCCGGAGAAACCGGAGAGTTACGAGGATATCAACCTGATTCTCTGCTGCTTCGCAGTGAATGATGTCGCGTCCTACAAGAAACTGGAGTCCTACTACATTGGAGAGGTAAGGGACACATTGTAAGAAAAACGTAAGGGAAATGAAACATATTGTATACTCGGGTATACTTGTGTTTAGGAAATAGAATACATCGATCAAATCGAAATTTGTTCGAAATCAATCCTTCAGTAGCTATTTGTTGAGGTACAAGTGGCTTCTTGTATGAAGTTTGTAAAGAAAATCTACTGGTTTCGAATGTTTGATGATAAATGCCATGAAACGGGTGCATACTCCATAAAATTATTATTTCCTATCTCTTTCCCAGGCTAAGAAGTACAAATTACCGATGTTGGCAGTTGGAACTAAGTGTGACTTGAGGGACGACCCCTCACGAGATGATATGGTCAGCATTGAGCAAGGAATAGAGATTTCTGAGAAGGTGAGTTTAACTAACAGTTGAAAAAGTAATTATGTTGCGCTTAGAAGTTCGTACGCTATTCAAATACCAATAAAACCATAAATTTGATATGCCAACTGCCAAATACATTTGCCAAAGACAAATATCGCAATTTAACGCTCCCCACAAAACGCATGAACTCTCAATTCTAACTTTCTGACTTTTCACGCAATCTCCTCCCCAGGTGGGGGCATCTGCCTACCTGGAGTGCTCAGCAAAGGACGGAGAAACCTTCGACTTGGACCAACTCCAGGAGGAAATAGTGAAGATCATCCTCCACGACCAGAGGAGTAAGGAGAAGAAAACCAGCAACTTCTCATTCGGGATCGTGAAGTTCTTACTCGGCCGATAAACTCGTGATCTTAATAAGTTAATATTAACTATATCGTAAATTTTGACGGGTAAACTTCAATTGGATTAAGTTCTATTTAATTGACCATGAGATTCTTGCACTTACATTTCTCTGACGTGAATCATATTGACTGACGAATGATGAACTTTAATGGCATACCTGACATACCGTTCCTTCCGTACATAACATCCTAAGAGAATGAAATGTTAGAATTCCTGAGGCTTTAAGTAAACTTAGCAAATGAAAATTGGATCCTTTATTATCGCTCTTCTATTTGTTAGTTTAATATAATCAGTACGGTATCTAATTTGAAATTTGTTGATTTATTTCCTTTATAAGAAATTTATATATGAGTAACTTTATGCAATGAGCTTATTTGGAAATAATCCTGGTTTTAATTTGTAACTTACAGAAATTAAAATAAAGATCAAATGGGTGTCGAGTAGCCATTCTACTTAAAAAGGGGTTGCAATGAAACGCAAAGATTATCAGTAATCGACATTGATAAATATATTGAAGATTTGAAATAATCCATGTTATATAGTTATATGAACGCCGGCCAATGATAAAATATGGTCATAGAAGCATGATAAAAACAATAACAGCTAAGATATATAAGATAATAAAAAGCTAAATGGTGAGAAGTATCTCATCTCTTCTTAAACCCATACTTCTTCCTCTCATAAAACAAGTCAGTCTTAGAACTCCCCAAATTAACGATCTTAGGACACCCGTCCCTGTCCTTCTCTTGGATGGTACACTCCTTACAGTAGTAAGCGTCTGAAACACCCGGACCTCCGCATATAGTGCAACGACCCTGGTAGAGTGGGAGTGAACTGCTATTTCCTTAAAATTTGCTCTCATTTTCGCTGCATAGAGAATAGAATAATTGAAAAGATCGTGATGCAAATTTCAGAATCATACAAATTATTCACAATCGCCAAATCTCCAAAATGCGCCATATCACCTCGCATTACCTGATAAGAGCCGTAGTTACACTCGTCACATATTCTGACTAGAGAGCAAGGTCTCACGTACGAGTCACAAATCACACACCGACCGTCACCTGAAGGGGACAGGGATGAAGTCAACTGAATGGGAGAAAGGGACTAATATTGTGAGTTGACTGAAATTGGAAGGGATGAAAATGGAAAAAGGTGTTGTGATTTGTGAGGTGGCAAAAATCAAGCGGGTGCCGCTTGAAACACGGATTTCCCTGTAAAGCTGTAAATTGTAAGAGTAGCAAAGAGGGAGGAACTTAGCAAAAAGGATTTGTGTGCTGATGAGCAAGCAGTGATCAAACCGCGAACCGCTCAATTCTGCTGATTCATCGAATTCCGTATAGAAATAAACGAATTGAAATTTGCAAAGAGGGTTGAAGTCTAAAGATGTCAAAGAGGATTCGCGAGCAGGAAGTGATCGAAAAAACAAGCCGCTAGCCGGAAAATCACTTGATTTTGGGGTTCAAGAATTTCCGTGCAAAAGTAAATAAATTGAAACTCTGAGAAATTGATGAATCTTACTTATAATTTCGTAAGAGCACGTGAATTATGTCTGTCTGTGCCGCCGTATACAATTAAATTTGAGCTTGCCAAGAAAATATCAAGGGAAACGAATGCAAACAGGCGAAAAGAGGTACCGTTGCTATGGAAACCAATTTTAGTGCACGTGCAGATTATGATCAGTTCTATGCGACTGCTTTCTGATACGTTGTTGACTGCTGCATTGTTGCGTTTGAAAGAACGGCGTGTTTACTGTTTTTCATTTGAAATTCAAGATCTGAAGATAGATGACGGGTTTGGCTGGCATCGTATTTCCTATAGCATCTCTTCATAAATCTGTGGCAGACGTCGGTCGATTTGAATCAATGCTGAGTTGATGATAACGGAAAATGCGAATTTAGAGCAATTTAAGATTGACCAAAAGGAAAATCAAATTGGATCGAATTTGGGCATAGCACATGGCGAATTTAGAAGACTGCTCTTTGGCGTGAATCAATGCTTAATTCAACGTTCAGTATGAGTACGATACTCGGTTTCAATTTTCATCACACAACAACAAATTATTATAATCAAAACTTGCCCGGTTCAGCATTACTTAAAGTAACCCACGAATAATGTTAAATTTTGCTCCTTCATAAACTTTCTCTGCGCTTATTATTTGGTTCTGTATTACCTAGCAGGCCCAACGGGCTTTTCTAGTCTTAATTATAATTTCGTAAGAGCACGTGAATAATGTTTGTTTGTGCTCCCGTACACAATTAAATTTGAGCTTGCCAAGAAAATATCAAGGAAAACGAAGGCTAAACAGGGCTAAGTCGCGCCGTTGCTATGGAAACAGATTTTTGTGCACGTGCAGATTATGATCAGTTCTATGCGAGTGCTTTCTATTACGCTACTACTGTTAAATGCTGTGCTGTAGTTTTTGAAAATTTGACGTTTCCTTAACTTCAAATTCAAGATCTCAAGATGGAGAATGGACATAACTTGAATAACGGAGGATATTCCAGATGGATTGCTTTCATTGTGGCAGAGGTTGGTCGATAATCAAAGCTGAGTCGGTGATAACAGTAGTAACTGCAGTTGTGAAATTAACCGTTAAAGCTACAAGGTGTGTACAATTCAATCGAGTCGAATGAAGGTTAGCAGATTACGAAGACAGTTCCTGGCCTTTCAAAAACGAAATTATCCAATGTCAGTGTCAGTATGAGAATCAGTTGTCAAAATTAACATCATCTTGCAATCAAAATAGAACGCTGGAACAAAACTCACATGGTTTATACTTTAGCACATCTAAAATTAACCGACGAATTCGATCTATATTCCACTCTGCTCCTTCATAAATTTTGTTTTGAATCTTTGGTTTCTTTGCACATTACTTTGATCGAATTGGGATTTTTTGATACGGTACAGCATATCCAATCAATTGGAATGGCTGTGTTTAAAACTTGCAAACGAGGTGCTGCGTAGCAGCGCCGATTGAGCTCTGTATTTGCAGGCCCAACGGGCCTGCTAGTGAACAAATAATTTGAAGCGATTCAGGGGGAATTGTGCGTAACATTGCAGACTTACACTTTTCGCAAAGCCGACCAATAGCGACCCCAGGCTGTTTCCTACACATGATCAGGTCAGGGTGATGCTTCGCCATGCTAAATCCTGTGAAGTGGTAGGTTTGAGGTTTAAAACTTAAAAAGAACAGGGAAACAAGTCGCGGCAACCACTTTCAATTTTGAAAAGTTTTTGAAAGGAATTTTTAAAGGTCAATCGTGATTTCCTACAAGTTTTCGATTGTTGAAATACTGCCAGTTAAAACTTAAGAATACAGTCGGAATTCGGATAAGAAGTAACAATTATCTTGAATCTAGATAAATAAAACCCCAGACATGATGCATTTTAAAAAATATTTGCTTTCCAATAAATTTCATTACATACGTCAATATTTTAATCCACAAAATATACACACTAAAGCTATAAAACCAAGGAAAAATTGCTATATATTTCCTAATTTGTTGTATTTTGGTAACATAGCCAAAACTTAAAGCGTCGTAAGACTTTAAAATCGATTCGTCTACAGTAAAATTAGAAATTAACAACTTCCAATCCAAAATATAGATGATTCGACACATTATAGAATAAATTAATTCCTTATCACTTTATCTGCTCATTAGAGCTAAAATAAATTAAAAATAGTAAAATAAGTCGATCTAGACTATAAAATAAAGTACCCTGCCGCCTATAAATCTCAACTCTTGCAATGATTTCACTTATGGATACTGAAACTTCCTTCCCCGACATGAAGACCCCAGATCATTCCCACTCAAAAGATTAGCATAGCCGAGAACCAAAGTTTGGAATGCTGCAGAAATATCAAATGATTAGCAGATCCCTTTCATTTTCAACCCTTTTTGAACCCTTTCACTTTCTTTGGATTTAGCAGAATCCTCGTTAGATCCTCGCTCATCATTGAATACGATCATTGAATACGGCAACAGTTGAGAAATAAGACTCTGGCAAAATTCTACATAATAACCTAGTGGCTAAACAAAATTACACATACAAAATGCAAAAATATGAAATCGAATAAAGCTATTCATTAATTCCCTTTCGTCTTGGAAAAAATCAACTAAATTTAAAAACTTCAAACCGTACCAGTACGGCTCAATTATACGAGTACTATTAAAAATGGGTGCTTAATATTTGATAAAAATTACTGAAAATAAACCGTTCTTCTGACAATTCCCTTAGATCACAGTTCACTCTTTGTGGTTTTTCATGAACTCTGTCATAAAGCCAGCCAGTGTCTCCACTTCTTGAACAGTAATAGCATTGTAAAGGGAAGCCCTCATTCCCCCAACAGACCTATGCCCTTTTATCCCCTCAATCCCACATTCCTTAGCCTGCTTGACAAACTCACTCTCCAACTCTGAGTTAGCTGTGTTGAAGGTAATGTTCATCCTAGACCGGGCATCCTTGTCAATCTTACACACATAGAAACCCCCGCTTCCATCGATCAGATCGTAGATCATCTTAGATTTCTTATCTGATAGCTCAGCCAGAGCTTTCAAACCTCCAATCCTCATGATATTCTTCAGGACTAAGTTGGTAACGTAGATTGAGAACACATTCGGTGTGTTAACACAGGAATTGCCCTCAGCTTGGAGCTTAAAATCCCAGATTTTAGGAACTGGATGGTGGTGTTCTGCTGAGATAAGATCATCTCGGATGATCACACAAGCTAGTCCTGCAGTTGAGAGGTTCTTCTGAACTCCCGCATAGATAACTCCAAATTTGGAGACATCAACAGGTCGGGTGAGAAAGTTAGAGCTCATGTCACAGATTAGAGGAGTGTCTCCTTTCACAATGTGTGGGAATTCGATGCCGTACACAGTCTCGTTTTCACAGTAGTGGATGTACTTTGCTTCAGGTGTGAATTTCATTTGCTCCTCTACTGGCAATCCTGAGAAAATAGATGAATCTTAGTGGGACTACAGTGGACTGGACTAGGATAGTAGGAGATATACTCCATTCCTGTCTCCAGAACAAAATTACGAATTCACACGAGAAAGCTTATATAAAATACACATGAAAATAGGAAACTCTTTTGTTACCGAACAATCAATAGGCATGAAATGCGATCATACTCACCAGTAAAAGTAGAAGTCACGGGCACCACATAGTTCACAGTAGCATACTTCTCAGCTTCCTTTGCGGCATTCTTACTCCAATTCCCAGTCACAATGTGATCCACCACATCCCCTGGCCCTCTCACCAGGTTCAATGGAATAGCAGCAAACATCCCACTAGCTCCTCCTGCCAGCCATAACACCTGATAATTCTCAGGAATATCTAATACTTCTCTCATCAAGGAGCTGGTTTCTTTGAGCAGGGCAGAGAACTCAGGGCTGCGGTGACTGATCTCTGTAATGCTCATTCCAGTGCCAGCAAAGTCAAGCAGCTCGGATTGGACTTGCTTCAGGACTTCGGAGGGGATTTTAGCTGGACCAGCATTGAAATTGATAACCATTTTTTCCTAATGACAAGATATTTGTTGTTAGGCGAACTCATAAAGACAATCTGAATGATCAGCATATGACTTTTCAAATAAAAGTTTAAAATACAGAATTTGCAATAAGAATAAAAATCAGAATAATAATTTCAACATTAGAAATAATCATGAATTTACATCAATTTCATTGATTCAAACAATAAACTCAATTTATCACTGGACAGTCAATCGTGTGTAAACACTGTCAATTAAAAGACCGACTATTTCTGTTTTTACATAAAATAACTGATAAACATATTACACTGCAAATGCACTATGGCCATTTCCTTTTCTTGACCTTGCATTTCAACATCAATTAATTCAACATCAATTATTTCAACATCAATCAGTGTGATAGTCATGGCCTGCAAAATGAACTGATCTCTTATTTCATCATTCTTCTTAGACCTTGTCTGAACACCATTGTCAAATCTCAACCACTTAAATATCATAGTTTTTCTGAGTTGTTCCTGTGATTATATCAAGTACCTCCTACACAAGGCCTTTAGTTTCTGATGGAACAGTGGTGATGTGATGGGAGTGTTGGGTTCATAGAAGGGGTTCATTGCTATCTTGATATACAACTCATACACCTCCTGAGGATCAAAGGTTTCAGTTAATGTTACCATTGAAAGATTAAGGCAGCACACAAGATTTTGTATTTGGCATTGTTAGGCACAGATTGTTTGAGGTTCAACATCATTTATCATTAAAAATTGAAATGAAGCAATCAATGCAAATTGTTGCAGGACATTGTTCTGAAAAATATCAATTTAAACCTGGCCCAGACCCCAACTAGAAAGAATAACTCACCTGAAAGAATTGTCTGATGCTATCTTCATTCTTTACATCATGTAGGATGACAAACCTTTGCTTTCCAGCTGTCACAAAAGCAGACACATTCCAGTCATTAAACTTGTCAACAACCTGTGAAAATGAACTATTGACTAAAACCAAAGTGAGAAGAGAAATTAATAGCAACTGGTTAATATGAAAGTGCTACACCCCCACAAAATCAATAAAAATCTCAGGGTACAAAAAAAACCAACACTAAAAGGACAATGTTAACTGATAAATGAATTACAAAACCGGCAAGACAAGTTTTATCATAGTATCATATTATCTGCAGCAACATAACAATAAAAATATAGATTACTAAAACTGGTAAAACAGGTTTTATCAGGGTGTCATATTCTCACAGAATATAATAATTCAATTATAAGTCTGAATTTTAATCTCTAGTAAATAATTAGATTTAACAAAAAATACCTTGAGATACATATTGTTGGTTGTCCACATGTGCTCATCAATCATATCCAAAGATGCATGTGCCACAAATTGGCACAGGTCTCTGTAGTCATCCTTTTTGTTTTGACTATCACGACTGAAATTATAAGTATATTAACATTCAAAATAAAAAACTTTATAGTTTATATGTGTTGCAAGTTTAAACAATTTCTAAAAATATGTGTACTTTTGAAACATTTGCATGTACACAAGATGAAATTAGGAGAAAAATATTACCTGCTATGTTCCTGTTCATAGATGGGGTTATCATGGTGTCCAATGATCACAAAGTAATAGTTGCCAGACATATTCACTGACAATGAAATAAATGTTAAAATGAAATAAAAGAACCTTTAATTTTCACTGAATTTGTTTATCAATAAGAGGATTGTTTGATATGATTGATCATTGCAGTGAAACACAGAAATCTCAATAATGAAATGAACCACTATTCTACTGACAGTTTCAACTCCACATAGTGTTACACAACATTCTCAAAGTAAAAAGTTGATTGTAATTAGTAGTGTTGTTAAGTTTGAATTAAGAGGATTGTTAAGTAAATTACATGTATGTATATTTATAGGTCAAAAGCACACAAAATAGGTTGAAAACTTAACAACACTACTAATTACAATCAAATTTGAGGAAGGTGCTTATCACCAAATGGAGTTTTCTGAAGACAAGAAATAATATAATCATTTTCAATGTTGTATTCTCGAAACTGGCAGTAAACCAGCGGTGTAAAGTAGTTCTGATTTGAATCCATTTTTTCATTCTTAGTGTTTTACTATGGGGTCTCCCTCAGTCAATGCTAAAAGCAATCAAGTTCAACAAGAGCATATATAGAGAATTTAAATTTTCTTCATGAGTATCTTTCCTTCATCTCTCTTGAAAATTGGAGAAAGACAATGCAATTAAAATAGGGCAATGGATTATCCTTGGGTAGCCACTGTTCCAGCCCCTTTGATGTATCATTCTTGACCTATGAGCATTGAGCACACCTACCAGCAAGTTTAATTAGAAGGCCAAGGCTTAATCCAATGTATTATCTATAGAGGTGTATGGGTCTACTACAAACATTTAACAAAATACTGTACATCAATTTTCTAATTCAAGGATTGACATAAGAGGCAGAAGAGACTAAACTGTGAATCATCAGCAGTTACCCTACAGTTTTAAGGTCTCCTTGCCATCTGCGATGTAGGTGTCCCATCAGCAGGTGACAAAGGGAAACAGAGGGGCCCATGTCACTACAAGGAACAAGGAAAATTGTGTGCATGGCCCTTCATCTCTCTTCAACCACAACCCCGCATATAACCCCACACATAACCCTGCACATAACCCATGTGGTCAGTGGATTTTGCATTAAAAAATACTTAAGCCACTACAAGGAACAAGGCAAATTGTGGGCATAGTCCTAGACACATGGATAAAGACCAAAAGGCATGATCTCCTTAATTGTCTTGCTGCTTATTCTATGAGGAATATCCTGAACTTAATGGTGAGCTATTTCAATATCATGCAGGTCTTGCAAGCCATTAATACCCCAAGGCTTCATTCAGACTACTGAGTAATGGCTCTGTAATTCCTCTTTTTTACTTTGAGTCTCCAGCAAGGGATCATCTCAAGCTGTCATGTCCCAGTGAGTTCTTTTCACGGTAATTCAGTTTATAGCAGTCCTCAAATGGGTTGCAATAAAATCAGATGAATGGTTTTGATGAGCACATATGTGTGCAGATTGCTTGAATGACAGATTCCTCAAAAAAGATCTCCTACGTCTTTGTAGAAAAATAAAGATGCGTGGATTACATCTTTGTGCTCAACTTTCTATCTGTGTTTTTCAAGGCCTTGGTTTATCAAGGCCTTGGTCAAATGAGCATTCAGCATGCTGCACCAATATGTGAAAGGAAACCACATTCTATATCTATTGCATTCGTTGTCAGTCATGTGTTCTAAAGATCAAAAAAAATAACACACCCACAATTCATTAACACACTCCTACTTGTAAGCCCAAAGCACAGGCAAAAAAGCAAGTGATCGAAATTTCCTTTAATTTTTCAAACCTAAATGATAATTAAACTTAAAAGCATGGCATATCACTTCCAATTGGGCCAAAGATTTCATGCGACACATTGTAAAAGCGTTAAGCCACACTGAGATATACGTGTTTCAGCAAATTTTGCTCTAATAAGGGTCTCGGTTTCGAGCAAAGATAACAGAGTGCGCGGCGCGGCAAGCGCCTGGTTAAAAAAGCCCGCATAGGTGTGTGTACGCGACTACGCGCCTCCTACGGAGGAAGCGCGCCGCGCGACGATAACAGGGGTATACGTGTTTAGCAAAGGACTCAGGGAAATAGTTGCGTATATCCGTTCATGGCTCATGCGTTGCGCGCTTCCCGTAGTATAGGGAAGCGCGCGGCGCATACATACTCCTATGCGGGCGTAGGAAGGGATATTGTCGTACGTTGCTAAACACGTATATCCCTGTCTGCGTTGCGTTGCGCGCTTCCCCGTAGGGAAGCGCCGCGCGCGTACACACACCTATGCGGGCTTAGGAATGTCGTACGATGTATGACCCGCTGACGCCAGCCGCGAAGCGGCTGATGAGAATCAGCGCCGCGCGCACGGCGCTGATTCTCGAGCATAGAGAGGGTCTGTCAACGTCAGACAAGAAGGGATATAGCAATATCTTGCGGTAGACAGATGAATTGAGAGTAAATCCAATTTTAAATACAAGAGTTTGATCGTCATTTAGAATTCAAATTCAATACACAATTTGAATTTGTCAATTTCATGGAAAATTCTGGGAGTTCAATGTCATTAAACTGCAAGAATTAAGTTGATAATATTCAGATATGAGATATTTACCCGGATCGGACTGGTGGACTGAAAATTTAGAAAAGGTAAACTTAAACTTAAAGAAGTGACCAAAGCTTATATTTCTAAATCGCCCTGATCACATTGTCTTTCTTGCTGAAGCATAGTATTGAAGTACTTCAGAATCACAAGCCTGGCAAATTCCATTCGAATAATTTATGATCGAAATTGACGTTTAGTTAAAGTATTATTGTATTGTGGATTAGTCAATTATCACTATTAAACTTAAAAATGTCAGCCTAGCTGATGCGTTAGTAGTAGTAAAGTTAAAGTGACATTGACTTGTTCCGGTGATCTTAAATTATGAAATACAACAGTCATAGTCAATAGTGGTCTGGATCCCCAAGTCCATAAAGTTTCTTGTGTGTGAACCCTCAACCCTTGGCATGACACATCGTCCCTCATCAACTATTGGGGATTGTTTCACTGATGTTGATGGCTGAGGACACTAGCTCTGCACCCTTTATCCGCTGACCCATCACGGCAGCCACGGCATCCAGGCACCGTTGAAGTTGTTGGGATTGGCAGCTGCTTCCCCTGGCATCTGGAGGAGATTAACTGGTTCCACCATGCCCTCCATTTCTCTGTCTAGGATGGCGGTGAGTTGGGACACGATGTCCGGGTGTCTGTCAGCAACGTTGTGGAACTCAAACTCGTCAACGCTCAGGTCAAAGAGCAGAATCTGGGGATGGGGATGGTTTAAATTAAGGGAATGGGGAATTTCATACAATGAATGCGATTTTAATTTAGTTTTATTTGATGTTGAAATCGTTGCGAACTGCCGAACCCCTATAGAATTAGATTCACAACAATGTTTCAAATGGCAGAAGTTGAGATTAGAAACTATCGCAGAAGTAAAGCGGTACCTGATCAGCGTCATCTCCCAGGAAGCACTCCACCGTCTGACACATCTTCCCTGCAGCTTTGTACTGATTTAGCAGACCGAATGCAGCATCCACGTACTCTTTCATGGGCAGACCAGGGTTAGAGTAGGTGGAGTCTGCTTCTTCCAAGGGAGGGTACCGACCGTTCGCTTGATCTGAGGGGAGAAGTCTGGGATTATGATATTCGTTGGGGAATGAAGAAACTGCCTTTTGCCATGTCAAATTGTGAAAAACGCCTGGAAATCAATGTTTTTAACGAGCAATTCGGGCAAGGTTTCTTCTTGAATTAGTATATCCCAGCAACAGCATTTCTTGATTGCCAATGCATGTATGTATGTTTCTACTCACGGACGGCTGGGGTCCCCACTATGAGTTTCCAGTTCTCGTATCTGATTGCTGCTTGCCGGTACACAGGATCGATGTCGTATATGAAGTATTTCTTCTCAGCTGCCCTCTTGTCCCTGTGAAGTATTACGTTGATGTTGTTATTTTGTAATTTCCACACGACCACTATTTGTACGCACGTGATACTGATTTAACAGTACATCCATGTACGTACATGTCGCCGCGCGACTCTTGATTTTTCACATTTTTCTCGAAGTCGAACTCGAAATGCCAGCGTTATCAAATTTAAAGGAATTCCATAACTTGTAAAATGAGAAGCTATAGATGAATCCGCGGATCTGGAACCAATGTGTCAAGACAGAATTTCGAGTAAAGCGCGTTACGAATTGCGCGCAGTTATATCAAAATCGAAATATCAATGAAATTCTGTGATGACGCTGAGTGAGTCGTATGTCGTACGTAGATGTACCTACAGATAAATCAAACCATATCCTAAGTATATTTACTTTCTGTTAATCCAATTAAGACTTTTTGCGCTGAAAGACCCGATAATCCGATGTCATCAGAAACACGATCATGTCGTTTGTCCAAAGTGGTTTGTTAGATAAACAAGGACATACGTGTGTATTGACACGTCAGTAACCGTCTATGTTTGTCCGATGGATGGTTAGATAAACAGGAAAATTCAATTAACAGTCAGGGGTGAAACTGCTGGGAATCTTAGTTGTGTGTGGCTGACTTTGTTTCCGTTTTGCATCTTTAAAGCTTTAAGTCTGTATTTTTCTGTAGACTTTCCATAAATGGGCACTTAAACAAATTATCATACTTTAGTAGAAAACTTCCGATTTCTATAAATTTCAAGCTAATAGGACTGAAATTTAACTTATCTATATAAACACATGTGACACGTACTTGCTTACTCGGTTATCGCTTTTATTTGTTCGTTACATACCTACATTAATAGTAGGTTTATTACCTAACTACCTCAATAACTAGCTAACTATAGTTATAGAATATATAACTGACTTAATAACTATATACTTACCAACTTGCTTACTTGAGATTTAGTACTTACCAGGAGGTTGTTCGTAACTATACACGTCATGTTGCTATATAAACTAAAATGAACAGCGCTTTGTCATCTGAAGCTGAAAGTTTAGATCAATACACCCAGCTAGTTTGTGATCATTTGTCTTTTAATCCTCTGACAATAGTAGACCTCGAAGATGTGTCGAGTCCAGAATTCAAAACCGATATAGGAATAGACGCTGAGGTGTATTTCACGAATGTAGTGTAGGTATAATGGTAAATGGATTCTATTCAAGTATTCACGAGTGCTCGAAATGGTCCATTTCATAATTTGTACGTTTTTGCAACACTGGTTGTTTGAGTAATGTTTCAAATAACTTAAAGATTCTCTTGAACTGTGTATATCCAAATAAGAACGTCCTTAGAATCCATGAATTCCAGAATAGGTACACAAGAAGATTCCGGTTTCTTCACAAGTGTGGTAATTTTATGGGCATTTTCAAAACACAAAAGTGTCCCATTCACTTACTGGGAAATAACGAACGAAAATCAAAATTTTCTAATCTTATCAAGGAATCTTTGGCCAAAGGTAACTTTTTCGATATTCCCGGCAGCCAAAATTTTCCGTAAATTTTGAAGCTCCTACTGCCACACTTTTAATTGAACCGTGGCATGAATATTATGGAAATAGATCTGAGTTACGATCAACCTATTTAACATCTGATAAACATTTTGAAGATAGATCCGGAGCTGAGGATAACATCGATGCGTCATCATCGCGTTTATTTACTACTAGCGTTTGCCCGCGAAGATTCGCGGAAACAATCAACCTGATACCTTTGGTTCATCTTGTATCCAGCAGCCAACAGCTACTTGCTTCATGACCTCATCTTGGAATTTGTTAGATAATTGAATCACCATTACCGCTTACCGAGGATTACAGATATTCGCGGAAATGCACCGCACAACATACTTTGTAATTTGAGATAACCTATATAGTATTGCCTTTCCATAGTATATATTAGCATTAGTAAACGCATGATATTTATTATGCAAATAACTAATCAACGGATGGTCCAATTCAAATTTTCCTTAAATAGTAATAAGCCCCTTAATTGGGAGAAGATTTTCCCGAAAAAAACGATCAAAAATATCAAATGCACTTCTTAAATAGTCATTTTACACAGACAGACAGATGCACGAACACTCTGAAATTATTAATATAGATGGCTGATGAAAAGGTAAATTGAGCGATCCGTCTAGGCCAGTATCACGCCAGTATCGCGCGAGTATCACGCAGAAAAGATGCGTTTTGACAAGTGGTTCCACTTTTTGACAAGAATTTCAGTGAGAATATTTTCTGTTGTCAAGCACGTTTTGGCACTTTTGACTCCAATCGGCCCAATATTTTCAGTGATACTTCACTCTATCCATAACTATCGATTCCGACCATTTCATTTCGATCCGACAAAATTTCAAAAATTGACCCAATTAGGCCTTCTAATTGATTTCAAGGCCATTATATTTACAATATTGACTTCAAAGTTCCTAATATGTTTCATGGCATTAATGCCAACCATATGACATCAATTTTCAAGTATAAATCGCAGAAAACATGCGTTTTGACAAGTGGTTCCACTTTTTTGTCAAGAATTTCGAGTAAGAATATTTCATTTGTCAGCACGTTTTTGGCACTTTTTTGACTCCAATCATTTAATATTTTCAGAGATACTTCACTCTATCCATAACTATCGATTCCGACCATTTTCATTTCGATCCGACAAAATTTCAAAATTGACCCAATTAGGCCTTCTAATTGATTTCAAGGCCTTTATATTTACAATATTGACTTCAAAGTTCCTCATATGTTTCATGGCATGAATACCAACCATATTACATCAATTTTAGTATAAATCGCAGAAAAATGCGTTTGACAAGTAGTTTCCACTTTTTTCTAAAATTTCAGTAAAATATCTTCTTTTTTGTCCAACTTTTTGGCACTTTTTTGACTCCAATCAGCCCATTATTTTCAGTGATGCTTCTCTATCCAACTATCGATTCGACCATTTTCATTTTCGATCGACAAAATTTTAAAATTGATCCAATTAGGCCTTCTAATTGATTTCAAGGTATTATATTTACAATATTGACTTCAAAGTTCTAATATCTTTCATAGCATTAATGCCAACCATAACATCAATTTTCAGTATAAATCATAGAGAAAAATGCGTTTTGACAAGTGGTTCACTTTTTGTCAAAATTTTGAGTGAGAATATTTTCTGTTGTCAAGCGTTTTGGCACTTTTGACTCAATCGGCTAATATTTTCAGTGATACTTCCTCTATCCATAACTATCGATTCCGACCATTTTCATTTCGATCCGACAAAATTTCGAAATTGACCCAATTAGGCCTTCTAATTGATTTCAAGGCCATTATATTTAATATTGACTTCAAAGTTCTATGTTTCATGGCATTAATAGCCATATGACATCAATTTTCAAGTATAAATCACAGAAAACATGCGTTTTGACAAGTGGTTCCACTTTTTTTATCAAAATTTCAAAGTGAATATTTTAATTTTTGTCCAGCACGTTTTGGCACTTTTGGCTCCAATCCGACTAATATTTTCAGTGATACTTCACTCTATCCATAACTATCGATTCCGACCATTTTCATTTCGATCCACAAAATTTCAAAATTGACCCAGTGGGCCTTCTAATTGATTTCAAGGCCATTATATTTACAATATTGACTTCAAGTTCCTCATATGTTTCATGGCGTACCAACCATATTATCAATTTTTAAATATAAATCCCAAGAAAAATGCGTTTTGACAAGTAGTTTCCACTTTTTGTCAAGAATTTCAGTAGAAAGTAAAATATTTTATTTGTCAACACGTTTTGGCACTTTTTGGCTCAATCGGCCCAATATTTTCAGTGATAGGTCACTATCCATAATTTTCGATTCCGACCATTTCATTTCAATCCGACAAAATTTTAAATTGACAATTAGGCCTTCTAATTGATTTCAGGCCATTATATTTACAACATTGACTTCAAAGTTCCTAATATGTTTCATGGCATGAATAGCAACCATATTACATCAATTTTCAAGTGTATATCGCCGAAAAAATACGTCTTGACAAGTGGTTCCACTTTCTTGACAAAATCTTGACATAGGTTCCATTTTGGTTCCAAATCCGCGGAAACATTAACTCATGAGAAGGGTCAAACATCAGCACACACACACACACTGTATAGTTTCGCAAATATGGAATAAGAAATGTAATTGTAAAATGCTTTCGTCATCAACGGTGCTTCGGAATTTGAAGAATTGCGGCGCTTAAAATATCCGGTGGCCGTGAAAATTTATGAATTATCTGACAACATGAACTCACTTCAATTCTGTATAATATTCAAGTACGGGACTCATGATCGTGACTGATGAATGGATATTATATTTTTGAAACAATTCTAGCATAATTATCCATGCTCAGGCCAATCGTCGCTGATGATTTGGGCAGCGATGACGTCATATCTGGTTTAAAATGTGTGATGATGCTAGACAACCTAAAATGTTTCCATTCTCAGACTAAGGGACTGTGAATCGTGGAGCAATGTAGTGATCGGGTTTCGGAATCAACGCGTCGTTTCCTAAATTTCACAACTAACAATTGTATTGCTAAATCTGAACCGTTTAACACGTTATTAACACCGAAAATAATCATCAACTGTATAAGCGTGAAATTGATGAATGGATTGGAAATATGCAGCTTTTCTGGGGGTAAGAATTACAGAGGCCCGTGTTGAAATTTTACTTTCTGGGGAGGGCCGACGACAGAGACATAGAACTGGCATTAAATTGCACTCTGGTTATTATCGATATAATTATTACTGGATTAAAGAACATGCCAAAAATACTTCTGTTCAGCTCGACTTACATTTGGAAATTCTTGGATAAATCCATTCCATCAAACGCTCTGCTCAACATCCAGTCCAGAGGAGGATTGTAGGGTTGAGTAAGAAATCTATTACATAGGCTAAAAGTATCCTGACCTGAAATGATCATAAAGCCAGATAATTGGATCGCAAAACTTAATTTAAATTTCGAGCAGCCATAAATTCAAACTGGCCCGGCCTAAGACACATGCCTGCCTTGGGGATTCCCTTGCAGAGAGGAAGGCTGGGACTCTGGCCTTACCCTCACAACCCTGCCTTGTCTCCTTTCAGAGGTAGTTGGAGGCCAGTAGAGCGTAATCTGTGTCATCTAGGGAGACACAGGGGGAGGGTGGCAGAGACGGATGCATGATCGCCCATCAGTTTCTTGTTTCTTAGAATAATAATGAAATATTCAACTTTTGGAGCATCAAATCTTTAAGTACTTTAAAAGTTGGTAGTTTTCAATTTTACTTACTGAGGAAAAATGGTTCAGAAACTTTTCTTCCTCCTCTGCTCACACTCTAATTGTCTTTGAAGAGATGACGAGTGTAATAAATCAGGTAATAAACCTTCTTCAGACTGAAGGTGATTTTACTTACTAGTCAGGCATTGCAAAGGTTGTATAGTCTCTCCTGGGAGGAATTGAATGCTTTGGAAAATAATATCTTGGTGGCTGGTGTATGATATGTTCAAGTGAGGTGCTGCGCGCACACCGCGCACGGGCTCCATTGTTGGGCAAGTTGGCGATGTTTGAAGGAAGATCACAATGAGATGAGAAGAATAAACATGCTTGGCATGCAGCTGTCATGGAGACTGATAACAGTGGGATGAATTATTGCTTCGAGACCCCTAGCAAATCCCCGTTTACCCACAACTTAGTTCTGCATCACAGGATTGAGTCTGGAACTCTGGGGTTGTATGGGGGTGAGGTTAAGGGTAGGACATGCAGAGGAAAAGAGGATCCTCTGTATGGTGGGTGTTGTGCGCGTTTATAATCCTGGGGAGAGAAAGGTTCAATTATTCTTAGTGTCATTCGCAAACTGGTGTCAATCTTATCGTAAACTGGTGTCAATCATAAACTGTTATCGTCGTAAAATAGTATCTGATCGAAAGTTTATTTTGTGTTTTAAATGAAATATGTTACCTCATAGCTTTATAGGTGAAGATGACATTGCTGTAGGTCATTGAAACCACGGATATTTGTCCATGCTGGACCTTCACCAGGCGTCTGGTCCTCCTCCATATGTCCTCATTTTCAGCTGTGTCAAAGGTAGTGTGCGTTAGGTAGTCACCAATAGGGAGAGGTTTGAGGCTAACTGCAAGTTGCCAGATAACTCTGGCATTAAGAAGGATGATAAAGAGGTTGTAGATACTTGAATACAAATGGATTAAAGAAAGATTTTAGATAAATGATTAGATAATAGTTTTATTAAAAAGCGAATTCTCTCCATAAATTATTTAGTATTTTACTTTTCAGTCATACGAAATAACATAAAATTTAGAATAATCAGAATAACAAAACGAACTAAAAGCTCCCACCACCATGCTGTTATAGAATCCCTTAACAGACAGATAGAAGCTATGTATTGGGGTATAAATATGATTCAAGCCGAGATGCCACTTTCACCATGCAGAGTTGTAGCCCTTTCTTCTGCATTAACTGGACAGTTAAAGTCAGGAATTTGCATGATTTGTTTGAACCGATCTGGGGTAACAGAGGTTTGATGATTGCAAAATTTCTAGATTTCTGGACAGGTTAAGTATGACATTGATATGTATGTATTTGCAGCTCACTGAGGCAAAATGGCCCAGAAACTTGCTTTGGAGCCAATTTGTACAGTAGGGAGGCTGCCTGTTCGGCCCCCATTCTAGAAAGGAATCTGGATCCTTGTAATCCCTAGTTTGGAAAGGATACCTGATGAAAACATAATTCTTAACAAGGTATTAGACGATTGTAGCATCAACTTGATAAATAATCAGAAATCGGTCATAAGATAAAAGTTGTGCATGTATATGATTGAAAAATGAAATTGGTGATGATATAAATGAATCTGTCTTGTGGAAATGATCAGTAACTTCCAATTGGTGTCTATGTAATTTATGTCATGTATGGTGGTCCAATTTGTCTATTGGCCTGCCTGTTGAGAGGCACTTGGAGGCAGTGCGGATAAGTTGGAGTAGAAGTGTTTAGAGATAACCCCACTTCTAGCCAGGGAGGTGAGGTAGGTGCTGATTCTAGTGGGGGAAAAATTTTCAGGTAAATTGGGTCAAAAAAAATTTAAAAAAAATTGTTAAATAACGAACTTTCTGAAAAACATCATAATATTTTATGGAAAAAAATGAAAGAATGGTAAAATTCTTGATAAAAAAATTGTTGCATCAAACTGTCAACCCCGCCCATCCCCAACCAATGTCCACCCCCACGTTTTTTTAATCATCTCTATCACTAGAATGAGGTCTTCGGGGGTTTTTTTCAGGGGTCCAAAAAGGGGACCCCCTGAAAGGGGGAGGGGGGGAACGACTTGGCCCCTGCTGGAGGGGGTTGGGGTTTTGAGGGGGTGAGGAGGGGGGCGGGGGGTGGGGTGGGTTTGGGGTTGAGGGGGTGGGTGAGGGGGGGTGGGTTTAAAGGGGTTGGGGGTTGGGGAGGGGAGGGGGGTAGGGGGTTTAGGGGGTGAGTTGGGGGAAGGGGGTGGGTTCGGGGTGGTTAGGGGGTGGGTAAGAGAGGGTGGGTTTTTGGGGGGGCTGGGGGGAGGTGGGTTGGGAAAGGGGCCCCACTTCACCAGGAATCACTGCTGGGGAGGTGGTTGGGGGGGGGTAGGTTAGAGGGAGGGATCGGGGGGTTGGGAGGGGGTGGGTTTGGGGGGAGGTGGGTTGGAAGGAACACCACTTCCCCCAGGAATACGACTCTGGGGAGGTGTTAAAAGGTTTTTTTTTAAAAAAGGGAGGGTGGGCGGGAAAACGGGGGTGGGTTGGGGGTTGAGGGGCTGAATGGTAGGTGGGGTTGGGTGTTTGGGCACCCCGAAAAGGAGGACAGGAGGAACACCACTTCACTGAATCGACTGCTGGGGAGGTGGGAGAGAGGGGGGGTACTGGGAAAGGTGAGGGGGGGGGTTTGGGGGGAAAGTTGGGGGTTGAAACAGTAAAAAAACCCTAAAGTCAAAGGCAAGATTGAATGTACCCAGTTTTTGGGGGAATGATTGTCCCTTTGTGAAATATTTCGTGGACTTCTCTTTCTCTTTTCTTCAACTGTCTCTGAAATATATTTTATAGTAAAAAGAACTTATACCCCTTCTTGAAAATTGATTTGGGCATTATCGTATTTTAATTTTTACTTTGCCTTAGAAACGTTGGTCAATCAACACACAATTTAAAGCAAAAGGGGATTTTTAGAATGGTTTTTTTTTTAATAAATAGTATCAAATTTGATACACTTATCTTTGTGAAATTTAAATTTTTAAATTATACTGAGGACAGTCGAGCGCCTTGTTTGTTGCCGCAATTAGAGATATTTATGGTTTTTTTATACGCACCTTAACTATATATAAAAAAAAAGTTACTGAGATAAAATCCTCTTTGAGATTTCCCGTATAGTGTCGAGGCAAACTAAAATAGTAGAGGATCCCCAAAGGGCTTTCTAATTATCTTTCTTCTATTTCATTTGGGATTTATTCTAAGAGTAACTCTAGGAAAAAAGACTTTTTTCATATATTCCCAATTAGTCGGGCCTCAGCCACATACTTCTTTTTTAAAGTAATGTCTTAAATCTTTGAAAATGATGGACTGATCTCCCTTAAAAAGGTTCTCATACACCGTATGGGGAAATTTGCCATGGCACCCAAAACAAAACCCGATAGATTCCTTGAAGTTTCTATAAATTGCCAGATCAGAGGAATTTTTTTCGAGGGAAAAAAAAAGAAAAAAAGTCCCAAAAAAAGAAATGCTGTGCGTCTTTCGATTTCAAAAATAGGGAAAAAAACACAAACTTCTTTCGTTTAAAAAGTCATGAAGTCATAATCAACCCAAATCCTTTCTTAAAATTTTTCCCAATTGAAAATCACGAAAAAAGGATCTCTTCAATTTTTATTAAGTCTGTAAAGTCTGATAAATCTCTTGTCTTAAACGGTGGGCAGCTAAAAAAATTTAAAAGAAAAACAATTTTTAAAAAAAAATAAAAAACAGTTCCCTTAAATTTGCAATTATATACAAAATTAAAATTCAAAATAACAAACTTTATGTGTTGCAAGTTTAAGAAATTTCTAAAAATATGTGTACTTTTGAAACATTTGCATGCATACAAGATGAAATTAGGAGAAAAATATTACCTGCTATGTTCCTGTTCATAGATGGGGTTATCATGGTGTCCAATGATCACAAAGTAATAGTTGCCAGACATATTCACTGTCAATGAAATAATTGTTAAAATGAAATAAAAGAACCTTTAATTTTCACTGAATTTGTTTTTCAATAAGAGAATTGTTTGATGTGATTGATCATTGCAGTGAAACACAGAAATCTCAATAATGAAATCAAACCCACGCACTATGAACCACTATTCTACTGACAGTTTCAAGATAAAAATTCCTCTTCTTCAGGAACTCCACATAGTATTACACAACATTCTCAAAGTTGATTGTAATTAGTAGTGTTGTTAAGTTTGAATTAAGAGGATTGTTAAGTAAATTACATGTATGTATATTCATACGTCAAAAGCACACAAAATAGGTTGAAAAATGAAAGAGCATATATAGAGTATTGTAATTTTCTTCATGAGTATCTTTCCTTCATCTCTCTTAAAAATTGGAGAAAGACAATGCAATTATAATGGGGCAATGGATTATTCTTGTGTAGCCACTGTTCCAGCCCCTTTGATGTATCATTCTTGACCTATGAGCATTGAATACACCTACCAGCAAGTTTAATTAGAAGGCCAAGGCTTAATCCAATGTCTCATCTATAGAGGTGTATGGGTCTACAACAAACATAACAAAATACTGTACATCGATTTTCTAATTCAAGGATTGACATAAGAGGCGGAAGAGACTAAACTGTGAATCATCAGCAGTTACCCTACAGTAGTAAGGTCTCCCTGCCATCTGCGATGTAGGTGTCCCATCAGCAGGTGACAAAGGGAAACAGAGGGGGTTTGGCCCACATCACTACAAGGAACAAGGAAAACTGTGGGCATGGCCCTTCATCTCTCTTCAACCACAACCCCGCATATAACCCCACACATAACCCTGCACATAACCCATGTGGTCAGTGGATTTTACATTAAAAAATACTGAAGCCACTACAAGGAACAAGGCAAATTGTGGGCATAGTCCTAGACACATGGATAAAGATCAAAGGGCATGATCTCCTTAATTGTCTTGCTGCTTATTCTATGCGGAATATCCTGAACTTAATGGTGAGCTATTTCAGGGTCATGCAGGTCTTGCAAACCATTAATACCCCAAGGCTTCATTCAGACTACTGAGTAATGGCTCTGTAATTCCTCTTTTTTACTTTGAAGCAACAAGAGAAATCTCCAGCAAGGGATCATCTCAAGCTGTCATGTTCCAGTGAGTTCTTTTCATTGTAATTCAGTTTATAGCAGTAATGTATAATAATGTAAGCATAATGGTATTGAACCATCTCTAATCTCACACCCAATTGATCAATATCAAATGTTAACAATTATTTAGCACCATTTCACTCCGGTGCCCATTCCATAGTAACATTAATAAAAAGCAATTTTACAATTAACAAATAAGAAGTTATTCAATGTGATAAAATTAATTTTAACTTCCACAATGACAAAATATCAAAATTGATAAAAACACTGAAAAGCCAGTAAAAATAGTAAGTCAAATAAACATGGTCAAATAATACCAAATGGTAGATTATATAAAAAAATATGCAATTTAATTTATCAAGTAGAAATATTGATACCTTTCTTCTTGGCTACAAAAGGATTATTTCTTAAGAATTCATTAAACTTTAGTTTGTTTCTTAAATAGCTATCGCCTTCAATTTTTTCAAGCACAACTGATGATATATACCAGAAATTACTAGGAGAGTGCATTTCAGTGTTGTTCTTATAATGATCTAATGAAACCTTAAACATGTCTACACAAGATGCTTCTCGTACAGTTTTAGGTAAGTCATTCCAATAAGGTCTAACTCTCTCTGAAATAAATCCATCATTTACTTTAGTTATTTCTCTTGGCAGCTTGCTACAAGATTTTCTACAGGTCAAAAGGTTTCTTCTGCTTCTGCCTACTTTAAACCAAGTCTTACCATAATCAACTTTATCATTTAATACCTTAAAAGTTTCAATGAGGTCCCCTCTAATTCTCCTCTCAGCTAAAGTAGTTAAATTCAACCTGTCCAACCGCTCACTGTAAGGAAGTGTACCTATGCCACTCCTCAAATGGGGTGCAATAAAATTAAATAAATGGTTTTGACATGATGAGCACATGTGTGTGCAGATTGCTTGAATGACAGATTCCTCAAAAAAGATCTCGTATGTCTTAGTAGAAAAATAAAGATGCGTGGATCTTTGTGCTCAACTTCCTATCTGTGTTTTTCAAGGCCTTGGTTTATCAAGGCCTTGATCAAATGAGCATGCTGCACCAATATGTGAAAGGGAACCACATTCTATATCTACTGCATTCGTTATCAGTCTTGAGATCAGAAAAAATAACACACCCACAATTCATTAACACACTCCTACTTGTAAGGCAAAGCACAGTCAAAAAAAGCAAGTGATCGAAATTTCTTTTAATTTTTCAAACCTAAATGATAATAAAACTTAAAAGCATGTCATATCACTTCCAATTGGGCCAACGATTGGTGAGTCTCCCATATAAACGGGAGCCTTCATTATCTATGACAATGACGTCACTCAGAAAAATATAATTAAGCGCACCTAGCGCTTTAAGGACTAGGGTTAGGGTCAGGATTAGGGTCAGGATTTGTTAGGATTAGGGTTAGGATTAAGGTTAGGGTTTTGGTTAGGGCTATGGATAGGTTTAGGATACAGAAAAATTGACGTTTAGATCTGTGACGTCACTCAGAGCCGTTTATATGGGAGACATACCCAACGATTTCATGTGACACATTGTAAAAGCGCTTAGCCATACTGAGATATACGTGTTTCAGCAAATTTTGCCCAAACAAAGGTCTCGGTTTCGAGCACAGATGACAGAGTGCGCGGCGCGTTGTCTGACGTTGACAGCGCCGTAACATGGAGTAAGCGCCGCGCGCTTCCCTACGGAGGAAGCGCGCCGGGCCGCGCGACGATAACAGGGGCCGGGTATACGTGTTTATAATTATTGCTTAACATAACAAGTATATCCCTGTTATGTTTGCGTTGCGCGTGCACACTCCTATGCGGGCGTAGCAATATCTTGCAGTAGACAGATGAGTTGAAAGTAAATCCAATTTTAAATACAAGTGTTTGATCGTCATTTAGAATTCAAATTCAATATACAATATGAATTTGTCAATTTCATGGAAAATTCTGGGAGTTAATTGTCAATTGTCATGTCATTATACTGCAAGAATTAAGTTGATAATATTCACTATTCAGATATGAGATATTTACGGGGCGTGTCAAACTCAAATGTGCGCGGCTTTTCCATGCGCGGCGTAATCGTGCGCGGCTTACTGCCTAGTGCCTGTAATTAACAGGCAGTGAGCCGCGTGCCAAGTGCCAAGCATATGAGCTGAGTTCGACAGGCCCCTGTTACCCGGATCGGACTGGTGGACTGAAAACTTGGAAAAGGTAAACTTAAAGAAGTGACCAAAGTTTATATTTCCAAATCGCTCTGATCACATTGTCTTTCTTGCTGAAGCATAGTATTGAAGTACTTACTACTTCACAATCACAAGCCTGGCAAATTCCATTCGAAATTTATGAATATGATTAAAAATGACGTTTAGTTAAAGTATTGTATTGTGGATTAGTCAATTATCACTATTAAACTTAAAAATGTCAGCCTAGCTGATGCGTTAGTAGTAGTTAAGTTAAAGTTAAAGTGACATTGACTTGTTCCGGTGATCTTAAATTATGAAATACAACAGTCATAGTCAATAGTGGTCTGGATTCCCAAGTCCATAAAGTTTCTTGTTTGTGAAGCCTCAACCCTTGGCATAACACATCGTCACTCATCAACTATTGGGGATTGTTTCACTGATGTTGATGGCTGAGGACACTTGCTCTGCACCCTTAATCTGCAGACCCATCACGGCAGCCACGGCATCCAGGCTCCGTTGAAGTTGTTGGGATTGGCAGCTGCTTCCCCCGGCATCTGGAGGAGATTAACTGGTTCCACCATGCCCTCCATTTCTCTGTCCAGGATGGAAGTGAGTTGGGATACGATGTCCGGGTGTCTGTCGGCAACGTTGTGGAACTCAAACTCGTCAACGCTCAGGTCAAAGAGCAGGATCTAGGGATGGAGATGGTCTAAATTAAGGCAATGAGGGATTTCAAACAATGAATGCGATTTGAATTTAGTTTTATTTGAAGTTGAAATCGTTGCGAACTGCCGAACCCCTATAGAATTAGATTCACAACAATGTTTCAAATGGCAGAAGTTGAGCTATTAGAAACTATCGCAGAAGTAAAGCGATACCTGATCAGCGTCATCTCCCAGGAAGCACTCCACCGTCTGACACATCTTCCCTGCAGCTTTGTACTGATTTAGCAGACCGAATGCAGCATCCACGTACTCTTTCATGGGCAGACCAGGGTTAGAGTAGGTGGAGTCTGCTTCTTCCAAGGGAGGGTACCGACCGTTCGCTTGATCTGAGGGGAGAAGCCTGGGATTATGATATTTGTAGCTGGGAATGGAAGAAGAAATTGCCTTTTGTCAGGCGAAAATCAACTGTGTCAACGGGTTTGGACGAGATTTCTTCTCAGGATTATTGAAGAATTGTCCAGCTTACTATACCCTACCATGAACAACGGCAATTGCCTTCAAAATGGAAATAAACCCTGGATTTCATTTTCTACTCACGGACGGCTGGGGTCCCCACTATGAGTTTCCAGTTCTCGTATCTGATTGCTGCTTGCCGGTACACAGGGTCGATGTCGTATATGAAGTATTTCTTCTGAACAGCCCTATTGTCCCTGTAAAGTATAACGTTGATGTTGAGCACGGATTCTGTAATTTCCACACGACCACTATTTGAACGTACGTGATTTAGATTTCAGAATGGTGAACTCATTTATCCAATTCAAACTCGCAACGTCTGCGTTATCAATTTCAAAGCTTAGGAATAGAAATTAAAGTAGGAATTCCATAACTTGTAAAATGAGAAGGGCCAAACATCTGCACACACACTGCATAGTTTCGCAAATATGGAATTAGAAATGTAATTGCAAAATGCTTTCGTCATCAACGGAGCTTTGGAATTTGAAGAATTGCGGCGCTTAAAATATCCGATTACAGCCGTGAAAATTTAATAATTATCTGACCTAACATGAACTCAACTTCAATTTTGTATAATATTCCAGTACCGGGACTCATGATCGTGACTGATGAATGGAAATTATATTTTTGAAACAATTCACAACACAATTATCACATACTCAGGCGAATCGTCGCTGATAATTTTGAGCGAGTGACGTCATGATCATAGTTTAAAGTAGTGAGTTTCTGATGATGCTGAACAGCCTAAAATGTTTCCACCTTCTCAGACTAAGGGACTGTGAATCGTGGAGCGATGTAACTGGGTGATCGGGTTTCGGAATCAACGTCGTTTCTCAATTTCACAACTAACAATTATGTGCCTAAATCTGAACCGTTTAACACGTTATTAACACCGAAAAATAATTATCAACTGTATAAGCGTGAAATTGATGAATGGATTGGAAATATGCAGCTTTTCTGGGGATAAAAATTACAGAGGCCCGTGTTGGAGTTTTTCTTTCTGGGGAGAACCGACTAAAGAGACACACACCTGGCATTAAATTGCTCTCTGGTTATTATCGATATAATGAATATTTGATTCAAAAACGTGCCAAAAATACTTCTGTTCAGCTCGACTTACATTTGGAAATTCTTGGATAAATCCATCCCATCAAACGTTCTCACTCCCACATCCAGTCCAAGGAGATTAGCCAGGGTTGGGTAGAAATCTGTTACGTGGGCTATAGTATCCATGACCTGAAAAGGATCATCAAAATCACAAAATTATATTAGTTGGATACAATCTTCAGGGCCCTTTAAGTGTGCCCTTATCTGAGTTCTTTCTGTGCCCAAAAAGTCTGAAATATTGTGAAATATAGCATCACTCCACCCCTTAACCCCGTACCTGCCCCTTAGGGATTCCCTTGCCAGAGAGGAAGGCTGGGACTCTGTTGCCTCCCTCCCACAACCCTGCCTTGTCTCCTTTCAGAGGGTAGTTGGAGGAGCCAGTGGGGGCGTCGTCCTGTGTCATCAGGGAACCTGGGGAGGGTGAAGTACAGAGACGGATACATGATCACTTATCAGTTCACCTTTTCTTGGCATAAGAATGATTATTTCAGCTTTTTGGAGCATCAAATCTTTACACCCCAGGGTACTTTAAAAGTTAATGGTATTTCAATTTTTTAAAACACAGAAAAGAAGTAGTTCAAGAAAGAAGCACGCAACCCTCCTCTAACTCACCTCCGTTGTCACTGAAGAAGATGACGAGTGTATCGTCGAACATGTCATGCTCCTTCAGGGCTGAGGTTATCTTACTCACTGAGTCGTCCAGAGCGTACACCAGGTTAGCATAGTCTCTCCTGGGAAGGGATGATTTAGAAGTGCAATTCTGGTAGAAAGAAAAGCCTGATCTGATGGAGCGATGTGCCGCAGGTTAGCATCTCTCCCGGGGCAAATGATTCAAAATAGAAATCAAAGTCAAATGATTTAGAAATTAATACCTTGGTGTATGATCTGATCAAGTCATATGCCGTGCGCGCCAGTTCCAGTGTTTGGTGTTGTTTTTTCTGACATGGAACTTTGTTCACATCGGATGATTGCGAGATCTAACCAAGCGGCTAAATCCCACTTACCTAGCTTGGTTGTGCATCTGGGGGTTGTTACTCTGGAACTCTGCAGGGGGTTGTATGGGGGAGTGAGGGTTGGGGTAGGACATGCAGAGGAAGAGAGGGTCTTCTGTATGGTGGGTGTTGTGCGCGTTTATAATCCTGGGGAGAGAAAGGTTCAATTATCTAAAGTGTCAACTGGTCTTAATTGAGTCCCCAATTAAGACCCAAAATTAACCCCAAAATTGTGTCATTCGCAAACTGGTGTCAATCTTATCGTAAACTGGTGTCAATCATAAACTAGTGTCGATCGTAAAATGGTATCTAAGTCCGAAAGATTTGTACAATGTTTTTAGTAAACTGTAACATTACCTACTCTATAGCTTCCTCGTTGAAGATGACGTTGCTGTGGGTCCCGTTTAGACTCCACAGGATATTGTCCATGCTAGACCTCCCCTGGGCATCCCACAGATCTCTCCGCATGTCGTATCCTCCGACATCCATCACTGTGTCAAGACCCGAGGTAGTGTGCGTTAAGTAGTCCTGTAGGGAGAGGGTTTTAGGGGCTAACTGCAAATTTGCCAAGATAACTCTGGCATTAAGAAGGATAAAGAGGGTTGTAGATGCCAGATAAATGGATTAAGAGGGTTGCCAGATAAATGATTAGATAATAGTTTTAACAAGGTCTCTCCGTAAATTGGCTGAAAATGTTTACTTTTCAGTCCTGCAAACAACGCCAGAATTGAGAATAATCAGAATAACAAAACGAACTAAAAGCTCCTACCTGCATGCCATTATAGAATCCTGTGAACGAATGGAAGCCCCTATGTATTGGGGTATAAGCCTTCGATTCGAAGCCGAGATGCCACTTTCCCACCATGTGAGTTCTGTAGCCTTTCTTCTGCATTAATTGGACGGGATTAAAGTCAAAATTAGGTTATTTGAACGATCTCAGCCCGAAATTTTCATCGAAATTTTTGATGAGTTACAAATTTCTAGATTTCTGGACGAGTTCATGTTATGACAATGTCATATGTATTGCAATTCGCAGGCAAAATAGCGAAACATTAATTGGGGGAATAATTCTTCTGATAGGGGGAGGCTGCCTATTCGGCCAGCTAGGAAGGGTCTGGATCCTTGTAATCCTAGTTTGAAGGGATACCTGATGGAAAACATGGTTAGCAACAAAATTATTAGACGATTGTAGCATCGGCTTGAAACTGGTAAAGCCAGTGACATCCCAATTGCACTCTTGAAAAAATCTTTAGCTACTTTATTGGACCCTTTGTATGGATTCTTTAATTACTTTATTACTCACGGAATTTTCCCAAACATCCTTAAGAGAGCATCTGTGACTCCAGTGTTTAAAAAAGGAGACTCAAGATATCTTGATAATTATCGACCTGTTTCTACCCTACCACTCCTTGGGAAAATTCTGGAAAAACTTATTTATAACCGTTTGTATAGCTTTTTCTCAGCAAACAATACAATATACGAAAATCAGTATGGTTTCCGAAAAAACCATTCGACAAGCCACGCTGTAAATTTTTCTGTGAAACAAATTATAAACGAAATAGAGAAGAAAAGACATGTAATTGGTATATTTATAGACCTTAGCAAAGCATTTGATACAATTTCTCATGAAAAGCTAATTTATAAGTTAAATTTCTATGGAATTAGAGGTATCAGTCTTAAACTGATCAAAAGCTATCTTTCTGGAAGAGTACAATCTACAAAGTTTCAATCAGAAAATTCTGAGGAAAGCAATATTGAGTATGGCGTGCCACAAGGGTCCGTTTTAGGACCTTTGTTGTTTTTGATATATGTGAATGACATTGTGACAGTGTCAAACACAGGAAAATTTGTATTGTATGCTGATGACACGAATATTTTTGTCTCTGCTGATTCTGAAGCTGAAGCGTATAAGAAAGCACAACAAGTTCTGGATGCTATCTATGATTATATGTACGCCAATCAGCTCCATATTAATGTTGAAAAGAGCTGTTACATGCATTTTAGGCATGCATACTCCAACAAAGAAAGACTAGTCTGTGCTAGAACAGACTGCACATATGATAGATTATTCTCTTTGAAGCTATGCACCAAAAAATTGAAGCAGGTATCAAAAGTCAAGTTCCTTGGAGTTGTTATTGACGAAAAATTAAAATGGGATGATCATATTGATTACTTACACCAGAAACTGAAACTAAGTATTGTTATGATTAAAAGAGTCAAAAAATTTATTCCTTCAAAGGAATATCTTAAATTATATAATTCTCTCTTCTTACCTCATGTTACATACTGTATCTCGGTATGGGGTGGAGTATCTGGAGTAACTTGCAAAAATATTTTCTATACAGAAAAGATGTGTACGCCTCCTATTTGGAACTGAGTTGACTTTTGACCACCCCGAATACTATAGGACATGTGCCATGCCACGAAAAAACTTAATCCTGGCCATCCTAGATACATGCAAAATCATTTTCGAAATATGCAGTTTTGAGATATTTTCAACTCCCAAGACAAAAATGCATAAAATTTCTTGAGCTCTATCTTTATTTTAGAAACGAATGTGCATTTTTTAAATGAAATTGTGCATTTTTGTATTTATCGACTTTCCATATCAACTATAAAGGGATTCTTGTCAGTAGCTGTGAAAATGAAAGTGCATGTTTTAAGCACTGAAATGAAAATTATGCATGTTTCAATTATGCATGTTTCAAATCTCATTGTATCAAAAAATAGTAATTGTATTCATAGAAATTGTACGTTGAATAAAATTACGATTTTTTGCATAATAATAAATTCAGATCACAATCTACTGGATTAAATCTTCATCTCTGTAGAAATTGTAACTATATTAAATTTGCTAAGGTACCTTGATCTTAAATTACGCTGAAATAAAGAAATAATCAGAGTTATATAATCCTATTGGTGACAATTTTATTTATGGAAAACGTCTGGCTTCTGGGGGCTGCCCCCAGACCCCTACTTCACATGTTATCAATCGACTCAACTTACAGGACAGAATTAGAGTTAAAATCCTATTGAGGCGACAATTTTTATTCATTGAAAACGTATGGCTTCTGGGGCTGCCGCCCCTTATTGCTCTCACATGTTATCAATCGACTCAACTTACAGGACAGATAGAGTTAAAATCCTATTGAGGCGACAATTTTATTTTAAAGAAAACGATCTGGCTTCTGGGGGCTGCTTCATAGACCCCTGCTTTGCATGTTATCAATCGACTCAGCTTACAGGACAAATTAAGATTTAAAAATCCTATTGAGGCGGCAAATTTATTTATAGAAAACATCTGGCTTCTGGGGCTGCCGCCCCCCAGACCCCTCTCCGTATTAGAAATCAACTCAACGCAGGGAGCTTTTAGGATGCTGCTGAGAGGAAATTTTGAAATTGATTTCGTGCACCTGTGAATAATTTTGTTGTATATGAAATCAGAATTTGCTTGCGCAAAGAATATGCAGTTTTGTGATTTCAAAGTCAGGATACATGCAAAAAAATATTTTTTCGAGGTATGACATGTGCTAGAGCGAGAACTTTTACTGAACACACAGCTCCCAAGAATTTTGTGCTCGAACATACAAAACCATTATTCAACAAAAATGGGTTTTTGAATCTGAGAATTTGTATAAGTACTCTAAATTTAATTGAAACCTTCAACATACTTAAATACAAATGTCCTATAGCACTCTATGAATTATTTACACTCAGCAGCCAGAACAATAAAATATCCTTATTACTACCTAACGCAACACTTGAAATTGGATTGCAGAGCTTTGTGTTCAGTGCTTCCAAACTTTGGAACCAGTATACTAGATCCATGTTTGAAAAATGTAGTGCAAATATTAGTGGGATTGTGGTACCCGGTTCAACAAAAACTCTGACCTATCAGCATCTGTATCAGCTATCAAATCTAGAATCAAAAACACGCTCCTTAGTGAACAAAAAAGTGGGTGTGAAATAACATGGTGAAATCGTCTTCCAAATTGCAACTCTTTCTGTGATACCAAAAAAATTTACTTTAATTCTGATATTTCTTATTGAAAGTCTTGAAGTATCAGAAAGCCAGGTCTCCTCGGTGAAAGGAAGGTGGTTTAGGCCTTAGATGACAGGTAGGTGTCTCAGAGCTCAGGTATTTAGGTATTTAGGACAGATAGTGACTGAAAGGCTCTTTTTACCAGGTTTTTATTGTTGTTCTACATTGTAGATCGAGGTATGAATTTTTATTTATTATCTTTTACTTTTTTAAATGCTATATACCTTCGATGTGATTTATTTAATGAAATTTTCCATTTCACTTTAATTTATTAGATTGCCTAAGGCGCCCATTTGATTAACCAACAGACTATCAATAGGTTTTTAGAATACTAATATGGTTGGATGTGCCCTTCAGACAGATTGATAAATGAATTATCTAAAGATAATATTATCTATAGAAACTTTACTAGTCAAAACATGAACACATAATTCTTCGCTAGGAATGTGGAAGTCGGTATGAGTCGGTATGGTAGCTACTGTTTGCATTTGGAATGGTCATTTTCCAAGTTAAAAGACAGGGAATGTCCTTCGGCCCATATGCTGGCAGTGGGTATTTTGCTGACTTAGCTGGCTTCCTGCATAGTGTACCCTTGCGGTATACCTACTTGGCGCTTGAAATTGATATTCAAAAACGGTCTGTTGTAAAATTAGCTGATTCGGGCACACCAACTCCACATGTGACATTTCTGAACGTGAAAATGTAATCTTGTGAAACAAATCTTTACACTGAAGGGTAGCCTATCATTAATATTTATAAATATATTTGATATGATTTGATTGTAAAGTGCCGAAAAATTTATTAAACGTTGTTTCTCTATTAAACGTTGTTTCTCAAGAAATCAGTCATAAAAAAGATAAAAGATTGTGCGTATACTATATGATTGAAAAATAGAAATTAATTGATGATAAAAATGAATCTTATCTTATGAAATGAGTAACTGATTAGTTAATCTATGTGGTTATATCATGTGTAATTGATTAATTCATCTAATGACCTGCCTGTTAAAAGAGCCGCCCTCGAGGCAGTGCAGATGGGTTGGGAGTAGAAGTGTTTTAGGATAACCCCACTTCTAGCCAGGGAGGTGAGGGTAGGGGTGCTGATATCTAGTGGGGAAAACACCCCGGTCAATTGGGGTCAAAAAGATGAAATTTAGAAAAAAATTCGGTTACAATAACGCGAACTTTCTGAAAAAGCATCATAATAGTTTTATAGGACGAAAAATGAAATGAATGAGTGAATTCTTGATCAAAATGACATTGGTTGCATCAAACTGCCAATCAATCCTCGTCCACATCTCCAACCTGAACTGTGCCAGCCCACGTCTGCCCACCCCAGATCGTCTGCTATCAGCATGAGAACGTGAGGTGGCTTAGGGGGCGTCCTTTTGTCGAGGAGGTGCCAACAAAGCACACCCACAGCAAGGAGGACGAGAAGGAACACCACTATCACCAGGAACACGACTGCTGGGGGAGGTGGGTTAGAGGGGAGGGAGGAGAAGGGGTGGGGTTAGGGGTGGGGTTGGGGTGGGGTTAGGGGTGGGGTTAGGGGTGGGGTTAGGGGTGGGGTTAGAGGGGTGGGGTTAGGGGTGGGGTTAGGGGTGGGATACTGGAGTTAGAGAGGGGGTAGGGTGGGTTAGAGAGGAGGAACACCACTATCACCAGGAATACGACTGCTGGGGGAAGTGGGTTAGAGAGGGTGAGGAGGAGAGGGGTGGGTTAGAGAGGGGGATGGGTGGGTTAGAGAGGGGTGAGTTAGAGAGGGATTAGGAGGAGAGGGGTGGGTTAGAGAGGGGTGTGTTAGAGAGGGGTGAAGTGGGTTAGAGAGAAGAAACACCACTATCACCAGGAATACGACTGCTGGGGGAGGTGGGTTACAAGGGGTGAGTTAAAGAGGGGGAGAGAGATGGATGGGAGGAGGGATGGGGTAGAGAGGGTGAGGGGGGCTAGGGAGGACAGGCGAGGGGTGGGTTAGAGTGAGGTGGGTTAGAGAGGGAGGGATACTGCTGGGGGAGGTGGGTTAGAGAGGGAGGGATACTGGGAAGGTGAGAGGGGAGGGGTTTAAAGAGGGGGAGAGAGATGGATGGGAGGAGGGATGGGGTACAGACTACAGAGGGTGAGGGGGGCTAGGGAGGACAGGGGAGGGGTGGGTTAGAGTGAGGTGGGTTAGAGAAACGAGTAAAAAGAAAACCATAAAGTCCAAGAGGCAAGATTGAATGTATACCTAGTTTAATTGTGAATGACAGACTCACATTTTGTGAAATATTTCGTAGACTTCTCCTTCTCTTTTACTTCAACTGCCGTACTCTGAAATATAGTGATGATAGTAATAAAGAACTTTATACCATTCTTGAGAAATTGATCGTTGGTCATTATCGTATTTTAATTTTGACTTTGCCTTTAGAAACTTTGGTGCAATCAACTTACACAATTTAAAGCGACAAAGGTGATTTGTAGAGATGGTTTTTATTTAATAAGTAGTATCAAATTTGATACACTTATCGTGGTAGAAATTAAGTTTTGAAATTATACTACTGAAGGGCGAGTCACGAGCGATACCATTGTTTGTTGCCATAGCAATATACAGCGAGATACTTGATGGATTTATTTAGCTTAGCACCTTAACTACTCAGTATAAAATAAAGTTACTGAAATACAGCCGCTCATATTTGTAAGATGTAACTGAGGCAATAGCTAATAATTATGACTTTCTATTCCGCCCATAATAGATGGATCCCCTTAGGAACTTTTCAATCATGAATCATGATCTAAACTTTTGATTTCACGGATCGGGTTGTTGAATAAGAGTCACATGATTAATTATCTTTCTTTAATTATCTTTAATTTGAGGCTTATTCTAAGAGTAAATCTAGAAAAAGGGTTCCCAATTCGAGTCTGGTCCTCAGAACCACATACTTCTTCCTCTAATGTAATGTCGTTAAGGTCTTTGAAAGTGATGGACTGATCTCCTGTAGCAACATGGTTCTCATACACCGTATCAGGAACTTTAGCCATGGCACCAAAACGCAAACGCCGATAGATTCCTTGAAGTTTACGGTATAAATTGCCAAGATCAGAGGACATGTCTTTTCGAGGAAAAGAAAAGAAGGAAACGTCGCAGAATGAGAAATGCTGTGCACGTCTCTCTACCTGATTATCAAAACTAGGCGAAACTACACAAAACTTAACTTTCGATTTAAGAGTCATGAAGTCATAGATACGAACACAACCACTCCTTTCATATGAAATTTGATACCAATTGAAGATCACGAAAGCAAAGGATCTACTTCAATAATAATAATTATATAAGTCTGATATAAGTCTGATAAATCTCTTGTCTTCAATCGGGTGAGCGGCTAAAATAGTGAAAAATCAAAAACATTGAAAATGTCAAAAACAGTTCACAGTTGTGCAATAAATATACAGTAAAGCCGTACAATGAAATCCCATTAATTACAATGAAGCAAGCTGCGTCAGTATGATCACAGACTCCCTCACAATGAAGTAAACCGTAAGGTCATGTACAAATTACAGATTGAGGGTCGTAGTCGTCACAATTAATCCGAATTTACCTTGCCTGCAGTCACCAAAAATTGCCCCACCCGTACGCAATCTATTTTTATAGCTGCAATTGTTATTCCATCACCCCGTTGGGGGTACTACGTTCAAAATTAAGAGAGTCAGGGGGTTGTCAAGAACTTTTATTGAGAATAAGTTTGAATTTTCCTCCAAGAGACATCTGCAGAAAGGCAAAAAGAAAACAGCTGATGAACAAAATTGTTATTAAAAGGTCATAAATGGCCCTCAAACTCTCCCAAAATATTCTCCTAAAATATGCACACATGGCTATGAAATAACAACGAAGCCATGAAAGTCATTGAACCGGTTAAATCGGAACTTTCTACGCCAAGGGTAGAAAATGAGATTTGTAAATGGCGATGGTAACCTAAAATCTAATTCCAGTTGATATCTTAGGTCACACAGAGTCCCAGAACACACATGTTATTCTCTAATTGGGTTAGGGAAATTGCACGAGGGCCACAGATGGGTCCGTAATGAACTTAACTATTTTATTGCACAAAAATATGTTAACACAGGCTCGAAATTTTGGATTGATGAATATTTTAAATTTAATGATTCGCAAGGCCATTTATTAACCAGATTTATCCAACTAATGTTGGAACTGAGCGGCACTTAATCAAAGAAATCGTAAATAAAACGATTGAATTATTAAATAACTTAAGTAGTACCCCAGTTAATTTTCATTGCAATAACGATAAAAAAGAGAAACAGCCCAAAATTCACAGAAACACTGGTTGTTTTACGCATACAAGCGAGTTTTAAACCACTTTTCGTGTTACAGTAATAATAGTATCAAAACTTAAATGAGGAGTAATTAATACTACTATGACTGAGGGATGGCTCACAAGGTGTGGCACGAAAGTTTTATATTTAGTATTTAGTAAACCCATTCCATTCAAGAGTTGGGATGGGTTTTGTAACGGATTATGAAAATTCTTACTTTATTTTCTATCGAAATCGAGCAAATACCCCTGGATAAGTCACAAGAGCTAGGGCTCGACGTATAGTGAGACATGTTGAGTAGCATATGAAACCTGTTCTTATGACTTTATGGAGGAGCCATTGAAACCCTTCCTCAAGATTGAGTCTTGAGAAACTGTATTTAGGGCAGACGAAGAATAAAATTAAATCTTAAGGGGGATTTATAGCATTATACATTCTTAAGGACAATTCATTTAACATTATTACAATATGCAGAGTACATTGTACATTATTGCATACATTATACATTATGTACGTGTACTGGGGTATTTGTATTGTACAGTGTACGAAGTACAATACATCATGATGTATTGTGTTCAGTATATCGATCATGGAACCAAAGTACAGAAGTGCTGCTTGTGCCTTGTGAGCTAGTGCAATGACAATGATGATTCGTCCAGGACCAACATCTCGACAAGCAAATTGTAAAGTACAAATATGCCAGATGCCGGATATCATTCAAGATAGAAAAAGAAACCACGCTGAGACATTTGTGAGTGCTAGGAAGCTATTTGTAGCTATTCGAAGGATCACCTCTTGAACATAGAAATTTATAATCATTGATTAATGTTTTTGCATTAAATGTGATATGATCAATGCATCAATTACAGAATATTCCTGTAACTGTACAAGAAATTCTCCCTATGGTCGGCCGTAGTCATAAAATTCGTAAACACATGACTTATACAGCACGCTCTGGTCGTCCAGCAACAAAATCAAGATTTCCATGAATTATGAAATGCATGATCCGGCTGTGTATCAGCTGTCGGTGAATACCCAACGGCATTGAACAAGCGACAACAGACAAAACATGGTCAATGAGACAAGTAAAATACAGTTTAAGAAACAAGACTTATTTCTGAAACGTCTGATACACATGTATAACTTGACACTTGTCCGTTCAGAGCAAAGAGTTAAACGCTGACTAGAATAACGAGTGTTTATTTACATTTTACAATGAATTATCACTATAAATTTACAATAAATTAGCACTATGATTAATACCTATATTACTAATATACTTACTTCAACAGCTTCCGAAGTAACATAATAAGTGCCAGAAACCATTCAGATCAACTCGGCACGACCATCGCATAATATACTCAACAAGTATCGATATATCGACAGAAATATTGAAACTATCTTGCTCGCAATTTCGCATTTAAATACCGCTACCATATATTGCCCCCACAATATTATCAGCTTCAAATGACTGGATGATGGTTGAGACTTGGGAGGAATGATGTCATGATCATGCTTCTGAATTGTAAATTTATGTCGTCAGACAGCCTATATTATCATTTCCCATCTCCGCGACACATCATTTCTTGCTAGAAATGCCACCATCTATTTCTACCAGGTGCATGACCGTCATTTGCCCCCAGACAGCGGACACATGCCATGCTTTCATAAGAAATAAGACACAATTTGTCTGCCATAGTTCCGTCCACGAAGACGCGCGCTGGCTCTCTCCTAAGATTCTAAGATTTCCATTTGCCAATGAATGGTTTTGCTTAGAATATTTTACACAATTGAATATTTCAATTTTCTACAATATTGAGGATTGAAAGGAATATGAAAATTCTGGATTGACATGAATGGTATTGTCTGGATATAATTTCATTCGGTTGTGAATATTGCGGAAGTTACTGATGCAGCAAAGCTCACAGCAGCTGGTCATCACATCTTTTGTCTTTAAGACAAATCAGTGATAAATTTAGAAATTTATAACAAGTTTAGATGTGTGAAAAGCGCGAATAATTATTCAGGATTTTAAAAACTCAATCAACCGAATAACTATCATAATTATTAATCATGATAACCATAATCTTGAATGTTATGTTTGAAGTTTGAAAATTATAATCAACATTTACAGTTATCTAAACTTTAATTTGAAGATTTGGAAGGATAACATAACAAGGTGATTAACAAGGTGATTGCCCTATTGCAGGACAGCTTACTTTTCTACTCACAAATTTCCCATAGAATCTGTTCCGGCATCGACAGCACCAAGGAAAAGGACGACTATTCTTCCTTCTGACATTCCCATTATCTTCAAAATGAACTCGAACAGTCAAATCGTCTTTATCACCCTCAGGGACTGCTGAATGCCGTCCACCATTGCCAAGTCGACCAGTGCCATGTCGTCTACCATCATGTCCACTGACATCACCATCAGCAGTGGGGACATCATTGACATCATCAATCACTATGACATCATTTGCTGGAGTCGAGCCATTGCTTCTCTCAAAAGTGGCAGTGGTGCTGTAGTTGTTATTTCGATAAGGATGATTCTTGGTGTCATCACTAAATGATTCCTTCTTGGTGTCAACTTCGTCATCATTGCATGATTCCTCCTCCTGTGACATGGTGCTAAGAATAACCACTCTCTTCTCACTCAACCAAGAATAGATCCCAGATAGAAAGATGTCTCTCCTCTCACCACCAAGAATAGATCTTCTGTTGAAGAATAGATCCTCTGCTGAAGAATAGATCCTCTGCTGAAGAATAGATCCTCTGTAGACTCTGTGCACGCAAGTCAATTAATACTGCACTGCAGGGCTCAAGATGAATTGCACACGTTTCCAAGGTGAGTGCTTATAAGCTGCGCTGCATTAATAAAGTTCATAGTACAAATGGAAAAGTTCTAGAAAGTGTAGAATTGTTTTCTCCGCCGATGATTCCAGGAAAGATTTGGAGCCAATCAAATGAATATTCTCAGTCTGAGTAACCAATAGAAACACGCAAAAAGAGTATATATTGACAGCTCTATAACTAGCTCTGCACCCTTCTCCCACAGAAGCTCGATTGCTGGGGTCACATGACCAAGAGACAGCTACACCATTGTTGTTAATCATAGTCACAAAAGACTCACAGGATTATTATTACACAGTGTCGAAGTCATGAAAAGATTGATGTTGTGATGTCACCAATATTCATTTCTTGAACCATGATAGTGACGAAATAGTCAGTGGGGTATGGTTGATGAGGGAGACATACAGGATTATTATTATTATTATTTCTTTATATTAAAAGCACATGGTGTGTTGTATGTGAGGTATATTGAATGGGGAGAGGAATATAATTTTCTTCTTTTCCGGATTGAAAATGTGGGTTTTATCTCATATCGAGAGTTGATAAAAACACAAGAGATTTGTAATTCATAGCTCTCTTCCTCTTGTTATCCCTCAGTGATGTTATCTTTCTAATAATAGAAGAGGGTAAGGGACACTATTGATCACGATGTCGAGACACCATATAGAGTTTCACACTTCATAGATTCGATCCAGGGATATGATTTCATTGTTCAATCCAGGGACTTATCGAGTAATCGGTAATTTAGTTTGATTATTTAAGTTTATACCACAGTAGTGAGTAGCGGAAATTATGAATCATGAATCATGATATCATTATCTAATTATCATAAGTAGGTAGTCACTTAATGATATCGACTCACTTCAGTAATAAGGCCATAATTCATTAAGCTGGCTTTTTAGAGTTGTTAGTACTTGAAACTTTCACCTAAGTCTTGAAACCTCATCAAGATAATGAGAAATAATTCAGATGGCATGATTCCAATATAAATCAAACAATAGCCTTATTCCAGAATCAAACTCACTCACTTCATCCCTAGCAAGGTAGGTGATTACATGTGGACCATCTCCATCATCATCCCCGTCATAGTTTTCATTCTTCAGCAGACTCACAAATGTAGCACTGAACTTCCGACCACCTTTCCCAACTTTATACCAGACACTCCGCACGCCTTTTCGCAGTCCCATACGGAAAACGTTGCCAAAAGTTGAAGATATGGAAAAACTTCAAAAGTCGACGATTCTATCTCTCAAAGAGCTGGCAGCTGTATCAAAACGAAAATCTGACAACACTTCAAATCCCTCATCACGATCAACAGCGACAACTCTTTCGTTTCATATATCAATTAAAAACCTGTTACCTATATATCTAAAAATACATATTTTTCTCGTCGGGAGGGTAGGAGAGAGAAAAGACTAGAGGCTTTTACCCCGTGCAATACAATATGTCACACTGCCACTGAGCAATGTGCAGGGGCCACAGGTATCACCGTACCACGTGCTGCGTTACCATGGCAACGTGATCTGGTACCAGTGCCCACGTGGGCCTGGGATTTAGTCACGTGACTCTCAGTTCATGTCACGTGACAGCGTTAACTTCCACTCACGTGACCTGTTCACGGCTGAAAACGCGTGACGGCCCAACCAGCAACAATACACCAGGGTGCTTCTTATGTAGCGTATATCGTAATATCCTCCTTGCGAAAACAATCAATATTGCCGTTTCTATCACAAAAACAAGATTTGGAGATTGCCACGCCAGATTGGATACATTGTATAGCGTCACAGTATCTGCAAGCTATTGTATAAATTATAATAGACCTGGGAGGGACCTGGGACATTACTATACCTGACCACGAAATTGACCATTTTCAGCCATGATGATGGCGCCGCAATTTCAATCGCATACCTTCCTTGCGCGCATATTTGAAGGGACATCGATCACGGTTTGTGAGATATAGCAACGAAAGGGACTGTTGATGGTACTACAGATATTTCAATTAACAGGTGTTTAGGAGCTATGCGAGGAGTTTTGTCAGGATTTGGAGGTATCAGGTGCATTAGATAAGGTGTTAGTGAGGACTTACCTATCATCTAGACTCGAACAATTGACGGACCACCACATACTCGACAGTCGACATAGTTAACCAATAACCAGGACTATGAGTGAGTGACGGCAGAGTGATGGGGATTGAGTGATGGGGATTGAGTGATGGGTTTGCGGAGTGAAACGTCAGATCACATAGCAGCACCTCCATACTTTGGTTTACAGATAAAACAAGAATTGCGCCCGTTACCCATCTGCGGGCGCTTAATTTCCCTCCCCCGAGCTTGAAGAAGATATTAATAGAAACGTGCAATTCTATATAATGCATGTGGGACGTAGGCAGCTTCGATCCACGTTGATGAGCTTTTAAACAACGCAATTGAATTACTTCGCGAAGTTATTTATTTCAGAAACTCCGTAGTTAAGTAGTTTGCCATGGTTTTCACGGTTGAACTTGGAGCAACTAGCATTGATGATTCAATTTCATGATACGCAATTTCATGATACAGTAATTTGTTTTTCCACCATAAATTGTTCAAAATTGCTCGAATTTCAAACATTGGTAAAGTGTTGACTCGGCGCTTGAATTTTCGCTAAAAATTTGATCGGCTAACTAAAGCTTAGCAGGCGCGCCATGCCACGCATGATGTTGAGCCGCAGCGCCGCGCACAAAATTGCTCGATATTAACATCCATCCCTAATCTTGCGGGTGAAAGCGCGCAATTGTGCGCGCAATTAAGGTTACTACGCGACTCCGCTTGATGGTACCATTGTTGACGAAATCTCCCTCAAATATGAGGACATCTCCCTCAAATTTGTGGACATCTCCTCAAAATTTGTGGACATATCTCCCTCGGACTTTCCGAGCACTTTCCAGAAATTACAGTAGTTGTATTGCAAATCTGGACCTGCTATGCAAATATCCTATTTCTCACCTTCCCAAACACGATCTCTGCTAACCTTCTCATTTGCCTTTTTGTATTCACAAAAAGGTCAATGGGGAGGGAAAAAATGCTATGGTACATGTTTCTTATTTTGAGCCAGAATTTGATATTTTGGAAAAGTGGAGGCCATAAGATGCCTCACGAAGATAATACTTTCTACTGGAAAGAATCATTCATGTTATTGATGAGAATGAATCAGGTTTCACAATCTGATTCGCAAATCTTAAATAGGGTTTAAGGTCACTAACGCGTACGCAATCATGGACAATTCATTAGGAAATGGAATGTAATTAACATTAATTTAATTTGATTGATGCAGAAAGAGGGATGAGTAATTGTAACCCCATCTGTTGAAAATCTGCAGAATTTGTAGTTGTAACATTTGGAATCATAGTAGTCTTAGGTGATAAGTCTTTTAAATCTAGAATGAGGCGGGGGAGGGGGCAAAACATACGCACAAATCACTAAACCAGAGCTCAATCATACAATTACATGCATGGCAGAACATAGAAGAACACACAGACTGATCTCAAAGTAACATTTGACTGTTTACAAGGCCTCATACCGGGCCATCTGGTGCTCAGGGAGGAACGTAGAAAGGAGGGATTAGATAAACCAATCAAATGATCCCGAGAATTGTCACGAGGTGCACAGGTACAGGGTCTCTGATTTCGTCATTTATATTTAACTCATTACAAATGATCACGTTTGGCACAAACTTGACGATGTCTATGTCGAGTGTATATTTTCAAAAACGGAAAAATTTTAGCATAAAAAAAAGGTAAGATTTAGTACTTTATTAGCCGCTCACCCGGAAGCCCCAAGAATATGGAAACTCAGTAAATGACTTTAAGAGTTAAAATGACCTAAAAATCAGGAGATTGGAGAGACTTCGTGATCCTAAATACTAAAACCTAAATCAAATAATCACGATTCCCAGATGACGCGGTGGTGCTAACTGAAAAACGATTAATAAATGAAAAATAATGTCCAGTAAACGCTTTTTAACAGGAAAATCATTGCAAGCAATAATTTGTAAATCCCCGACGGTTCTGAAATTCCGAGAATGATGATGCTAACTACATTTAAAGTGGACCCAATAGTCTTCGCAGTCTAGCCTCACTGATCAGTGATCAGTGATCACAGTAATCGGATAATATGGATATAACGCCCTAAAATAGGAGTTTTTCTTAAGTCTCATGAAAACATGCTATCAAGTCTACTATTAAGCATGCGACTCTTTAGACTTAATTATTTCATTCTCACTCGAATCTGTTAAGGAATTTTGGGCGACAATCAGAAAGCTGACATAACATCATCTTCAATCTGGTGATATGACCAGGGAAAGAAAGGACTGAGCCTGATTAACTACAATAAACCGGATATTAGAATTGACCAAGAAAATATGCTTTCAGGAACACAAACTCCTCTAGGTCAAGAGACGAAAACGATCTAACTTTCGACTATGTAGTGACAATAAACCGGATATTAAAATTGACCAAGCAAATATGCTTTCACTTTCAGGAACACAAACTCCACTAGGTAAAGAAACGAAAACGATCTAACTTTCGACTATGTAGTGAGAATATCGTACTTACAAGCGAATTACTACAACTTTTCTGTAATTGAGTGCAGACACATTAACGATTCAGACTGCATAGCATATGAAAGTTTTATGAAGGAGTGAGTGCAACAGAATGCGATCATGCACAGTTTTATAGTACGTTGGATATGTGATATATTTAAACTCCTCACAAGACAAAAAGGCCACGCCCAGTACTATATCGTTCACTAATGAAAAGGAGTCACTAATGGAAATTGATGGGTTTGGGGACTAATTGCTTGCACCTGACGGCGGACTGGGGATATATTGCGAACAAGAATCAATAAACTTGGGTGAAATATCGTCAGTGACCTCATTGTACGCCAATTTCGGGTTTACTATCTGCCTCATGTGCTATATGGCACAGCCTCAGAGGTGGCACAGCAGCATATGTGGCAAATGGTAAATTGCAGTGCCATCCAACATCCTAAAACATAGATTAAATAACAGATACAGATACAAACAACTAAGATTATTATAGGTCAATACATTGTTATGTACATAACGCTGTAGCTATGTCCTCTTATCGCACATATGCATAGGGCGCGCGCACAGGTAAATTCACTTGAAATGCTGTCACTGTGATGCTTTATAATGTGGAAATGCTGACATAGTACAGTGTACCTTAGCGCGCGGCTTCCAGCACAGGTTAACAAGAGTTTTAGTTGGTTTCCTTCCAAGAAAGGTGATATAATTCTCCGACATTTCGTGCCGGGTATCTCATAATATATCTTGACTATAAGTATAACACCAGACATAATTTATGTACGACTATCAGTATCATGTGCGTGGTAGTTTTAATATAATCGCTCAATATTGACTGATCGAGGAGTGACTGTTAGCGAATAAATTACCTATTTAACAATTTTATTATAACAGAAACATCCGTAATTGAGTGGGGAAGGTTTATAGAGAATTTTAGTTGATAGGCAAATCAATCAAAACTTACACTAAATTTTACCGAAGTGTGTAGGATCATCTTGCACACCTCAACCTGTGATAAGTGATCACCACAGCACAAACTCAATTCAATGTGGAGAGACGGGAAAGTGATACAGATTGGACTGGTACAGATTGGGCAGTGGGATATATAGCCCCAATCAATGATGTCAGAAACCCTAAATATACATTTGATTGTCCTGATCGTTCGTGAGATCTCCAATTGGTTGGCAATCCTCCGCCAGCAATTCATCATTTTATGACATGATAATGACGTCATTATCACGATCATTATCATGATTAATGTACACTTCAAGTCCACTACATCATACACCCAAATACATCATATTGTGGCAATGAATCATGCCAAATTCATTGTTTTACGTCAGAATAAAACGTGATCGGACCCAGTGTTACGTAGCATGGTTTGACGAGGAAAATTTGATACCAGCTTTCCCCTGGGGAGGAACGGGACTCGTTCCCATCCACTCTGGCGACTAAAGGATCACCTGGGCTATGAGATCTTGCGCTGGCGTGTCCGCTTTGGTCTCTTGTAGATCCGTCTCCCGTTTAGTTGTAAATACCAGCTTCATCAACAGTTGAAGTGAAGAATTGATGAATATGGACATTGACTAGAGAAGACCAAACGCAACGCAGAAAACTGGGCCCATTCCTGACCAATCAATGAAACCTTCTTTGCTCAGGCCATAGTCAACAGACGACAAAATCAGCTAATTTTTAATAAGACGTGACCTAATAGTAGGTCACGTCTTATTAAAAATTAATCATTTTTAATCAGATTTAATGAGTATTAATTCCAATGATTATCAACAGCTATGGTTTTTGAAGTAAAATGTGTATAATAACCTCAAATGGTGTCGGTGTGATCAACTGGTATTCCAAATCTGCCACTGTCATCGTGTGACATCACGTGAGCCACAAACAAAGCAAAGTCTTTGGATTCGACAAAAATCTGTGACAAAAACTGCGAAAATGTATCGAAAAACGACGAAAAATATTATGCAACGGACACCACAAAATACATATACGCAACGATATAACAACAAAAAACGACTCAAATTATTAAACGTGAAAAACCGGGTTATGTCAGGTGCGGGAGGACCAACGTAACAGACGCCATTAGCACTGAGATTATATGCATTGAGATTACCTTGAGCAAATTCCAACAAATTAGGAAAAATAATACGTCAAAAACACCATTTCAAATCTAGATAATGGCGTCATAGAATCGCCATTTTAAACGATTATAATATGACATCAGTCTTATTAATTTGCAAACCACCGATTATCTTATAAAGGAGACGGGATATATAGAGTGCCAGGTATTCTGGAAGCCTCACACCTACTTAGCAGCACATATTTTAACGAAAATATATTACGGATTAGATGATTCGAATTAATAATAGGGGGTTAGGAGTCAACGTCCCAATACTGCAACTGCTACATATATTTGGATAAGTTTTTGTTGTTGACTTGTTGTTGAAAAACTGCTAAAAAACGAGTGGTTTTCGAAACAGACCTTATTAAAGTATGTTCGTCCCTCATAGTGGTTGCAGTATTAGTACGTAATACGGTTCGTAATAATGGCTCGCGGCCCTTCGGGGCTCGACATTATTACTTTAAATACCTCTATCATGGTTTAAAACATAGGTGGAAAGAAATACCTAACTTCGTAAGCGGAATTAATGGTTTCGCTGATGGTAAAAGGTTTTATCAATTCTAAGAAATAGGGTGCTATAATAGGAGCGAAACTCTTTGAAGAAAAATTATCGCAATAAATGATTTAAAATATGCATGTAAAATTCATTTTGTAAGTCGCGATTTAAATAGAGTAAGGGGCAGTTAACCAATTATCCAGAAATTCTAGGCATGTGTCAAGTCTACCATGATGCATGTTGGAATTTGGAGAAAAAAGAAATCTAATTACATATGCAACCAAAAATAATAACTGTAATACATATTCCTAATTAATAATTATCTTTGAGATAAATAATGGAGATTGAGGCAGGCCTGCGCAACTTTATTTTCCTAATTTGGAAAATATATTCTATTCCGCGGACATAATACCAAAGCCGTAACCTAAATGTTATCGGAATATTATGTAGAGAGGAATGGTTCCAGAGCATCCAAAGGAAAACAACACCCAGGAAGATGTGTGCCACAGCAAGCTATGTTATGCCCCCCTACGATGTTATTGAACCACTTTAATCAAATAATAAATAACTTCGGAATGATAGTGGTGACGTACGGTTGTGTTGGCAGAACCTCTGGCAGGCACAAATATAATCACTTTACGGCAATAATTTTATCGAAATATGAAATTAATATCAACTAGATTTATTGAGAATTCATTTACCAGATAATACGTATTTTTTAACCGTAGTTCCATCGAAAGTGTAGCAAAACCATTTGATCATTATAGTGATGCAGTTTATGCTGAGAAACTTAAAGAATTAGATATATTGCCTCTTAAAATCAAATTTGCTCTGAATGACTTGTTATTGTTCTTTCAAATTATCAATAGATTGATGCCTATTGGTTTTACCACCTCAATTTTCGATAACTAAGCCTCATATTGTCTAGTCGTCAGTATCATCTTGGGTCACATTCAAGTATGTATTTAAATGATATGATCGTACATTTTATGTGTGATCTTGCAGCTGTTGCTAGTTTTTCAATGGATAGCTATTTTAATATTTCAATATTGCAGAGTATAATCAAATACCCCATTTCAACTTTGACATTATAACTCTTAAAAGGACTACATAACTTAATCTTATATCGAATGAAGTGATGAAAGCCAAAATTATGACATTTACTGTTTCAATCAATGTTTATTAAATTGAATAATTCTAATTTTTAATTCTAATTCATTAACTTATTATTATTTAAATATCTTAAAGGTTATAATTGGACAAATTATATTTTGAACTTTTGCTTTTAGTCTTTGCCTACCACACAGTTTGAGCCTAAGTTATAAATTAACCGATATTATTAACATATCATATGTTTTGATTGTTGGTTTGTCAGGCCCTGCTCTTATTACGGTTTCATACTGTGTTGCAGGTTTAGCCTCAATTATGGGGGTTATTTTATAATATTTTATCAGATATTATCCCAGATGATATTGTAAGATAATTCTATTTAATTGAAATTTTGAAATAAAAAAAATAATAAAAAATTTGCGCGTCTTTATATCAATTCCCCCATCAATCGATCTGCACATATAGAATCAGCTAACCTGGTCCGTAGAGGAGGAGGAGGAAGAGGCTGGGAGGTTGACTCGTTTCCTGATCTCACTCATGGTTCATCCAGCCTGGAAGGAGGAGGAGTGGTGAGGAGAAAAATAACTTTCAAACTCAGAACAATTATTGGAAAACAAGCAAAATCTTAGAAAGGGCAGAAATAGTGAAAGGAATGCGCGTTTTATAAATAATTATAGAGTAATTTTTATGAAATAATCAATCGAAGGAGAAATATTTTAAATTGCAAAGTTAGGAATTTAGAAGAGGATCAAATCAGTGTAAGGTTTAACAAATTAAGGTACCACAAAGGTAGACGACTTCAGCAAAATATTTCTTCGTAGAACTATTGAATTGGTACCAACAGAAAAGAATATGGAAGATGTAACTTAAGAGGTACCTTAAGAGGTACAAACTACAATAAAGACAAAGAATAACAATTCAACGTATATAAACAACGAAAGTAATGAATACTTCAATGAATATTAACAGTATAATAATTATGAATTAAGAATGATGATAACAAATATTGGATAAATACCACAAAATTAAGTGGGAATATTCAGGATAGACCGCAAACAGAGAATCTTATCCTCAGCTATCAGAGAATTTATGCGGTACCTTAGTGGTAGAAATTAAGAAGTGTACTATTTAAGGTAGTAAGCAATTTTACTGTCTTAAATAGTACACTCCTTAAATTCTACAAATCTTAATTTCTACATACCGTAATTTGTACAACACCAAAATTTTAGAGAATTTTGTTAAAGTAAAGATTTGTACATCTATACCTATCTTTTCTTTGACCACAATATTAAGGTATTCTATTTTCTCTCAATACAGGTTCAGAATTTTTCGGCGAAAGCATCAGTGCAGACAAAATCAAATTTCATATGATATACAATTATCAATGGATAAAAATTATATGCATTTCTTCGGCTTTTACGTCTTCCTGCACATCTTCCATATCTTCCACCTCAAGCCCAATAAAACCATCTTCGATATCTTCGATGTTTTCATCAGGAACCAAGGCCTTCAAAATTTCAGCAGAATCATCGGCCAATCTTTCATCAAACGGAGGCAGTGAAACATTGCAAAGAACAAGGTGTTGACTCTAGGATGCTAATCTGTTTCTCTAGAAACCCTAGCTTTACTTTTGTCTATATTTCATAGATCCCAAATAAATTGAATTCAATGGAAAAATCTGCCCTCTTCTTGTTTTCACATCGGTATTTTTGGTTGAAAATTGGTGAAACGATGTGAAATTTAGTCCTAGAATTGCCTGATTTTTGTAGAAATTTTACTGCCTTAATTAGTACACTTCTTAATTAGTACGTCCTTAATAAATACACATCTTAATTTCTACCACTAAGGTATTTGCTGAGGAAAAGAAGTTCCTCGAGTTGCATAAAATAACAAATTTAGGAGAGTCAAAGGTCACGAGAGTTGAGATCTACATTCTGCCATAGCAAACTAAGACAAGAGTATGATGAAGATATACAAGTATGTACTTATGTACACAAAATCGTACATCTTTTCCTGTACTGGCCAACTCATCAGACAGTGCAACACGTCAATTGGTTTGATACATACCCATGAAAATAGCAATTTAGTCAGTTTAAAGATTCCGCACATACCATCTTCAACCAATCAACCCACTACAACCTCCACGTGAAACATGATATTGTATAGTCTGAAGGTACAATGGAGTTCTTTGGAAGTTGCCGACATTTGAAAGAATTTTCATTCCCACAGGTCCATTTGACGTAGACCAATCAGCGCACAAGTTGACCGTTTACTCGCGAGCTGATAGGTCAATATCATGACCAATAAACGACCATGTGTGATTCTAGAATTGAAAAGGGAAACTCACAAAAATGAAGTATTGGAATACCGGCTATGGAAAACTGTGCAGGGTGGAGTATTGACGTCATTATGCTCTTAAATATAATACGTCACAAACAAGTCGGTAAATGGAAGAAAATTGCAAATAACTCGAATAAAAATCGCTGGGTATATATACATTTCGTGAATGGTGACGCAACGTTTGACAATATATTTCACCGGACAAAACTAAACAAATTCCACTCATCAAACTGTTTTTATAAAACTTAAAACTTCCGTAGAAGAGAAAACGTAATGCAGGAAAACTTACAAAAATACACCTCATCCTCCTCTGATACTCGTTATCCTATAATATGAGGCATATTTCACCTTGTCATCAGTTCACAGGGGTTATAAAATATACATGACCTGATGATGAAACCTGATGAGTCATTAGTTCATTAACGCATGTTTATACCAATGATGAGCATTTTGAAAATACAGAAAGTGCAGGAAGTACTGCACTTTCTGTTGAAAAATGAAAATGTAGTGCAAAATAAGACCGAATAATATCGAGTACTACATACTAAACATAAAAGCTGAGTCAAATGCTGAATCAAAGACTGAGTCACTGACAGGCTGAAGGATGACTTAAGATCTTTAAAACCACACTATAGAGTAAAAGAAGATCCCTAACGCTGGTAATTTGAGAATTTTACATTCATACTTGCTGGGATATTTCTATTCTGTCAGCTGCTAACATGACACTACTGTTTCGGTGATAAAGAAGTGAGAATAGGATCTGAGACAGCAAATAAAGAGTTTAAACCTGGTTACAGCAGACGATTAACAAATGGTTTCAGTAACATCGAATCAGAAAGTAATAAAATTCAAGGGATCTGTCACCAGATAGATAAATACATATTATACGTGACCGATTCTAGCTGGAGAATAAAATTCATCGTTCAACTGACCAACCAAAAATGGTGCGGGACGCGGGTTAATAAAAAGAAAGATGGGATTGAGCTCCAGTAGAAAGAAGCGCAGTTCGCTGACAAGCGAATTATGATAACCAATCAAATGAAAGCGAAATCATTTCCAGACATTTTAGTTGGCTGTCACTTTTCAACATGACACATCCTTTAAACGAAATGACAGGTGAGCTTTGACAGGATCAAGAGGAATTACCTGAAATACGATATTTCCTTACTCACTTTTGCATTTGCTTACTTTTTCATTTGATAGGACTCTGAATTTGGGGAAAAGGGTACTATGTGCCACCAACGAACCACCAAGACTTAGACTGATGAAGAATCCTAGAGCACGAGCAACTATCAAGGCAAATGGCAACAAACATATAAAACCATCGAATTTACATAAATCAAACAATATATAAAGCTAGAAGCTGCCACTATAGAAGCACTTTGGCAGGTAGTAAAAGCATGTCGAGCTGCAGCGAGTCTAATGGCGCATTGACGTAGCCTGACACAACACCGACACACTGACACACCACCGACAAACTGACACACCACCGTCACAACAGACTGAAGTTCCACGAAATGTCACTTCAACGTTAATAGGGTACTTTGTGCATAATATAGAGGGGTATTTAATGCCTTAATGGCGGTGGTGGGGATAGTTGAATATTACAAATACCATTTAAAGTACGACGGATACATGAATGCATTTAAAAATATGCGCCCACAAATTTAGATAACCTCAGTGCTGTCTGGCAATTTGAGTATAGGGTTCTGAAAGTCTAGGATAGCTGATTTAATTCAAATATTCAGAGTCAGGGACCCACCGGGATTCCGGCATAGCCCCCGTTTCAACTATCAATCTCAGGATGTGACCAGGACTTTTTACTCTAAAAGTTTAGGAATTAATTCAGATCTCAAAGTAACAACACAAAATGAAAAGTAGCAGGAACCAGACAAAACTGATCGGTCAATTATCAACGCAAGTCAATTATAAACAATTCGGTCTCATCACTAATTTCACTGATTATTGCACTCTGGACGAAAAACCCACAGTCACAAACTATCATTGCAGTTGCACTCTGGACGATAAAAAAACCCCACAGTCACTAACTGAAGAATGTACGTGAGAGTTAAGCACGTACTCAGGGACTGTCATGAGCACTCTGTCATATGGAGCACTCTGCAGTAACTATGGATTCAGTAACTATACGCGAAGCGGCGAGATTAATGAAAAACGCATTATTACACATTCTCTGTGCGTGCTATGGGATATGCAAAACCTGCTATTTCACGTCATCAATCCTCTCCATTATAAGCCCTGATAATGAAGTCACTAACTACAACGTATATTACTTGCGTGCTACCTTTGGGTTGTGCATGAGAGAAATTAATATTAAAAGATGTTGAGTTTCACAGGAGATCATTATTAGTACGGGTTGAAAACACCCGTAATATGGTGAGTCACGTACCAATAGCAGCCGTATGAGAGGCATGTCATTATCAGGCTTTAAAGTGAGCAATTGATGACAACAGAATGGTCTATTCAGCGCGCGCAACCCTTCCTTACTACTTGACTCACTACTTGTCAAACTATCTCCTGATGTAAAGCTTCAACAATCTACTACAGCTAAAGTCAACACGCTCCAATCAAGGAGACGCTGCGATTTAATGGCATTTCCTTCAGCTACTCAACAGCCATAATGCAATGAATTCCTGTCAACGCCTTCCTTTTAATTAACTGAAAGATTTACAGGGTGACTTGTAAAGGAACTACTTACATCGATAATAATTCTTCGAAAGGACTGATTTTAAAAGCCACAGCAAATGATATTAGCAAATCATCAACCGAAAATGGGCAAAAGCTGAGAACCGTTTCTAATTTCATAGTAAGTTTCTCTGCCTAGCAAATACAAGAAATGAATCGAGCTCGAGGACAAATTTCTGAAGGTAAAGACTTGAAAGTTCATCACACTAAGTATTAGTAAATCAACCTCAAAGAATTAGTAAATAGACCATTGTACAGACGTCAGACGGATTCACCAAACTATCATGGTATGATGTTTATGCGCATAGCAATGAATATAATGATTCATGCATAACCAAATAGTATTAGTAATACTCAGGAGAAACGAACAAATCGAGACAAACACATCATGATAAATCTCAGAGAGCGAAGGGGTGTCCTAAACTATCACAGTCAAATCAATGAATAAATTAGCCTTTGCCGCATCGAAACTTCGCATTTTATTCATTTCTCTCTCGAGAACTTTCTATAGACATGGAGCTACTTAAAAGGGAATCCAGTAGTAGGCGGCAAATGGAACAAAATGTAATTAGTACACTATGTAGTAATAAAATTTGTCTGGATTTAAATACTACATTAACATACCTTATAGAATAAAGTGTGCAACGGAAAATTTATTAAATTTCAGCTGGGTAGCGATTAAAATGGCTAGAATACGAATACCTTATATCAACGAATGAATTCCATTAATCTATACACCTACAAAATAAATTAAAGAATTAAGTCCGTAAAAAACAAGAAAAAAAATTTTATCGAATATCGTTTAAACTTCAGTTTCTAAAGCAGAATATAACTTGCACGTACTTGTTGGAGATAATTGCAGAGGCTTCCTATTCTGACATCATATCGGAGAGTGAAACGGTGCCGGCGGCAGATCAACGAGATACTGGCCACTCAGTTTGGGTCAGGGTGTTCTATACTTCATGACATAAAGCCTATAGCCCCTAGAGAGCACATTCATGACATTCCTAAAGGATGGAGAAGAATTATAAGAAAAGTAAGATTTTAATGAAGCAAAACCTATAAAATCTGGTCTGAAACTGAAATAAGTGGATAAGTTAAGAGAATTGATCATTAAAAATTCAACATTGGCTAAACTTCATTGTTTAAGCCATTAGTTCTTGAAATATCAGTGACCAGTGACCAGGCAATTTAGTGGATGTGATACGAATGATAAGAAAACATCAATTGAATGAACTCACAAAATAGTAAACGAAAGTTAAAAAATGTTTCACACATATCTGAAATTAACATCAACAAAAATAAAATAATTCTAAAACTCATCAACACAAAACTAAGAATTCTGATTATTCCTTTTAAAAAGATTTCCTTTATTATCGAGATAATTTCAAAAAGATCGAAACATATGTTGAAATCAAAAACAATCGATGGTAAAACGCACTCACAAACATGTTTTACTTTATTACACACACTTACATACACCTAAAGCAACATACACTAGCCAGGCTTCATGTGGATGTTGTTTATAACTATATGCAAAAGTAATTTTACTCGACCAGCTACAAATTTCTCTAATTAACTAATTACTCATTAAGACACGTTACACGGGGTGGTTAAGACAAACTCGATTATACACAGCTGAGACTGAGAAAGTGACCAGTGTTATATAAATTGCAGAATTATGAGGAAACAAAATTTAGAAATGTTGCTCAGTTGCTACAAGCTGGTCACTCATGTCTGAGTTATGTTGCTGTAACTCCGCAAGCTGACTCAATACTGTAGCTGGGTACGTGTCTGGTTCGATCAGTATTGAGGGAAAACACGAAACGTGACAGAGTTTAAAAAATATTATTAATGGTTCGTGACCGAGTTTATTTTTTCATTATTAATGGTTTCTAATCTGTTATTTAGTGAGAAAAAGGGAGCTCGGGCGAGTTATTTGAGAGGGTCTGGGCATCATCCAAAAAGATGCACTTTTAGAAAGTCAGCAACTTCAGGATACCCTGCAAGGGTTGGCCCTACTTACAGAAACTTCGCTAGAGAAGATGTAACACTCGATCTAAGGAGAAGCAGTATGTTCCATATAACACTTATCACAAACCAGGACGGGAGTAGCAAAGTCCTTCAGCGGAATACAGATCTTCTTGCTCGCACAGCTCCCACAGAATATCATGCCACAGGAGCGGCAATGATGTCTCCTTCTCAGTCTCAGAGCACTAAACTTCACCCGACACAAGTGGCACTCCGTGGATGCCTTGTCAGGAACCCAGACTATGGGGTCCTGTCGGTCTTCTTCCAGGAGCTCCCTCCACCAGTCAAATCGTAGGAAATACTGCCTCCAGAGCAGCATGTTCCGGAGGGAAACCCGGGGTACGAGAATAGGGGTTGGAGGAGTGGTGGGAAAAGAGGGAATGGGGGAAGTGGGAGCATTGGGGGAAGTGGGAACGATGGTGGAAGGAGAAGAAGGAGGGGTGGAGGGACAGGAGCTAGGGGTGGGAGAAGATGGATCATTGCTGGGAGTAGGAGTAACATTTGGTGAGGGGTTGGAGGAGTAGAGAGGGTTTACGAGCTGTCCCTTCATTCCGTCCAACACATCCCAGAGCTGCAACCTGTCCGTGGAACTCCGTTCTTGTGGACAGTTCTTCAGGAAAGTAGTGGTCCATCCGCTGCTGAACAGATCACATAGAACCACCAGGAACTCCTGGGAGAACTCGAAGGATGTAGGGAACTGAGCTAGCAGCTGATGGACAGCGTCCAGGAACAGAATAAAGATGGGAGATCGCTGGCTGGGGTGAGCCAGACCCAACCTATCATGGAAACGATGTCCGAAACTCAGCCATTCCCGCTCCAGCAGGACCTGAAATCCGGCGTATGTCCGATAGTAGGGGTCTATCAGGAGCAAGGACAGAGCCACCAACTGACTCGTTCTATCCCACCCGTCAGAGCAGTGCACCAGCGCCGCGCCTCCACTCTCCACGTGTTGACTGATGAAGTACGCGCCGCGCATCAGACCGTGCACGTGCACGAGCCATTGGGTCTGCTCGAAGCGCGTCTCCCACTTGCTGTTACTCTGACTACTGCACGCGGCAACCACCTTCTCATGGCTCTCACGGATAGCGTGGATGTTAGCCATGTCCAGATAGGTTAGTTTGGTGTTCTTGTAGTTGCTGACATCCTCAGTTCCCTTTCCCTTCATCTTGTTACCTCGTGCAGCAATCTTAGATCTGAGATCAGCATAGGATTCAAGACTCAATTAATGGGATTAACTTAGATAGCATACCTTAGGAGGTGTATTTATGTGGGATAAAATTTCGGTGTTTCAAATTTTGGTAAGTTGAAAATATGGGGATTTTTAAAGTTTTTACTCTTGTTAACATATGATAATGACATCATTTCGAAATTTCTTGGTGGGTGATAAAATGGGGATTTTTCTGAAAAATCCCCAAATTACAACCTTTACAAATAAACCTCCTAAGATAGCCTAGAAATAAAAAGACTAGCCTAGAAATGAAGAAAACTATAACGATATCATCAAATTCTATCAAATTCAAGGCCCCAGCTGAACCACAATTTCAGAAATAACATCACTTCACTTACCTAGCATCGAATATAACGAAGGGCTGGCTCCCCTTGGACATCTCCTGCACAGCACTCAGGAACATCTCGTCCTCCTTGCTGTTCTTCTTCAGTATTCCTGTCCTGGGCTGAGCACTGCGGACTATCACTCCTCCTGAGTTACTGAGCCAGCTCAGCGCCGGGATACGACACTTCGATCTGGAGAAGTGGAGAGTTTTCATTATTTATTCATCAATTTTAGATGTTTTAGGTACTTGGGTTTTGTATGAAAGTATAAAAGTTCATAACGATATAACATCTCGATACTCAATTACAAGTTCAAAGATTCAAGACATTCAAAGTCCCATCTACAAACCTGAACTGGAGAACGTTTTTCAGAACAAAAGGAACGCTAGCTTTGACGGGAATGTAGAAAATGGGAGGGTAGGATTTGCAGTACTTGAAATCTGTGTTATCAATCTTCATCCAGCCTCGCATGTCGCCTGGAAAGCGTATTTTAACGAAACTGATGATATGATGAGAGCTTGAGCATATTCTGCTCACTGTCACTCCACCTTTTCTCTTGAAATTCTATGGTTATGATAGTTCAAAATGCCGAATTGATGACTTGAAATCTCGTGTATTGGTCATACCTTGACCAACTGACATGGTATGCCCGGTAATACCTTGTCTGTTGTGCTCGATGTCCGGGTTATACCGCGTTACTCCCACCCTCTCTGAGACCGGTATACTTCTCAGCAGTGAGTAACACGGCTGACAGGTGTCAGTGTTGAACTGGTAGTGCCGGATCATCAGTCGGATGCTGTCTAGTTGGAGTTTCTTGAGGTGGTACCACCGTTTGTAGGGTTTGGATTTACGAACTCGAACATCCGGTTGGGATGATTTAGACTGAAGAGATGGGGGTGAAAGGGTGGAACATCATGAAAGCTTCCGTGAAAGTGTTGTAAAACATGATAAGTGTAACACATAACTTGGAGATAATAATGATGCAAAACATACCTCTCTTTGAAAAGTGTTTGAAAGTTTGAGCAATGAACAACCCTTAATCCCTTCCTAGGTACTAACATCGCCTCCGGCAAGATAACTAGTAAAACTGGACACACTGAGAGTACTAGCTCGGGTAGACAACCGCCTCCTTTCACTCAACATGTCCAGACTTTCTACTGATCCGGACTCTGATCCGGGGTTTTCTGCAGAAAGAGGATGGGAGTCTGTGAAGATAAAAAATGATCGGATCGATGTTGAACATTGACGGTTGAAATCACAGAATTTCATTTCAATTTAAAATTTTCCCCCTTTATATCGATTATTGAAGAAAGCATAGGAGGGATGTTTACCCGACACTTGGACGAGTGGGACCTCCAACAGATCATCTTCACTCCCTGTGTCAACATCTGGCACTTGCTCCGCTTCCTGCCAGAGAATTCATTACTTGGTCCTCGAACACCGGTAAAAATCTGAGGCGCAGTTGATAAATATTGAATTTTGGAGGGAATTGAAATTGGGAATTTGATTACGAAACCTCGGTGGCAGCGGCCGCATTGGCCTTCTTCTTTGGTCGGAAGAGAGTACCACCATTCGGAGCTCTGTCTGAGGGTTCGTCTAGATCCGGGTCCAGAGATACTCATCCCCTGGCTGTGCCTGGTGGGGCACATGGTTCAAGGCTTGAAAGAGATTCATTAATGAACGTGAGACCAATCACTCAGATGTCTGCGCACCGTACACGAAGTTTCAATACACTTGCAGTCGCTGATACGCATTATTTAAGAGGAGACATGATTATGATTTTCAGCTGGTATACAAAACGGCAAATAATCTTAAAACCCTACAGTAGTTCAAGACCATCCCTGCAGTAGGTACCTCGAAAGCTTCCCTACAGTGCCTCGAAAGCTTCCCCGTCAGAGGAACAGATCTCAGGTTCGCTAGCTTGGAAGGCTGAGATGGTTGTGCTTCTGACCGTCATGGGCTCATCCCAGTCATCACTTCCTGAAAACAAGTTTACGGTTAAACGCAGCAAACTTCAAATTCCGGATGTTTTTTTCGATCTAAAATGGAGATTCGCGAGATCTATTCAAAATATATATTCAAAAGTCCACACGTTTCAAGATTAACTTCGAGAAAAAAAAAACCTACCGCGGTTTTTGCCGAAGACATTGAGTTTGTTGTCGAGCTGCTTTTTAACCTTCTGTTTCGTGGTCATGGCCGGGGCATAGATCTTGACAGTGCGGCAATCGTAACATTTTATCGAATAGCAGCACTCCTTCTTACGATGGTTCTAGGATAATTCAATCTTTCAATGAATTGGCTGAGTGTTGAATCGAAATATTCGATAAGACCCGGTCAGACAATCAGGGACCCATATCGTTGTCAATCATTCAAATATTTGAATCAAGTTGATATGAATCAAATTTACTTGATTTTAACCCTTTCAGAAACTCACCAAGTGAACATGGGCCTTTGTGATATCAAATATATTTGAGAAGGCAATCCAATTGGAAAAGTGTTTCTTCTTTCCTTCCACTGCAATAATGACGAGCCTGAAATTCAATATGGTGAGCTTATCTTCCTGTGTATACGTATTTTATACTCTGGTATGCAGATGGAATTACTTTTATGGTTCAAAATGGTTCTCCTATATAACACTATGTTATTGTCTTGATGATATCATTTTTCAAACGTTTCAGAATTCATTTTCATGAACGAGACCATTGAAGACATAGTATTTCAACTATTTCGAAAACAAGAAATAATTTTACTTCAGACAGAAAGAAAGAACGAATAAGCCACGGTAATGAACGCAAAAGCCGCCACTACATGGTCGATTATGTGCAGCGCTGGCAATCGCAAGTTTACTAAAAACGTACGTGCGTGCGCGCGCGTTAAAACATGCGGGACTTCGCGCGAAGAATCACAAATCACAACTCCGCGTGTTCCATAAATTCCATGAGAAATCGTGCTATTTCGAATTAGGATATAAAAGAAATACTGGCAAGAAAAAGTGTACCTAAATCGTAACTTTTAGACTTACCTGAAGTTTGTGAAGTAAACGTCAGCTCGGAATGTTTCATCACACATTTCAACGCAGACGCAGGGGAGGAATATCTCAATGTTTTCAAAAGAACCTGAGGATCAAAGGTATGTGACAGCCAAGCATGAAAATCTATACAAATTCAAATGTGTACAAATTGCACCTTCATCAAGCCGTACAAATAAAAGATAAAGGAAATATCAGCAATGCCGTCGTGTAGTATTTGGCAGTGATATTATACTTCAAGACATGTATTTTTAGCCTGTACGCACTTATGACTTACTTTATATTTACAAAGTCACATTTTTGATAAAAATGTAATTTCTGGAGAAACAAAAAAGCTTAGGTCAATCCACAACAATTTAAATCATGTGTTACACGAGGCTGGCAATTCAATTAAATGATCTTCATCACAATAAACAAGAGGGTGGTGTAATGAAGTGAGTTTTCCTTTCAATTTAAATCCAATTACACAATTGGTACCACTCGTGTGTTTGTGAAACCTACAAATTGGCTTTGGCTTTGTTTGCACCAGCAAACACATCTATTCTCAAGAATGTACCAACGTGTAATTAATACTGTATACATAGCATTGTACTTAGGCATACACAACAATGACGTACCATGCACTATTGTATCATCTTACCATCTCATGATATTTGGATAATAGTAAAGAACTAAGAAGTGAAATGAAGTTGATTAGTTTTTACTCGCCTGGGAATGGTTTAGTCTGTCCATTTAGCAGTATCGTATATTGCATGTCAGCCAGTGCTGTGTTGCTGTTTCTACCCAACCAACCAGAGAAATCCTGGAGAAATTAGAAATAGGATTCTTGATAGTGTGATGGATAGCACATCCGCACATACACACATTTCCGCAATCGATCAAACTTATCTCCAAAAAAGGTCACAAAAACGAAAATCGAAAAGATAACATTGTTTCCAATGTTTTTCAAGGAAGTTTTGGTAAAATATAAACAACCAATTTCCAGTTAAATTAGAATTGACCATAATAAGTATTAAATCGCCTGAAGAATCTTCATTATACAAACTACTCATTATTCAAATTCGGTCCTTTTGAAATGCATTGTTTTTTTGCGACAGAAAATTTTAAAAATAAGACGGTAAGAATTGCAACAGAAAGCCTCATTGAGTGCAGGGCTCTTAAAGTGAGAAGGTTTTTTGCCATAGATGATAGACTGGTAAGAGTGACATATTCATGATCATGGTGGTGAATTGATCAAATCCACAAGAATTGCACCTGCCTCTTTGTCCCGTTGCCTCGTTTAGCAGGCGCTTTATTTCCCTCTCCAACGTACTTGAATTAACTAACAACACACGTGTCTCATGGCACGTGGGCGAATTAGGTCCGATCCACGTGCCAAATTTCTGCGCGAGCTCCCGCCAATTCATAGAACTCTTTGTAGCTTTGCCCATTTTGTTTGCACGTACATCAAACATTTGGATCATTCATATCACGCAAGACACGTTTCAAAATGTTATTTTATATCGTTTTCTTTGAGCTGACAAAGAACGAGTATAAACCAGTGGTTCTGGATTTAGTGGTTAAATATGAGCTAAGTAAGACAATTTGTGACTTACTGGTGGAATATGAGTAAGGTTTGCAACGTAAGACAGTTTGGGGCGTGTAGTGCAGGCCCTGCCTGGTGTTTTCCCTCCAACTCCAAAGAAAGACTGTTTCTTTTCCAGGATTTGTAAGACTGGCACCAACACTCGGCCGATGAACTCGTTATCTTTACTCCTGAGAGAGTTAATATGGGGTGGGAGATAACATTCTTATTTTTCACAGTCCTGTTAAACTTAAAGTTAAACACAGAATATTCCTAGCAATTGAGGTCTGTGGAGCATAGATATTTTAGCAAATTTTTGAGCATGGAAAAAAGAATATTTCGAGATTATTTGGAAGAAAATTGCATCCCTTTTGTAACCCTGAATAAAGTTTTCGTTATATAATAATGACAGAGAGATCAGCACTTAATTTGGTCTTGTGTTAAGGGAACACAATTTGTATAAAGCAACATTTGAAAGGAACCTTCAGTTCCTTGTTTAATGGTTGGTAAATGAAAACTGAACCTCCTTCACGGAAATTCTGCCGCTTGTTAGAAGATCATCAAAGAAAGTTCTGGAGGGTGGGAAACAAGTTTTTGCTTGAAAGGTGAGTTAATTCTGCCTAAAGTTTGAGGTATCTTACTTGTCATTGTAGTTGATGAACATGTCCACAATGATATACTGCACTTGTGGTGAGAAAGAACCATCTTTATGTCGAATAACTTGCAGATTCAATGTCACTAGGTGGTTCATCTGAGAAAAGGAAATCAAAAACTGATTAAAACCTGATTAAAACCTGATTGACGAATTGAAGAAAATATTCATAATATTATGGGAAAGATGAAACAATAACAAACCAATCTAAAATTCAAGATCATTTTAAAATTAAATGCAATAAAATTAGCATCATGATACAGATCAATGAACTTAGGGAGCAAGTTTAAAATGTTAAATGATACAATAAACTTTAAAATCAGGAGCTTTTGAAAATCATGTGATCATCATCGTCAATCAATGAATAATGATTACTGATTCATCATTCATGATTCACATCAATCAATCCTGTTACCTTGACAGTAGTTGGAGTGTTGGGATCAGGTTGGTGCATAATCCTTGAGGCCTTATCTCTGCCACATGTCACAGCACAGAGAATTAGATGATTCTCACATCCTTTGGGCAAATCACTGATCTCATCAACTGAAAGAGAGTTCAAGGGGGGGAGTTTCACTGTCCCAATTGTCCCAATTGTCCCTGTCCCAATTTACTTTTTTCTGAGTTTGGGACTGGTTTTTGGGACAATTGGGACAACTGGGACATTTGGGACAATTGGGACAGACAAAAAATTGAAAAAATCAGTCATTTATCATTTTTTACACTGATCCAAGTTTTTCTATCATTTAAATGAAAGTTATATTCACACTACAGTAGAAAGTACATATTTTGGTTGCCTGCCTCTCAAAAACACAATCATTTTAGCCCCAGTTGTCTCTGTCACTTTTGTTCCAATTGTCCCAAATGTCCCATTTGTCCCAATTGTCCCATTTGTCCCAGTCTGCATTCACTTTTTTGAGTCCCATTTGTTCAATTTTCTTTGCCCCATTTGTCCCAATTGTCCCATTTGTCCCGAATGTCCCAATTGTCCCAGTCTGCATACACGTTTTTGAGTCCTATTTGTTCCATTTTCTATGTCCCATTTGTCCCAATTGTCACATTTGTCCCAAATGTCCCATTTGTCCCAATTGTCCCTGTCCCAATCCACTTTTTCTTGAGTTTGGGACAATTGGGACAGTGACACCCCCCCCTTCAAGGTTTACTAAAAGTTAAAAAATATGTTTTGAAGTTTGATATGATTGATCATTGCAGTGAAACACAGCAATCTCAATAATGAAATCAAACCCACACACTATGTATTAGGATTTGTGTTTATTAGTATAGAGTATCTCTAATATAATTTCGCAACCTCTGTTTTTTGTTTGTGCGTAACGGCGGAAACATCTTCGGAACGCGCGCGCATTACGATTTGTGCGGGTAACCATGGTGACACGTGCACGGAGAATTGTGCGCGCGCTCATTTCTGTTAATGGTGTTTTGATTACGTTGCGATCTCTAATAACTTTTGAACGGATCGGAGTTTTTTGATGCGGTAAAAATTGTTATTAAATTTGAATTGTATTGGTTGAACTTTGCGAGCTCTGGGTGAGCTGTGTATTAGATGGCCTAACGGGCCTGCTAGTCTTACTTATAATTTCGCATTTCGTGTTTTTTCTCCGTACGTCACGCCCCATGGCAACGCGCGCGCAATAGGGAAAGTTGCACGTGCAGATTAATTGCGCGCGCGTTCATTTCTGTTTAATGATGTTTTAATTTCGGAGCTTTATAACTCTTGATGCGATTGGAATTTTTTGATGCGGTAAAAAGTATTTAGTTGATTTGAATTGTGGGCTTTGAAATTTGCGAACGAGGTGCTGCGTAGCAGTGCCGAGTGAGCTGTGTATATGCAGGCCCAACGGGCCTGCTAGTCTCTAATATAATTTCGCAACCTCTGTAAATTCATTTTTCGTCCTTTTGTGGACTGTCACGTTTTTAGTCCTTTTGTGGACACATTTTAGGGCGTGCGCGTGCAGTTTTGGTATAGGCGCGCGCGTTGCTATGGTAACATATTGCGCGCGCGTTCATTTCTGTTTAATGATGTTTTGAATACGTTGCTACGCATAACTTTTGAACGGATTGGAATTTTTTCATGCGGTAAAAAGTATTCAGTTGATTTGAAATTCGCGAACGAGGTGCTGCGTAGCAGCGCCGAGTGAGCTGTGTATTTGCAGGCCCAACGGACCTGCTAGTCTTACTTATAATTTCGCAGATTGTGTTTTTTCTCCGTACGTCACGCCCCATGGCAACGCGCGCGAAATGGGGGAAATTGCACGTGCAGATTAACTGCGCGCGCGTTCATTTCTGTTTAATGCTGTTTTAATTTTGTTGCTCAAATAACTTTTGATATGATTGGAATTTTTGATGCGGTAAAAAGTATTCAATCAGATTGAATGATGGTGTTTGCGAACGAGGTGCTGCGTAGCAGCGCCGAGTGAGCTGTGAATTTGCAGGCCCAACGGGCCTGCTAGTCTTATATATAAAGTAAAGTCACACGTGAATAATGTTTGTCTGTGCCGCCGTATACAATTAAATTTGACCTTGCCAAGAAAATATCAAGAAAGACAAAGGCAAAAGGGAGAAAAGAGGTGCCGTTGCTATGGAAACCGATTTTGGTGCACGTGCAGATTACAAACAGTGCCATGCGAGAGGTTTCTATTACGCTACTACTTTTAAATGCTGTGCTGTAGTTTTTTAAAATTTGACGATTTTTTACTTCGAAGTCAAGATCTCAAGATGGAGAAAGGACATAACTTGAATAACGGAGGATATTTCAGATGAATTGTTTTCTGTGGCAGAGTTTGGCAGATAATCAATGCTGAGTCGGTGATAACAATAGTAACTATAGTTTCGAAATTAGCCGTTTAGTTTACAAAAGTGTTCAATTCAATCGAGTCGAATATAGGTGTAGCAGATTACGAAGACAGTTCCTGGCCTGGATTAATGTACACTCAGTTTTTTTTATAAGAAACTGTCTATAAGAAACTTAGCCTAGGATTTCCGAAAATTTAAGAAACTTAGCCTAGAATTTCGGAAAATTAAGAAACTTCATTGATTTACAATTAAGAAATTAAGAAACTTCTAGCCTAGAATTTTGAAATTTGTGTATAAAATCCTATTGCAACTGAAATTCTTTTAGCATGATACGTCTGGCTTCTGGGGGCTGCGCCCCCATACCCCCATTTTTTGATTGTGAACATTCCGAAACTAATCTAGTACTTCTATTGAACTTCTATTACAGTATTACACTGGATATGTGATAATTGATCATAATATAGAATAGAAATTTAGAAAATGAATCTTTCATGATTTTTCGGTTTAAAGTAACACGCCAGATACTAAAGCACAAAACAGAAATTTAGAAATTGTTGTTGCGACAGGACACTATTACAGTTCCATATCTATTTCCAAAAGTTCCAAGCATTATAGGATTTAGATATTATTATCTAAATTTCAAAATTTCAAACTTTTTTGGAAGAACATTTGATGAAGATCCCTGAACATTATTGTATACAGCTGCACAAATCTTTTAAGATAGATACATGCTTAAAAATGTATAATTTAACTGAAAATATCAGAAGGTTCGATTCTAATCCTCAACTACAGTCTACACAGTAGGTTCCTATGTTGGAAATTTCGTAGACATTTTTCGTACGGTATGTCGGTATGTAGAATTAAGAAACCGATTAAGAAACTTTTAGGCTCAAAATCGTGAAAAAATAAGAAACTTGTAGCCTAGGATTTCAATAAGTTTCTTATAAAAAAAACTGAGTGTAAACAAAACGGTCCAATGTCAGTAACAGTATGAGAATTGACATAGACTTCTTGAAATCAAAACGGAACGCTGGAACAAAACTCACATGGTTTAGCATAACTAACACTAACCGACACCGTTCAATTTTCCATTCTGCTCCTTCATAAAATTGAATAATGATTACATTGATTTCGTTACGAATAACTAATGATCTAATTAGAATTTTTGATGTGGTAAGGAGTATCCAATCAATTTGAATGGTAGTTTTTAAAATTTGCGAACGAGGTGCTGCGTAGCTGTGTGATCTGTGTATATGCAGACCCAACGGGCCTGCTAGTTTAATGATAATCTGAGATTATCTTCTTAGTGAAACAAACGCAGTCATCTTTCTAGTCAAGCCAAAGAACTCTCCAACAACTCCAACAGAAGTCTTTGACGGGATCCATGAAAGAGAGCTAGGCAGATCCAAATAAAGCATGAGACACCAAAAATGATATGTTGTACTGAAAGCTAACACTGTGGCACACAGACTTGCGACAGTGTTGTGGGGTTGAATGCATTTGATGGGCGCCCAACACTCCCCCAACCACAAGATGTAGTGTGTTAGTTTCAGAAGCTCCAAATTCATCAAGGAAAATAAGTTCATCAATGTCTTTATCCAGTGTAGGGAAGATAAAGTTCCATCTGGTTCAGACAAGATCAAAACATCAAGTCAACTGTGTTAACTTGTAAACATAAATTAGGCTGGGACTACGAAGAGAGGAGAATGAACCAGAGAAACAATTGGTCTCCATTCTGGGTGACTTCACCCTTGCTTGCAAGATTAAAAATAGGAAGAAAATGTTTTCATGATGTGAAATGTTATAATATAAGTTTGAAGTCAATATATTTTGATCATCAATGTATCTAATTGAATGAAGATGGCAGTGAGCTTTCTTAATTCTTGAGAAGAAAACTGAGCAAAGGATCACCCAGTCAGAAGGAATAGGGAGCAAGTGGGGTTCTCAAATTTTCATTCCTATCTAAGTAGCAGAACTAGCAGATATAAAATGTTATGAACATAACTACCTGTTAGTTCAACAGCAGTTGAAACAAGTTGTTCCTCCTTATCTGAGTTAGTGTCACATCTCACTGCATCACTACCTATCAACTCTTCTGATCTGGATACTTGTTGAAGTGCAATTGTGACGTCTTCGTAAAACTTACTGCTCATCAAATGCTTACATCTGATGGGCAGACATTGGCATCCTATGTGGACAAGAGGTTAAGTCAATGGATAGCATGGGATAAGAATGGAGACATGAAACACGGGTAAATAATTTATTTCAATGAGCATATTTAATGCAAAAATCCATTCAACACAACAGGAAATTTCAGAGAATTGCTCATAATCCTCAATATAACAACGCCTAATGTTTGAGATACAATTATCATGCTGTTACATGTGTATTAAAAAGTCACCATCCTAAAAGATGGCAACTGCTGCCAGGACTGGAACCAATGGACACCATTTGTGGTGCCAGCAATGTTGATAAAACATTTGAAAATTTCCAAGCAACAATTATCTTTGGCATACAAATAGTAAATACAGTCTAGCAATCGCATAGTTTACTTGCTAATGCCTACAATACATCAGAAATGATGTTTGTAACACATCTACTTAATCTATTTTTCATCAAAATACAGACGAAAGATGTTAAAAATCTTCATTCTTCGAGATATATTATATAATATTTATATTTATATGACCGGAGAACGTCAAATAATCTCGAGAATCGAACGCACCAAGCATTCATAATTTCCTAAGCCCGCATAGCTATAGGTGTGTGTACGCACCGCGCAACGTAGCCAGACGTTGCCTGCCCCATATTTTTTTCAAAATAAGGGCCAGAACTTTAAGTTGAGAATCGGGAAAAGCCGCGCATGGGTTAAGAATAGGAACTCGCGTGCGCGGATTACAGCCCGCGCCGTACGTTGTACTTGAAGGTATAGACAATTAAATGCCAATATGCATCAAAATTGCTCAAGATTAAGGATAATTGATTACAGTCGACACGTATCATATCATATGAATTCACTAAAAGTAAAATATAATTATTAATTAATTGGTTACGCAAATATAAAAGACAACTGAATAATAACACAGCAGAATTCTGAGAACAATGTTATAGTATTATAGATCAATCTCCACGCTCCAACAATATGATACTAGGTCCCTTGGACTTTAATTGCCATAGGTTGCATCATGAGCTGAGTGATAAAAGCGGTTGAATCTCATGAAGCCAACACTTAAAAGGAGGAAACAACTACTACTAGCAATAGCAGGGAAATATGCAACCCAAATATAAAAGTATTGATCAAAATGCAGCTTTAGAAACGCCTCAGGACGTATTGAAATTGAATTTTTGTTGAACACCGATTTTCCACCAGTACCGTCGCAATATGTCTCTATAGAAGTGTTATTGATATTACAAGTGTCCTTACTTCAGTCGTCTGTCGGATACATGAAGTACAAGAGCACAAGGTATGAGGTATATCAAACAAGGTATGACAAACCGGTACGGGTGACAAATCGGCGTCCATCAAAATTGTACCTATAACAAGTAACTTAAAGTTTAAGGATGCATGAATCATACATATTAGGCATGGTTGCTTCAGCAATAATATGGTAGGTAAACTCCGATTCAATCGGGGGCTGAAATGGCCGGGATGCAATTCAATAGTTTCCTCTGAAGCAGACTGAAATGGCAGCAGTCTCACTTAAAAAGTTCAAAGAGTCGACGCCCAAATATAACGTAATAATTCACAAAAATCTGCGTTGATGTTGTACTTGTATATTACACCACACCCAGTTTTTTTGTGTCATTTCCCACATCAAACATTTCCTTGGCCGAAGGCCTTACATATCACTAAGTCAAAATAGTAGAGATGCATAGGACGAAGTTGCGAAAATTGAACTGCCACCATGAGTCCATGAAATTGGCATAGAATGAGCTTTCGATTAAATTTTTGGCAATTGACTTTATGAAAGGTCAACACGATGCACGGTACTATCAAGTTTTCTGAAAATCCTATGCGTCTCACCTATAATTAGGTGACTGCTAAATGCTGAAAAGAGTACTTTCTATATACTTTACGGAAATTCTGCTAGTCAAAAAGATGTGTTTGCAGTTTTGTCCCATTTCACGGTGCATTCGGACACATGATTTATCGATTAGTGGATTAGTGCAAAAATGTCAAATAACATTAAAGTGTTATTTTCACGTCTTATCAATAAGTTCATACTTACATATACTTATAGTAGTCGAACAGTTTCACACCCTAAAATCGTGTACATAACAAGCACTCATTACCTTATATGGTAATAATCACGGTGCTTATTTACATTAATTACAAAAAAGCACATAACTCCGCCGTTTTCAAGCAATCTTAATCAAACTTTCAGGATATTACGGGCAGCATGTGAAGAACATTATTATGGAGTAGCTAACATTTTTGAATTTCAGAAGCGGAGATATTCAAAATAGTGCACAAAAAGAAGAGCTTTAAAACTTTTGTTCTGTTTGGAGATTCTTAATGAAATTTTGGGAATAGTCATATGTATGGATGATAAGCTTATCCGAAAAAAATTAGAACTGTCTATCTAAGTATCAAGCTCAAAAATGTCTGAGTTAACAAAAAATTTGTTTCTTACCACAATTCCGTTTCTGGGACCCGAAAATGTTAGGCGCCCGTAACGTTCGTCGGTCGATCGAATGGAATTGGTCGATCGATCAACTTCATTTGATCAACTGATGTGTTTTAAATAGAAAATCTTTGAGCTAGTAGCGAAACAACTAAATATTGCACATTTAAACACGATTCAAGTCATTAGGGGCCAGTCAAACACATCATTTGTTCCAATGAAGTTGATCGATCGACCAATTCCATTCGATCGACCGACGAACGTTACAAGTGCCTGTTACCCGCTTATTGGTCAGATGTTGCCCGTATTATCCTGAAAGTTTTATCGAGATAGCTAGAAAAACTTCGATATATGCTCTTTTGTACCAAAAAAAGTGTATACTGTATACACGCAACCTTACACTCAAATCGACAGATAGAAAACTATAAAATGTATAGTTAACAAACGTGTACTTAGGTAGGTACGTAGTAATGGTATTTATCCCATATTTGGAGTTGTGAAAACTATGCAAGCTTGCATATGTGCCCCTACATTGTGCGTGATTTACACTTTCTGCGATACAAAAAGGCGCATACCTCAGAGGTTTTTTGAGCAATCTTGATAAAAATTTCAGGATATTACGGGTAACATCAGACCAATATGACCATGGAGTGGCTAAGGATTTTTGAGTCCCACAAACGGAGTTATGGGTAAAAAACTGGGTTGGCGATAGTTTACCCCGCGAAATGTTACCCGCGACGGTTACCGCCCGGGATCTAATCATTTGCACTTGAGCAAAATCTTATGTGCAAAAGAGGTTTAGAAGTTTGGTTTTAGGAAATGATAATAATCGACGGGAGGGGGCAGCAGGTTTCCCACAGCAATTGTTTTCGTTTTCCAAGGATCTTGAGGGTTGCAACTTTGAAACAGTTGGGAAGGTGGGGCATAGTCAAGGAGGATGAAGTGGAGCCAGCTGTCACAGCTGTAGAGGAGCAGTTGATGCCCTTCTTCTCTTGTGTGTTCGTTGTTGAGGACACACCGCCAAGCAATGAATCCGCACTATCTGATATCCTTCATGGACATTGGACAAGCTTGGGCCTCCTTTTCTCACTGAGGATGAAGGTAAGTGGTCCAGCAGGAGTGGAAGAAGGTTGAGGTGAGGAAGGTGAGGGAGTGGAGGCAGGAGGCTGGATGCTGGTTGGCTGAAGGTTAAGAGGCTGTTGGCATCAGCTATGTGCAGGAATGTTCGTTGGAACGTAGACATTGTGAACGATACTTTCGATCCAACAGGCTGATATACATATAGTTATACTATGAATTCGTCATATCCTTGTTTACTGATACCGTGACTCTATCCCATCCAAGCACAAGCTTATAGTTATTGCAAAATGAGACATTGACAAGCTCCATGGTGATACATCGGATCACATTTTTTTCTCCCAGTCGAGAATCATGCTATCCGGGGTAAACTGTCGCAGGTTAAACTACGGGTAAAACTCTCCTGTTACTGAAAAACTGGTTATAGAGCCCACTTTACACACTTTTAACGACACTGGTATTTTCAAATTTTATCATAAAATGGTAGTCTAGTTCTAAACCATCAAAGAACATCGAAAAACTCCAGCCTATTTGCAACTCTTCTTTCTAGACTCCCAAGGCCATGTAATTTGACACTTTCAATAAACACAGATTACCGAACGCTAATTAATTTTAAATACTTAATAAGACCCAATTTATGTCAGATGACTCAAAGTGACAAAAACAAAATCATGGCTCCTTTGAAGTTTATTCAAACTTCTGGGATGATTTTGAGCTACCCAACACAAAATTTTACTGGTCAATCAACTCTAACTAAACATGAAATTACTATATATAAGTACTTTGAACTTCCCAGGGCTCAAACTCACTGAAACGATTTAGAAGCACTTAGGCTCTGACTTTCAACTTCGCCTGCACTGGTATCATTTAAATAACTGCAGCAGTCGACATTCAAATTTATATAATGCCTGCTACAACAGAGCATTTTATTCATTGCGTCGTCTTACGCTAAAAGTACAATTCATTATAATATTATGAATAGTAAATATGGTACAGTAAAAATGATATGAATAAATCCCGAAACAGAAGGATCAGATGAGATTCTCAACTTTAACAAATCATCGGCGTTTACCGTCATTTTCAACAGATACATCCCCAATAAGTCGTTCTCAATACCATTTCATATTTTTAGTAACGATGGTGGTACAATCGCATTGTAGAAGAGGCATGGCGGACGACTTTCATCACAGAGTACCTCGGAGCGACAGGACCGGTGGCAGGATGTTCCAGTAAGTGCTGGACTGCCGTATCTGTGTTCACATTCCCAAAACTGATGACACAAATCATCTGAAAATGTTTGACGGTAAACTAGTTAAAAAATGGGGGCGGGGGTGATCAGGGACTTAAGATTACGAGGCCCGGTATAGCCAGTCACTTCCGCTAGGGGAACGGACGTCCGGACATTTCCTCACGACATTTTACATGATATTTCAACGATCTTAATATGGTTGGGGTCTGGGTTGCAGGGTTATGTTTAGAGGCTAGGTAGAGGTCATGAAACTGGGGCCAGCAGATAGAATAATACGTCGGTTCAACAGGCTAACCACTAACAGATGATGCAACCACAAAATGAAGTAATGTCCTGAGGGGAAAAGATCACTTCTGCGTTCTCATACTGGCTGCCTAACATCAAGATGATAAAAAATATCTTTTTGCAATCAAAAATACGAGGGGTCTTTAATATAGCTTCATCCTGGGTCAAATCCCCTAATTTTTAACTCCCCGCTTGCCAAACAGACTGAAATCTCACCACCCCCCCTTTAGACTTACCCCTGAATTTCAAAAATTCTGACCAACCCCCACCAAAACTTCGAAATGTTTCCAAGACCATTAGGAACTGTTCTGAAATCAATAAATTCTAATTCTAATAGTCAGAATATGAAACTATGAAATAATGGCTGCTTTATAGATCAGACAAAAATTGGATATTTTGACTGAATATTGGTGGTATTCATTAACTTTATCACTTGTCAGGGGAATCATGACTTCCAAAATCAGCTCAGGAATATTGGTAACCTGATTTAAAATACTTCAAGCTTACACCTTAGCTTGTTCATAATCAACAGGAATTCAAACATCTGACAGTCGAGACTTTATAAGTTCAAGGTCTAACAAAAAGTATATTCCCAAATTTTTGAAATTCTTCTGTTTTCAAATTGCTATGTTTTTATAACTTCTTTTTGATTCTTCAGAGACTGATGATGAGCTGGATCCCCAATGAATCAGTTGTTTGCATACACAGATGCAACAGATGTGATCTGTGCCATCAAGCATGGAGATTCACGTGTCTAGCTTAGTGGGAAATTTGTGGAGGCATGGGAAGGAACTCAGACCTGTTTGATTATTGAAAAGTTTAAACGATCTACATATATTAAATATTTCACCAATTTCTGCTCATTTGAACAACAATTATTCATGGCTTATCCTCACTCCATAAGCTATAGTCATAAAATTAATATCCATCTTACAAACCAAATGTAATATTATGATGTTTCTATAACCTTTAATTCTTTTCGGGTCCAATATCTGATTGGGTAGAATGATTTGCCAACATGGACCAGGAGAACTCCCCAACAAAGGAGAATCTCTCCATCCACAGGCACCGAACTAAAACCCATATCTTGTGTTGAGGCATGATGAAAAAAGAACACGGAAGGACCTGTTTGATTTTTTGAAAAGTTCAAACAATAGATTATGAAAGAATCTCAGGAGATAATGTTGCTCATTCAAAATGAAATTAGACAATTGATGCTCTTACACATATGGGCTGAAAAACAGTTGTTCTCACAACTAGCTGTTGGTGTTATTCATATCCAATTTTTTAGGTGTGGGTTTGTATGTGACTCTCAAATTAAATTTTTAAATCTTAGGGTTGGGGGTTTCGCGTCAACCTGCCAAATCTAAACTCCCTGTGCAGAAAGAAGTGTCCTTATGGACATATTTAAGGTACAGTTCTACAGAAAAAATCCATATTTTCATTCCCCAAAACATTCTAAAATTATTTCAGGAGTGGTTAATTGCGGGTTTTTGTGGATTTGACTAACAGCCATAAATATGGAATTGAACAGGCTAATCGTTGAAAGGAGTTAAAGCAGGGATCTGTGCTGAAATTCCCACTACTTTCAGTCTCATGTGGCCTTTCTGGGGTTCTGATTTGTTCAAGAACTGCTGGACGGTGAACCCCCCCCATATCATTAGGTACTCAAGCTTTCATTCTAAACTCACATGTTTTTCTGCTTCATCTACTTTTGCTTTTCTATTTTCAGACTTGATAACAATTACCACGAAATTTCATTGTATTATTTCATTTTCTCCATGTTTGCCCGCCGAGTTGACAAATGAAATTACTATTCTGGTAGCGAAATAAAGTTAAATCAAAAGTTGTTACCAAGTGCTTTGATATGCTGAGGAACATCAAGAGTGTGGCTCTATAACCGACTCAAGGGCCCTAGATTCAGAAGGAGCTGGATGGTTGCTTCTACCAAGACAAAGTGGTTCATGGGAGGTTGAGCCACGTTTGGGGTCTGAAGGTTTGAACTTAGAATTATAGAACAACTAAAATTTATGTAGAATTTTGGTCTTCATATTGATAGATGAGCTTTCTTTCAAAGATTTTGAGGCCATCTTTAGGATCTCTGTTTTTTTCATCAATTAGATGTCCATTTTTTCGCTTCATTCCCACATGTGTCCACTGATGCATGACAGCACTGGTCCCATTAGAGGCACTCACAAGGCCCATTTGGAGATTCTTGCTTCTTGGTTGCCTTTGACCAGTGGTTGATACATCACATGCTCACCTGAGACATGAAATTAAAATCATCTTCTTCAGGGTCATTTAGACATCTAGCTCAGGAGCCATTCATTGACATTACTGGCCAAAATTTCACCACTTATTTACCAAAAAGGCTTTATAGGACATGGTTTCGAAATAGGTGAAAATTTAAACTTTTACAAAAGTCAAACTTTAAAATTTAAACTTTGCTTACAAATCAAAATTTGAGACACTGAGTCATTGAACGACGAAATTATTGGGTGTCATTAAAAGAACACTGGTTTGTTGTATTTACCAGTATAAAGAGAATTAACAAACTACTCATCAATTTTAACAAAATTTCAAACTGATGAAAAGGTCGGATTTATAACTTCTAGATTCTGAGGATGCCAACAATATGGAGTGGATCAGGAAGAAAAACATGAATGGCAGACTACTATACGAAAATTTAAAAATGAGATCTGAATCAGATTTAGATATGAATATCGTCGCGGTCAGCTTCAGGCGTGCTGCTTTGATGGTGATTATGTGTTATTGGTATAAGTCATTAATAAGGGGTGCTGAATTGTGATTGGAGGCAGGCTGGCAGCTTGTTATATAAGGTATGTGAGGGAACTATGTATCAAGAACAGATTAGGATCCAGAAACCATATACTAACATAGTTCTTTGGACTTTTAATTGATATATACATCAACAGCAACTGCAAGGATGAACTATTTTTCACTTGCATATTCGAAGGAATAGCAATCATCTGAGCATCATGCTAAGCATTCATGAGCACAGATTAGCCATGAATGCATTTTAATATAGTTAGAAGACAATCTAGAAGTGAACCCTTATAAGCAATGAATCAACAAAGAAGAATGAATCTGGTGACAATGAATCAGCAGCAACTGCAAGAATGAATCCACTTTCTCACTTGCATATTCGATAGAATAAATATAATCGTCTGAAAGACAAGGAGCAAGCATTCAATTGGAGCACAACAACAGAATGCATTTAATATAGTTAGAAGATACAATCTAGGAAACTAAAAATGGAACCTTATTAGCAATGAATCAACAGCAACTGCAAGAATGAATCCATCTTTCTTTCTCACTGGCATATTCGATAGAATAGCTAAATCATATCTGAGCATTCAATTAAGCACAAATTAGCCATGAATGCATTTTAATATAGTTAGAAGCATTAAAATGGAACCTTATAAGTTAAATTAGCCAATGAATGCATTTAATGGGTATATTAGAAGATACAATCATATAGAAATCAGCGAGCAACATGGAAGCAAATTATACAGAGTCGCAATGAATCCAAATAGCAACTAAAAATGGAATATAAGCAATGAATCAGCAACCGTAAGAATGAATCCCTCTCACTTGCATATTCGATAGAATAGCATAAATCATATCTGAGCATCAGCGAGCAAGCATTCAATTGGAGCACAAATTAATATGAATGCATTTAATATATAGTTAGAAGATACAATCTAGAAACTAAAATGAACCTTATAAGCAATGAATCAACAGCAACTGCAAGAATGAATCCACTTTCTCACTCTGCATATTCGATAGAATAGCACCTATATTCGAGTTATCAGCAAGCAAAGCATTCAAGGAACACAGATAAGCCATGAATGCATTTAATACTTTAATATAGTTAGAAGATACAATCTAGAAACTGAAAGTGGGACCTCATAAGCAATGAATCAGCAGCAACTGCAAGAATGAATCCACTTTCTCACTTGCACATTCGATAGAATTATCATATCTGAGCATCAGCTAGCAAGCATTCAAGGAATACATAAGCCATGAATGCATTTAATTTAGCAGATAGAAACTGAAAGTGGATCCTTATTATATAAGCAATAAATCAGACATAGGCTCCCACACCTTGAGACAAGTTCGTATTGAACTGGTAGCAAATATGAAACAATATTCTTTGACTGCTAGATAAAATTTGATAGATGATTACAATAATAGCAAATCAACTAATGTAATTTAAGGGTACATTATGATTACTCCACAGCAGAATATGTCGAACTGGAAGTGGAACTTGGGTTGAACTTTTGGGCATCCTAGCAAAAAAATCATAAAGCAAAGATGAGTTTAAAGGTAACAAAAGAATTAAAATCAATTAATTATTACGATATCACAATTGATTGTTCGAAGCTAAGCTTACAAGTCAATGTATTAACCCATTTGTGCCCAGTGGCCACATATGTAGCCACCTCAATTGTGAGCCCATAAAAGGGCACCAAGACAACTTTTTGCAACAAAAGCGTTTGAATCAGATAGAGGGATGATTATTCAAGAAATTCTGATTAATATTTCAAGCGCTTTGGATGCTTGAATGATAGAAAATTGAGTTTGAAAATGACAAAAAAACGGCATTTTTCCACAAGAAATTTCAAGGTCTCATTCAGAAGAATCTGATCAAGAATAGCAGCTGAAACTTTCGGAATTGAGAGAAGAATCATCGCATTTTTCGATGAAATGATCATTATAACGAAATAGAGTATACTTTAGCCATCATTGTTTCTTTTCCATGTGACGTCACGTTTGTGGCCACTGGGGGCGGCCACGAACGTGGTTTTTAGAAATACTACAAATGTGGCCAATTCATTGTCCACATATGTAACCTATACACAAATGTAGCCACTATATTGGCTACGTTTGTGGACATGTCACATATGTGGCCATTATATTGGTAAAATTGTGAATTTATTGGCTTCATTTGTGACTCGTCCACATATGTTGCCATTGTTGGAACATATTTTGCCATTATAATGTACACACTCGTGGCCGTGTCACACACCATGTAAAAATGTTGAAGGGAGATCAAACATTGTTTCATATCTTACTCTGATCACTTTCAATTTCTAGAAGAATGTCATCACATAGCTCTTGTAATGTCTCGTGAGTCGGTCCAAAACAGGCATCTTAAATTAATGCTGAGGAAATACTGAACTTAGGTGCAAATATTTTATTGTTTTGTTGGTGGATTTGGATGAATATTAGGATTAGCATCGATTACCTATACTATGCAAATCAATACCTGATTTGTTGGGAATTCTTGACTATGTCACTCGCCTCAAGTAAAGTAAAAACCGATCGCCATAATATTATGAGTATAATATGCTCATATTATGTGATTTCGTCATATTTTTGCTACGTTTCTGACCAAAAACTAATGTATGATCATATTGCTTCATATTTCTAATGTTGCCTGGCACCACAAAAATAATTACTACTGTAACCAAGTTATGATCAAAGCTTCAAAAATGGTTTATTGAACGTGTGGAAAAGCACTGCTCAACAAGTTGGTATTTCTAACCTCAGTAAAGTTAACTCCTTGTATCTAGTTATTTTTTGGTCAGGTAATTTATAACTTACTTACAGTAAGTGCTTAGGTGATCTTCAATTGAAAAGCAGCTTGTTAGCAATATTTGAGTCTTCAATCACCAACCACCATTCACCAAAACAAAAAGAAAGAATTATTCATTGCTGTCGTGATCGACCACACTGAGCAGCGAGCCGGCCTGGGTGTTGAATTGTTTTTGTAAGCCGAAATTCACCATGACGTGTATTTTTAATTGCTGTTTCGATCTCATATCCATTCAATGATTTGTTCTTCACCGTATGACGTTCACCGACTGCTCATGAAGAAATTGTGCTAATGAGCAAAATCTGGGGAGAATAATTTTCCAATGGAAACCCCCTGTGGTGTGTCCAAACTTATCTGTGCGAGTTGGGCGACCTGATTCAAACATAACAGCAGCCTTTTGCAGTTGCAATAAAGGGAAAAGCTTCATAATCACAAGATCTCGATCATAGTTACACGATTTCAGTTCATCTAGTTCAAGGTACTTGTTTGTGATGAGTAGGTATGATATGTTGATATCTCAATATAATGCTATTAAATGATGTTGCTGATACAATCCTATAGAGGGGCTGCAGCATGCGACAAGGACTTTCCTGACTCACGGGGCATCACGAGAATGATAGCCAATGACTGTGATGTTGTTCGAATAGAAATTGCAATTGATCAGAGTAAGATATGACACAATGTTTGATCTCCCTTCAAAATTTCTACATGGTGTGACATGGCCACGAACGTGGCCATTATAATGGCAAAATATGTTCCAACAATGGCAACATATGTGGACATGTCACAAATGTAGCCAATAAATTCACAATTTTACCAATATAATGGCCACATATGTGACATGTCCACAAACGTAGCCAATATAGTGGCTACATTTGTGGCAGGTTACATATGTGGACAATAAATTGGCCACATTTGTAGCATTTTCTAAAAACCACGTTCGTGGCCGCCCCCAGTGGCCACAAACGTGCCAGGCCATTATCTCAAAAACCGTCAATTTTAGAGTTATGAGACCTATCAGAAAAGATTCAGCGTAAAATTTTACCCCTATGACTAATTTTTCACAAAAATTGTAGGTACCGATCTATGGGCGGGCATGAGTGGGTTAATACGAAAAATTCATATTCAAGATGCAGATTGAAGATATGGAATTTTGTAGGTATACAACAATCAATAAATTACAGATACTAAGCCACTCATGTCAATTGCCAGGTTTCAAAACACGTAATAAAAAACACTATATTCATTGTTTTACAGACATTACTGCAAAAATAACAGACACAATCAAATATGGCCGTCAGACAACACTAAATGTTGTGTTTCCATTATCGCGTTGGATTTCGTCGTAGATGACTATTTTAAAGTGATGCGCGGCGCAGGGGGACGCTTCTGTCCCCCTCATCCCTATTGCTAGCAACTTTTTTCCCTGGCCCCCGTCCCGACTCTGCGAGTCGGGGCGCGCGCGCTTCGCGCGCGCGAGGGGGCCAGGCAACGCCTGGCAAGCGCAACGCAGACAGGGATGACATGGACAATACGTGTTTAGCAAATTCATAATGGATGGAGCCTGATGGTATATCACAGTAGTTAAAAATTGCCCAACATTATGTCATTATAACATCACTTGATCTTTATATTACCTGCCAGACGTTGTTTGTTTGCTAAACGCGTATATCCCTGTTATCGTCGCGCGGCGCGCTTCCTCAGAAGGGAAGCGCGCGGCGCGTACACACACCTATGCGGGCTTAGGAAGTTGTTTGTATGACCTCGTCAGACCCATTATTCCAAATTTTATTAAAAATAGACTCTGCGAGTCGTGGCGCGCGCCTCGCTTCGCGCGCGTCGCGTGAAGGGGTCATGCAACGCCTGACATTGCTAAACACGTATACCCCTGTTATCGTCGCGCTTCGCTTCCTCAGGGAATTGGAAGCGCCGCGCGCGTACACACAGCTATGCGGGCTGAGGAAGATCAGACGTTCACGTTGTCTGGCGCCCATATTTTTTGTAATTAGGCTTCTACCAAAGGCCAAGGCTTGGTTGCAAAACACAAACTACATTTTAAAAAAATTAATTTTTTCACAAAAGTTTTGGCAGGGGGAAAAAACCGAAAATTTTGGGGGCGGGCTTTAAAAAAGTGATTTTTTTTTGGGGGGCCCATTTTTAAATTAGTTTGAAATTTAAATTTTTTTAGGATAAAATCCAAAAAATTTTTCCCAATTTTTACAAAGATTTTCCTTTTTAAACCCCATTTTCCAAAACAATTGGAAAAAAACACCTAAAAAGACCAAGAAAAAAACGGGGACAAAAAAATAGGGTCAAGGAAACCCCCAAAAATTTTTGTTTTCCAAAATTATGGTTTTTTCAAATATTTATTTTTAAAATTACCCCGGGGAAACTTGTTTTTTTGCTAAAAAACCTTTTAACCCCCCTATTTTATTCGGGCCCGGAAGGGGGAAACAAAACAGGAAAAGCGCCCCCAAACGGGGAACCCTTTACTATTTTAAAAAATTTATTTTGGGGGAGCCTGAGGAACCCTTTAAAAATTTGCTAAAATTTTTAAACTTTTGTTCTTTAAAACCCCAGCTTTTTTTTTAAGTTTGGCTTTCCCCTTTTCCTTTTTCCTCAAAGGGAAGCGCCGTTTTACACCAGGGGGGCTTTGGGGGGTTTTTTGAGGGATCAGAAGTTACTTTTTAAATTTTTTTAATTGGGGGGGGCCCCTTTTCCCCCCTTTCCCCAAAACAAAAACCCTACTTTTCTAAAACCAAAACCCCTTTTAGTCCCCTTGAGAAATTTGGGAACCCCAAAAAATTTTTTTTTCCAAGCATGCCTAAAGGAAACCCAGGCCTTCTTTGTTCCCCCTTTTTTTTTAGAGACTTTAAAAAAAAATTTCAAAAAAAATATTTCCTTTAAAATCTCCAAAAATAACCAAAATTGGGTTAAAAACCCTTTTAAACCCCAATCCCAAGTTTTAATTTTAAAATCCACATTTGGAAAATCGGGCCCCCTTTTCAGGTTTTTTTCTTAAAAAAACCCCATTTGTATTTTAAATATATAAATACCTGCCAAGAAAATGTCCTCAACAATACATTTCTATTGGTTCCAGTGTATTAACTGTTGAAAGTTCAAATATATAATTGTAAATTGCAATTTAATTTCAATAACAGAAAACCTCAACTCTCTCCATTTATATGGTCAGTACATTCTCTAAGTTTAAAGAAGATTTCCAATGACACTCTCAAGCACAGAAAGTCATGAAAAATCATGATCCAGAATTTGATCAATTTGATGCTTTAATAAATTCCAGCATAGTGCAGGCTGAGGCAACTATAAAACATCTGCGAGAGAAATATGAAGAGAGTTTGAGAACCCAGACAGATCTTGAGAATCGAATTCAAGAACTCCAGTGCCATAAGTGTTCTTCAAAAAGTTTAGCTGTTACTAAGCAGATTCAGTGCAATCCCCCATTTTATGAATATCAACAAACATCAGTCCAAACTGAAAGATATACACCTGACTCAGATGATCGTTTCTACCAGAAAGTTGATGATATTGTGAATCAAAACAAAAAGTTACATTCTGACATTTACAAACTGCAAACTCAACTAGAAACCCTTGATTCAAGTAGAAAAACCATGAGATCTGATTTTGATCTCAAATTTTCTGAAGCCATTGAGCACATGAAAATACTTGATGAAAAGAAAGAAAGGTCATTTATAGATAGAATAAACCTGCTAGAAGCTGAGCAAAACAATTCAATATGTTCGGCAGCAACCCCAAACAGTGCTGATAGTGGCTCATTCAGTGACTCTAGAGATAATGCTTTACAAAACAGTAAATCTGCATCAAACTTGTTTGAGAACCATAATGATGATTCAGAATTGAAGAATGGAGAACAAATACTAAAAACTGTTGAGGAAAGTATGGTTAAATTACTTAACAATACAGGAAATTCTACACCTAGTTCATCAGAACTTGATAAATTAAGGTTTGAAAAAGAAACTGCACTCAAAAAGTGTGTGAAGCTGGACTCTCAACTTAATTCTGTCAAAAAGTCCAAAGAACTGCTCAAAAACAAGGTTTCAACACAGGAAGAGGAACTCCAATCACTGCGACTTTTCTACAACCTCCACCAATCTTTATCTCAGGAAGCATCATTACGTGATCAGTATGACAAACAAGTTTCAGAACTTTCAGAAAGGTTAAAGCAGAGAGAAGCAGAACTGTTAGCTTCCCAGCATGAAAACGATGCCCTGGCAGCCATGGTGAAGCGTCTTGAAAAACAACTTGCTCAGGTCGGCCATTCACTTCCTAATGGGATAAACTCACGACCCTCCCTCATTGGTCAGAGAAAGTCAGCTGGCACAAGAAATCCCATGTCTTCAAACAGTACCATGTCATCATACAAGTTGTGAATTGATTGGTCTCTCGTTATATAATATCCTTGTTTCTTTATTACCTACCTGATATTTTTAATAACGCATTAAGTAGATATTAATTAATGTAAGTTAATTGTTCCCTGCAGTCATAGAGATAGCAATCCCTGCCTGTGTGACGTATCTCAATTTTAGCTAACAATAACCAAGAAGGATTAAATAGGTCTAACGTACTAAGCACGATATTTTGTAGATTAAAATAGATTTCAGCTAATAAACATTCCGAATTGACCCTGAATGACCTAGTAGGTAGTTCTTTTCACTAACGATAAAACGTTAAAACTCTGCGTTTCGTAGTTCAAACCAGATTCAGTTGTTAAATGAAATATATACATTTTACGAATTTCGTGTGTAATAATGAAGTTATGATATATATTTGAACTTTTAAATGTTTACTCTTTTAAACGATATCTTTCGTTGTCCCTGAACGAAACTAAACAGAACCTTGAAATTATATCCACTCAGCCAAAGATCATGAACCCTTCTTTATTTCTTGTATTAGAAAATATACAGCCCTATTAAGCCGTGTAAGTTGGTTGGTACAGTGCTTAGTCAGGATTGCATATTCTCAATAGTCGATATTGTATAATGGTTTATATGCGTCTATGTTCCACATTGAACCCACATACTAGCATTATACAGCTCATCATACGAGCTATTGAAAACGCAGCTTAATTGGTCAGATACTGAGCAATTACATACACTGGGTTGCCGTGTAAAACACGTAAACAAGGAAACAGATCTATCTAAACTTCTCAAAATGGTGTACTTGGTCAAAAATGTTGACGTGCATGTTCTTGCCACAATGATTTTAGCTACCTATCTACGTAAAGATTTAACGTACATGTTCTTGTAAATCCTTAAATCATGCAATGTCATGCGTAGGCTCTTTTACTGTCCTCTTGGCTCTCACTCAGTTTAATTCCTTGTCAATCTTCCAATATCTAACACTAAGGCCACATGCCCGGGATTCCCGCATTTTGAAGTTCGGGAATCCCTCATTTTGGTGCCAAACTGCGATTTTTCGGGATTCCCGAGCAAAAAACCGGTCAAATTCCGAATTCCGAATCTCGTGTTTTGGAACACGAGATTCGAGATTCTGAACGGAATTCCGCGGAATTTACTAGGAAGTTCAATGGTTTCCGCTGATTATACCATTACACGATCAACCTATTATCACATTACATTATAATTAGTTGCCTACACAAACACTGGAATACACTTTCATGCTAGCTTCTCTTGCTCACAATACAATGAGACAATGGTTCACGTTTGGGCACTGAGAATCCGTGACTTTGAATGGGGGCATTTTGTAGTGAGAATTTTTGAGAATGGAAGGATAAATTTGGATGCATACGTGCTGATGTTACTATTTGCATTACTGGTTAGCCATTAACTTAAATGTAGGTACCTATACCATAGAAACCTTCATAATTTACAAAAGCCCGTAGGCAAGTTATGGGTCCATCAGCAGGTTATGACGTATCACTGACACCAGTCTAACTTATCACTGACACCAGTCTGACGTATCACTGACACCATTCTGTAGTATCACTGACAACAGTGTTACGTATCACTGACAGCAGTTTGACGTGCCACTGACACCAGTCTTGACTCTGACGTATCACTGACAGTGACACCAGTCTGACGTTTCATTGACACCAGTTTGACGTATCGTTGACACCAACCTGATGTACCACTGACACCGGTGTCCAGTCTGACGTATCACCGATAACAGTGTTACGTATCACTGACAGCAGTCTGACGTACCACTGACCCCAGTATGACTTATCAGTGACACCAGTCTGACTTATCACTGACACCAGTCTGTAGTATCACTGACACCAGTCTGACGTTTCATTGACATCACTGATATTGATACCAGTCTTAAGAATCACTGACACCAGTCTGACGTATCACTGGCACAAGCCAGACGTATCGCCTATTCCATTATGACGTATCACTGACACCAGTCTGACGTATCACAGATAGTGATACCAGTCTGACGTTTCACTGACACCAGTCTGGCTTATCACTGACACCAGTCTGACGTATCATTGACACCCATCTGTCGTATCGTTGACACCGGTGCGACGTTCAACTGACACACATCTGGATCTGACGTATCGCTTATATTGTCCGGATTGATTCGATCGGCAGAGTTGATTCTGTTGGCTTATTCTCGTTGAATGGTTGATTTGAGTCAAGTGGCCTTGAAAAATTAAGGTGAGTGTTCACCGCCGGTCCAGTGAGGTCCTGGATTGGCGGACTGCTCAGCCCAGGATATCCCCGGCAGTCGCGTGGCCTGTCCACCCAGGAGTGCATACTTTTGGCCTAATAGCCTTGTGTATAGGGAAGTATCTATGCTCTGCATGGCTGCCACCGACCTGGTTGATTAAACCGACCTAGGCCACTCTACTAAGACTACTATCACTGATTATGACTATCAAGTTTGGTTGGCGAGTCAAGTGGTTGAGTTCAAAAATCGAGTCAAGTCTTCGAGTCAGTGGTGTAGTGGCTTAGTGGTATCGATTTGAGCACAGGTTCGAAAGATCCTGGGTTCGAATCCCGGCCAGCGCCACTGAGCTAAGGGTGAGAGATTCTTCTTGAGCCTATGCAGCCCGACGGTTCACTCAGCCGAGCGTACAGGCAACTGTGCCGGAGGGTTAAATGAGGAGCTGCCCATTGCAGCGAAGTCTCGGGCGAAGAAAGCATGGATTACACTTCCTTAACCGTCACTGGCTTCATTACACTGGAATCCTTCGATTTCTGTCATTTGCCGTACGGCTGTTGGAATAGAAGTAAAAACCTTCAAATAAAAATACCCCCATTAAAGAAATCAGACGGTTAAATCTGACGTTCTTAACGTTAGATTCAACCGTCTGATTGGTTTATTTGTCATCTTACTCAAAGGAGATCACGTGATAGGCAGTGGATTGGCCGAGCACGGCGCCAATTATAAACGCAGGAAGTATAGTCCTTTTTATAGTCCAATAATCACTTTTAGGCATTGAATAAAAGTTAATGATTTGGGCATAGATCCGTTTGCCACTTTGTCCAGGCGCCAGTCTAATGCAGGTCTAGCGCCGGTTTAATGCAGGTCTAACGCCAGTCTAGTGCAGGTCTAATGCAGGTTAGGCGCCGGTTTTGTGCAGGTTTAGCGCCGGTTTAGCGCGGGGCCAGCGCCGGTTGAGCGCGGGTACAGCGCTGGTGCAATGCAGGTCTAGCGCCGGTTTAATGCAGGTCTTGTGCCAGTCTAGTGCCACTCTAATGCAGGTCTAGCGCCGGTTTGGTGCAGGTCCAGCGCTGGTTTAGCGCGGGTGCAGCACCATTGCACCAGCGCTGTACCCGCGCTCAACCGGCGCTGGACCTGCACCAAACCGGCGCTAGACCTGCATTAGAGTGGCACAGGACCTGCATTAGACTGCACAAAACCTGCACAAAACCGGCGCCAAACCTGCAATAGACTGGCGTTAGACCTGCATTAAACCGGCGCTAGACCTGCATTAGACTGGCGCCTGGACAAAGTGGCAAACGGATCTATGCCCAATGATTTTCCGGGGGCCTTAACTCCCGCCAGGGGCTTTGCCCCTGTCCTTGGGCTTGCTTCGCTCGCCCAGCCACCCAACTGAGAAATACGAACTACGGGCCCTGTAATGCTGTGGTCAGAATTGTTACACAAACACTACAATTACTGTTTAGATACCTAATGATGGATAAGTTTCACTGTCGTATTGATCCATTAATGGAAACTGTGTAGATACATGGTCTCATTAATAAGCTATTAAACTATTATACCATAAAAGTATCCGTGAATCCACGCGCACTGAAATTCGTAATTCTGGGCATGTAGCAACTAACCCCATTTTCCGGGATTTTGAATACGGAATTCCGCTCGGGAATCCCGCGCGGTTTTCAGGGCATGTGGCCAAAGGGTAACCATATCCTGTACAACCCTCTGAGGGCTACACCCATGAGGCATGCTCAGATTCCTCTAAATTCTCCGGCTGCAGATCACACATATTGGCCACTCTTATATAGGCTCCTACGTGTTAAAGTAAGTGTTTGTAATTAAATTCGGCCGGTATATAGGGTTGCAGTTACCATGGTAACATCAGTATTGGCTTACAAAGCACGAGCTTTGGTAGCCCAGTAAACTTGGAGCTAGTAACTGGTGTCTTGGCGAGCAGCCGACATATTGGCACTCAGAATTGTCAGACGTTTAGCATTCAGCTATACAAGCTATCAGATGTTAAATATTCGATCAAACGACCCACTTTTCATTTCAATTTATTCATCATGGAACATGATTTTGTGATAATCAATAATCATAAAATCAATGGGAAATTTAAAGTTTTAAATTATATTATCATTTGATACCTGATACACCTAGACAAACTAATTCTTATTTAGTTATTATCCAGTGCCGATGGATCTCCACATTTCCCACCATTAGTAGGACAAGACCCCGTTAAATGATCACTGGTCACAGAACTCTCCTTTATATCCTTATATAGTGTGCGGAGATGCCTTTGGATGTTACCCAATTATTGATGATCAGCTTTTATTCCAAAAGCTTCACAGCCGATGAAAAGAATCAAAGGATTCAAGTACGATTGATTGATTAACCCAAATTAAGACGTTTAAGGAAGTGTAGGCTAACCATATTTTGTCTGCTTGAGACTACGCTGCAATGGGCAGCTACCTACTTACGACAGCACAGTTTCCTGTTCACTCGGCTGGGTAAACCGCGGATGCTTAAACCGTGTGTGGGAATGGGAATAACATGAAATCTTGAGCAACTTCAGAGTTATTTTTTACCCTTCATGTCCCTATTTTTGACCAAGACCCGCCGATTACTACTACTTCATGTCCCTACGGTGAACTGTCTTCACATTGTTTAGCCACTGTCTTATCTTCAAGTCAACATCAAGCTCAAAACGCTTAAAATCACGTTTGAACTGTGTACGCTGATGATAAGCTCAGTAATTCTTCACATCGTCCTAATTAGAATGGATTAGAACGCTAAAATTTTGAGTTATATTGAATTGGAGTAGTACGGGAGAGTGCCTTGAATGCCTTAGAATGCTCTAATACAGGAATCATTGATCCTTAGTTTTAATTGAAGGTCTAATTGATAATTAATTTCCACAGCTGCTTTGAAATGCTTTGTGCTCTTCAAGCGAAGATAAAGCCGATAAAAACGATTACAGGATTACTCACAATCAGCGTTTTGTTTGAGATCTACCTACTACTGAGTGATATTGAAGTACTGAGTGTTATTGGTGGATAAGTATTGGGTCTATTGTCTTTGCACAATAGTCAATACACAAGTGCCTACTTGCCTACTTGAGAGAATACTTAAATAGAAAAGTACAATGCCCTTCCTCCTTTTCTTAGAAATCAAATTGACTGAATTGACAACAATGGGCTATATACTCGTAAAGGAAAGCAGCAGTTATCAATACCAACTACTCAACTTATTGTGAACTTCAGGGATGTGTCTGATGATATGTAAAGATGTAACATGGTGAAATTCAATATTCATAAAATGTGAATTGGTTATTAGGCGACAATTGCTGGTCAGTATGCACATATATGCTTCTAATGCTTATCGAGAGGTATGTTATTGTTATGAATAATCGTGATAATAAATTCTATGAACTTGCCTCCCAGTCTTTCTTACCCAAAGTCTTGCATCCTGGTATAATATGTTGCTCGCTTCGCAGGAACACAAAATCAAAACTTGGCATCCCTGTCATTCTGAAAGTAGTATTTTCTCTCTTGTACACGACTCCCACATACTTTCTATTTATATCCAGCGAAGAAGTAATCTGCTTTTCTGTTCACGTGGTTTTGACGTCATCTAACGCATTAAATCTCTCTAACTTCCTGCATGCTTCTCACGTGACTATGACGTCACTCTAATCACTGACGCTGATGTTACTGTACAGCATGTCAATTAAGATAATTTGTTTAAAACTTGCTACATACAATTTATGTGGGAATAAACAGCAAACAAGCACTGCCAGATTTGCTTATGAAACTTGTGGAATGGAACTCATTTTGAATATAGTGGTGATCTTCTGATTGATCATTTGAATACAAACGAGCATTTGAATACAACCGATCTTCAAGAATTTGACTTAAAACTTCTGAAGGATTGTCGATTTTTGGATACAGTGATTAAGTAAAATCCGAATACCTATCCCTTACCCGACGCCATGTTTATTCAAGTTGGGCTCAGGACACCTAGCCTAGGTTAAATAAACTAAGAAGCCCTCGTTCAAAAAACATACAACTCTACAATCACATCACGGTATCATAACATGAGCTGAATGTAGGTACACATTACACAGTGCAATGTAATGAAACTGATGGTATTCTATATTCTGTATAACTTCCCGTCTCTACTCCTAGCATGTTCATACCTCCCGTTCAAACCCACACCACCCCGTACCTGGTGTCTGGAGTATTATTACGGAAATATTGGACCAATCTCTCAAACCAAATAGAGAGGAGATGGCGAATGACCTAATTCTGTAGGATCATGTAAGATAATACGATTTTATGACTCTGATCTCGGATGTTTAAGAGGACATTAGGTTCTGTATTAGCCGGACTATTCCTAGAGGCACATACACTGTGTGTTGGAGTGTATCTTCAAAGCCCTTATTTCAACGGAAATCCTTCATTTTAACGGATAAACGGGAAATTATAGTGCTTGATTTTTCAGAACATGGGAATTTCAACAGCAACAGTTGAATAAACAGTGAGTAATATAAATAGTTGGTAGTATAAATAGTGGTAATGCTTTTCTGAGTACTCATATTCGACAGAATCTTATCGACCAAATCATGGCAAACTTGTGCGTTGTTTCATTAGTCCTACTTGTTGTTAATATCATTCGTGTAAACATGCAGCTTTCTTTTCTACGCAGCCTACTAGCTTCTCATTTTACCTAAAGCTACATAAAGTTGCTAATGCCGAGACCTATTACAGGGAAAAAAGCAATTAAGTAATCACTTGGAAACATCAGTGAGGCTCTACCATGATGCATTGTTGTACAGTAGGTACTGAAACACGTAAACACAGCTGGATTTTGTGTATCCGTATTTGAGTATCTGATAACCTTCTTAAAAGCGTTGAGTGGACAGGTGGATAAGGACTATTCAGTTGTTACAAGAACCAAATGTATACCTAATGTCTTGCATATCATCTTATCAAGTGAAACAATACAATTTGTTGATATCATCATTCTTAAATCCTTTTTATTTCCTAGATGCATAACACACTCCAACAACTCCCAAAACAACAATTGCAATTCGCCAATTCCTACCCTATGGAATTGCAATTGTTGTTCACTATTAACTATTTCACGACTGCATCTTGAAGGAAATTGAAAATTAAAGTGAAATATCGGGTGGTTCGGAGACTCTGTTTCCGTCGATAAATGATAAGATGACGTTAAACTGACCATTGGGATGAAGCAAAATTTTAAAATTGATATTTTAAGATTGCGTCACGAGAAAAATTGCCACAATTTTGATGTATAAACGTAGCGCGCGGTGCAATATTTCTAACTTGAATTTTCACTGCGCGCATTTAGTGTAGTATATTTGAAACAAGTTTCATGCGTCGTCAATTCGTAAGAACGAGTGTAAATGAAGTTTGAAAAAGGGTGTAAATATGTACTGGTCGAGAGAAAAGCATCATTTTAATCAGGCAATGAGTTCAATTATTGCCTGATAAGCCAAATGACGTTTATTGTGAACACAGTCATTCCATTGGGATTTGAAGCAAAATTTTAAAATTGTTAATAGAATCCAAAAATCTTTTGAATTTTTTGATAAATTAACGAAAACACGGTGTCGTTGAGTAAGTTTTTGAAATAAAAATATTTTCAATTCAGATTTTAGGAGCTATTAATAAATTTTTGAATTGCGCGCACTTGTGTTGGACCCATTTGCATTCTCGGAAATTATAACTTTCCCGTTCTATTCAAAATTACACACAGATATTTTCTGAAAAAAGTTTCGAAATAGACTGCACCATCGTTGTTTTAAATTCGAGAGAAAATTATCATTTTAATCAGACAATGAGTTCAATTATTGCCTGATTTCTAGGCCAAATTCTGAAATAAATTCATCCCATGTTATTGAACAGTTTTGCACAGTGATCTTAAAATTCTGCGCGCTAAAAATTGCTTGACGAAAATTTGTACGTGAAATGCTCAATGAATTTCATGACAACGCAAAATAAAATCGCTTCTTTTTGAACAACCATTGACATTAATTCATAGATATGAGATATCACATTACATTAGGCACATTATCAAGACGATAATAGACAATCTCACAACTGTAATCAACTGCGTACTTAAAAAGTTAAAAACAAATATCAAAGTATTCACTGAACTTTACATAAAAACATTTTAATCAATACAATTCATCGTCAACACTCAACTGCAAGATCAGATAAGTGGGGAGCCCGACTTTCACCTCACGATATTTGACCTCACGGAACTTTAAAATCTCCCAGTCCTGACCCTAACCCTCACCTAATATTAAAAGCCCGAACCCTAACACAGTTCCCAACCTTTCCTTGAGGTGAAACATTTCGGGGCTAAGTGTCGTGAGGTGAAAAGTCCGTTCCCAATTGTCTATCTTTCGAGCAATTCAGCAATACGTTACTCCTTCAATCTAATCAAAGATTATCATCAACACCTTGGAATCTGAACTAGAAAACCGGGGAAAACAACTGTTCTTGAATGGAAATGTTTTTTGTCCGCTACGTTATATTCCAAATGATAACGGCGATAATGGCCACGAACAGGATGATTATCACTATCCAGTAACCTGCAGATGGGAAATGGGTTAAGATCATCGCTGGGTTAGATTGTACTAATGTAAATTCAGCTATTAATCGAGATTAAAATGTTAATAGAAATGTCTCAAGTTTTTACTTTTTAAGCCGCAACAAGAGTGGGATTTTCTGGCTTATGGCTGGGAGCTCCCCGATCTATTAACTAAACAACTTTGAACCAAAATAAGATTAATGAATTAGCATATACAATTTCCCAAGCCATTGCCATAAGTTTCATATTTTTAACGAGAGTAAAACAAGAAGTAAACTGCAAAATTTCTATAACACGAGAGTAAATAAAGAAATGATATAAATACTAAAAAGATAAATAAAAACTTCTGATACCGTCAGTGATATTAACACACAACTGGGAACTGAAGACAGAAATCATCTGAACTATCAACCTGCAGGCTATCATGTGAACTTATAACAAAACCCCTCCCCTTTCATTAAACGAAAACATTCCTCAAAACACTATCTTCTCACATCGGGCACAACATCAACCCTTGCCAGCTCCTTCCTTACCACAGGTAAATGCTGATTAATCCCCCACTCATCAAACAAGTCACTGTTCTCCAAATGCCCCAGATCCCCGCATCCAGCCTCCCTCTCCACCACCTCTCTCAACAGATAATCCCACTCACTTTCCACATACCACCGTGTTTCCTGAACCCTCACCATGACCCGATCTACTCTCAGATAGAACCTGAGTAGCACCAACACAAAGTCAGACATGACCCGGCACTTTAACACCAGTTTACTACTGCCGTTATCTGCTAACTCGTCCTCAAATAACACATGTTCGGTGTGATAGAGGATCTTATCTCGGCGCAGTAACTTCTCCTGATCTGGTTCTTGTGTCGTGACACTTTCCACCATTTTATACCCTTCTGAAGGGCACAGACTCCCAGTGTAACGTGTAGTGTAGGTCCAGTCAAAGGGGTTAGAGTGTTCTTGATATGCGAGCTGTCCTGGCGTTTTGCCAGCCATTCTTGAGCATACGACACTTTGATTACATCGTTTTTATCATCAACTAAGCTTGAGCGCTTCCAGCGCATTGAATTGAAGGGAGCATTTACTTTTAAGATGTTTGATGGACAGAGTGTTCCTATCAAATGTCATTTCAGGAAGAGGGATTGACAGAGAACTGCTGTAAGTACAGTAGTTACACTTTATGACGTTACCATTGATTTCCTGACATTTGCAACTGCTTCGCAAGATATGAGATTGTCTGGCTAGAACCTCCCATTGTCCTATAGTCTGACAGTCTTCTCTCGCAGGACGGATTGCTAAACTTTTAACTGTGGTAGTCATGCTACGGGAATATTGTGGAGGGTAATTGAGTAATGATGTAATAATAAAGAAAGATCATATGGATATTGGATATGATTTACATTAATGCAGGGTATAAATAGGTGGATAAGGATGGTTTACTTTAAGTTTATTATTCAATATTCAGGCCCTTTTCTAGAAAAATATAACACCATTTAACATATGTACTGTAGAACACAAGACTCTTCACTATCTACCTATGAAGCAATACACAATGATTTAGTTGCTAAACATGCAGCGCGTAACTTGACACCCTCACTAGAGCGACACTTATTAAACGTAATGTTCAACACCATCACTCGTTTACCAACAAGTTAAACTATACATGGCGTGAAATGTACACAGTGAACCCTTGTATGGCCTTGCTCAGAGGCAGTCCAATTAAAGATAGAAATGGACAAAAATGCTGCTAAGTTCTCGACTAACCAAATTAACAGCAAAACTGCCAATCGTGAGTAAAATGCCTGATTTTAAAGAATGCCACGTGGCACTAAGACATTCTTAGCTGCATTTCATCGCTCAATGGAATCCTGTTAGTCGCTCAATTGCCATCATAATCACTCACTGTGTAATTTGTGTACCTAATCAGATTAATTGTACATTTGACGCCGACACGATTGTGAAAATCCTGCCGCGCGTTACATAAATTCCGTACTTTATCATTCCATTTGGGACAGACGATACACTGTGCTCGCGTACATGCGCTAATTGATGACATATTGTACACTGCACTAATGTATACCATTGTAAGAAACTAAATCAATGCTACTTAGACTTGTTACCGGTCGGTGGCAAGTAGATTATTTAAGTTGTGTTACTGTAAGTTGAGGGTGAAAAGTGAACATCAATCTTTAGAAAAGACAAGAAAATGTCAAATGTTCACAATAGATTGGCTGAGTTTCCATCAAATACGGAGGATCTTTAAGAATTTGCAGTTAGAACCAAGCATAAGACAAATCAGTAATATGAAGGATTCTATAATAGTAAAATAAATAAACTCAAATACATACTACATAAATAAACAGTAATTGACTTCAAAACTTGACTTAGTTCCAAACATACAACCTCAACAGGTTGAAACAGCAGGAATCCCATTAGTTCAAATACAGAACTGCATTGAATCAGAGCGAAGTTTCATGAAGATTATAGGATTCGGATAAACGTTACTCAGACGATAAGTGTGTTAAAACTTAAAACGGCTAAAATACAAGCCAAACAAGAATTTCTGGGTTTTACCGAGTCATACAGTCACATTTTGAGTTAAAATCAGAGTAGAACCAATTATATTCATGCAACGTAAAAATAGGAACTTTTTAAGCCTTATTATACCTATCTGAACTCTGAATCATATCCAGTAAATTGCTCTATCGCTTACTACAGTCTTACAAACAAACAAATTATATTCAGGAATTTCAGGTTAAATATTTCATATAAATTCTCAAAAAACTAAAACAACATCTTACAATTGTAGAATCGGGTAAATGCCATGTAACGAGGAATTAATGATGATTTTCAAAAATACAATCTTCCTATCTCCCAAAAATAATCAGGGATTAGGCAAATACCATGTTGCGGGTGAAGATAAGGGGTTTTAAGATTTCAAGACAGGGAAGACACAAATTTTCCCGAAATAATCAGGGAATGGGGAAGTAAGAACCTCTCAAATTCTCAAACCCACTAATTTAATATCTTCTCCTCTACTTCTCTTTCCTCTTCTTAGTAATCGCCTCCCCCGTCACATGTTTCTTGTAATGCGCCATGAGTCTCTTGCTCGTACTGAAACTCAAGAAACACTCCTCACACAACCATGTCCTACTCTCTGGATGGTAAGTCTGACAGTGCTGCGATAGTCGGCTCTGGGATACGTACGATTTCTCGCAATACGGGCAGGGGAAAGTGCTGTGTTTGTCTGAGTGTGTAGACTTGTGGAGGGCTAGACCCCACTTGTCTGCAAATACCCGGTTACATTCGCCACACTTGTGTGCCCCTTTCTTCCGGGTGCTTGTTGAGCGTGTGTTTGGTTAGCCAGCGTGGGGTTGGGGTGGCGTAGGTGCACCCTGGTTCAGTGCATTTGTAGAGAACAGCAGGGGATTCGGGGGTCTTAGCCGTGTGAATGTTGGGTTTTACCATGCTTTCTAGGGAGATTTCACTGGGTTGCTGAGCAGTGGTTTCTGTTACACTCCCATCCTGAGTGGCTGAGTTGTCACTAACATCCCCACTCAACCCACTCGAACCTAACCCACTCGCACTGATAATATCGTTAATATCAGTCCCCTCCGTACTGCTCTCCAAAGTCTGCAAATCACTGAACATGCTCTGAAACCAGCTCTCAATGTCCATATCACTCGTGTAATCCACGTTAGTCTGCAGTTCCGTCTTATGATCCTGAACCATGTGTGTTTCCAGACTCTTCTGATACAGGAACATAGCCGCGCAGAGTGGACATTTCACTACATTGCCATGGAGATACAAGTGTTCCCTGATATTGTTAGGGGCGATGTGTTCATCGCAATCCTTGTACAGACACTTGAGGTATACGCAGTGGGATTGCCGGTGTTTCTGTATGTCCGTTCCGGAAATGAACGTTTCCCCGCACACACTACACACGAGGAGAAGCCGGCATTTCCGCTGGTGAACTTTCAGGTTTTCCTGCCTGGAAAACGTGTTATAACACAAATCACACTGCCACTCCTTCGGACCATGATGGGTTCGGAGGTGCCGCTTCATTTGAGCCGTGTAGTAAAACGACTTGTTACAGTTCTTGTAAATGCACGTAAACCACTTGAGGTTGTAGTGAGCAGTATCAACATGGTACGTCAACAGGGCAGGTTTAGGGTACGATTTGTTACAATCTGGCATCGTACACTCGTACATCTTGCGTTTCCTTCTGCTCCCACTCTTCTTAGAACACGTCAACTGAGACAACTGATCCATAGCCACTTCCTCTGAGTCTAGGGAGATGTAGTCGTCAGGTGTACTGTTCAGATCGTAGTAGTCTTTAGAAGGGTCGGGGGAGGGGAGGGGGGATGTGCTGCACGGGATCTGTTCCACTTCAACCGAGGAGGGGAAGATCTCGTTATTGAGAATGAAGTCTTCCACTGATGTGGTGTTTGAGAGGAAATCAGAGGAGTTGGTGGAGCTGGATTCAGGGATTTCAGAGAGGAGCTTATCATTGCAATGATCAGGGATGGGATCAAGGAGAGTGTCATTACTAGGTCCCGTGATGGCTTCAAGGGTCTTATTAACAGCATCATCAAGGATCTTATTGATAGCATCAGTCGTGTCACCCAGGGATTTATCATCACATTCGTGGATTTCAGCGAGGATTCTGTCGCATGAATCACTGTTCTCGATTATGGTCCTGTCATTGATTTCTCCGAGAATTAGCTCGCCGATAGAATCAGTGTTATCATCAAGTGATTTGTCACTGATTTCTTCACTGATATCTCTCGCCATTGGATGCATCACTTAGTGTCGGTTGCTGATCATCAGTAGACTGGAACTCACTATGATTTGCTGATACAAGTTCGAGGACATAACTGATACATCTGACATTCTGTCCTAGAATGAGTTGGTTGGTTAGTAACGGTAAAAACAGGTAATAACCGTTTTTGAAAACCAGTGTTCTCTGAATTAGACTCAGTACTCACCGCAAACGTTTCCTTCTCTCTGCTGAACAGAGTCAATAGCTCTAACTTGTCTCTGTATCCTGTTTCCTGTAGCGTCTGTTTTCTCCGTTATCTCTTCTATCAGTTCTGAGAAAGAGCAGAGAGTCAGATTAAGAAGTTCTATCAGTTCTGAAAAGCAGAGATTTAAATAGTGTGCAGTACTGAAAAGGAATGGGTGGTGTTTGAGAAGACTACAGTAGTGAAATTAATAAGCATAGAATATTTTTGGGTGAATTCTACTGCTATTGAGGCTGCTAAACGGGACATGCCTTTTACCCTGCTACTTATCAAAAGTATAAAAGTTTAATAACAAATTACAATTCTGACTGTTACTTAATTGCCTGTATGGCAATAATCACGATTTCTAAACGGAATGTAAGTTTTGCAGCAATAGATTCTCTTAAATAGCATTTGTGCGTACCTAATAACGCTCAACTACATAATCGGTATTCACACAATGGCCCTGTTATCATAAAATCACACACATGGCAATGTAAATAACGCTACATTCTACACTGCTAGCTTTGCTGCTCGATCTATATACATACATAGTCATTAGGCATTCATAGGACTGGGCAATTAGACACGATTGGTAATTTACATTTAGCACTGCACATTGCACAAAGTACACCGTTTCAACAAGGTGCATTGCTCACCTTGGTGCGGAGAAAGGGGGAGCAATCTACTCAACTTATGAGAAAGAATTTGAATTTAAAGAATGAATCCTCAACTGGACGTCTTACCATTTTGTCCGTCGATTTCGTCACCAATGGTGAGTCCTATCTGTTTCTGTCGCATCACTATGTCTGAAATCCTAGCGAGACCCTTGTCTTGCTCTGAAAGTTTTCATCAATCATGATTATTTCTTACCATCTTTCAATGGGTTACGTTTGTGAAGTTAAACTTTATCAATCATCAGATAATAGAACAGAGAAGTCTGACGATTATAGGATTACCTGCAATAGTCTGTTGTTGCTGATTAAGAAGCTCTGAGTTGGAATACCCCTGAGTCCGGTCCGATTCTTCATACCCACGATTCGTCCTAAAATCAAACACAGGTCGGTAATATCACAATTAAAGTTGGGAAAGTTCGCTTCTGAATTTCCGCTTTTATCTACCTTGACTCAGGCAAACTGATAATACAGGGCAGACGATTAAAAAGATTAAATTTCCAATAAATGAATTCTCTTACACTCCTCCCGTGAAAGGTGATCCGCTGGGTGACCGTGTTTGTTCAAAGGCCTTCCCAATCTGAATCTTCCTTATCTTCGCTTCGTTCAGCATATTGTTTCGTCTTTCAAATTCCTTTGGAGTCCTGACAGAATGGAACAAGTTCCTAAATTTTAAAGAGTACCAACACATTCCAGAAGTACAGAATCATGATATATGTAAACGGTACAAGATTTTAAAGATTAAAACGGAAATCAGGAAAAGAATCATTTATTGCCACTGTTGGGGTAAACTTACAAAGTTTTCGACACTTTGTCGTTTTGTAGCTCCCGCTGTAGAGCGTTCAGATCATAGTTAAAGTTATTTTGAGCTTGACGGATCTTTGCTGAAATCTGAGCGATGTGAAATGTTACAATTTTTATCAGCATGACTCATAGGCATTGAATATTCTTCAATGATTGCTAAGAACTCCTTGCCAACTAAGATACCTGCTTGGATCAAAATATTAAATTTAACAGAAGTCTATATTCAACCATACAGCATCAGAAACATCATTAAAATCACTAAATAGTTCTAACCTACCTGAAGTCCCTCTCCTCCAGCAGCTAGAGCCTTGTTTCTCTCAACAATAAGCTCCATAATAGCATCCCCTGCTTGCTCAAGCGCATGGTAGTCATCCACCCAGCTATCAAGGCCCATACCTTGCATTGTTAGGTATTGGTATTAGTTTGCTTTAATGTATTGTACACATTACAGTCTTTTTATATTGATGATTACACCATATTATATGAAATTATGTTGTCAAACATACACTTTTTTATGACATCACGTTTGGATATTACTAGGCTTTACGAGAAAGCATAGAATCTGCAATAACTAAAGAAATAACTCTCATTTAACAATATTATATTGATGACAGGTTGAAGGACGTAACTGACAAAGGCGCAGAGAATGCCCGATTTTGAGAAAAAAGTAAAAAACGTTTTGTACATTAAGATAATATAATTACTACTATATTACAAACATTGCAACACAGTATATTATAATTTGATTATCTATTTTCAGAGCAACCACAATCAACCAGCTTCTAACTTTTTAACAATCTCAATTTTTGGGAATCAAACCAATTTCATGTCATCTCCATTCAGTCAGCTAATCAGCGATTGGCATTTTCAGATGACAGAAACTTCATCAACATACTTAATCAGAACACTCGAATGTTATTACTAATCATATATTATCATCATTTGCCGATTTAACATGTTGTATTATTTATGTTTATGCTACGGTCAGTTTATTTACAGATTACTATGGTAGGAGTAAAAGTTTTAACGTTTTAGGCGTATCAGCAATCGATAGCTACTTTTCTTTAATTCAAATAAATGATGAGCTCTTAGAGTTCTAAATACTTGAGAAATAATGTATCAGTATCATGAAAATATAAATGGAATCCAAAATAAACTAAACATAGTTATTTTAATATACTAATATTTTCTTATAATCTACCCCCAAAGCATTAGATAGTTACTATTTTCCCTAGTAGCTCATTGGAACATATTTTGTTCTAAGGCCTACTTATCTTATTGACTCTACTAAACAAGAGAAAAGTTTTGTTGCAAGTACAACAACTAATCGGGCAAATGGTTACCATTGGTGAGCTTTCATACTTTCATACTTTATACTGAACTATAAATATTTTGATTTTAGCCAAACTAAAATAGAAAACACAAGGTTAGTAAAAGATCAGGCGACAAAAGTTATCTTCAAAAATGCATTTATGCTGCCTTCAAGAAATGTGTCTGTCCCATTAAAACTATCCATTCAACAACTTAAAAATATAAAAATTGTATTCTTCTGTGTAATTAACAACTCATATCACGAATTGATTAAATGAATTGATTGCAGCTTCTTTTGTAGAAAGGAAAAAAAGTAATTATACCTTAAGAATGGTAATAAATAGGTCTCGCAATCTGAGATGGTAGGTATGCCTCTGAGACAATATAATCATCTAAATCTAATCTGGCATGAAATCAAGTTTCACATAGATCACATTTAACACATCTGCAACAATTATTGGTATAACCTGTGTTATAGGTAAGAGAAAATAAACTTTTTATTTGCGAAATGGAGCTTACATTCATGACTATCAAGATGCTAGAGCTTCAATGTATTTCTTTTCATGCAGTAATAAATCAATATAAACTATGAGCTGCAAAAATTATGAAAAACATGAATGACAATTAAAGCCATGCATAAATTTTTGATATTTTGAATTATATGGGTATTCAAATTTCACATATAGCAAAATTAATTTCTGGTTAGTTTCAAACAAACATCTTGTTGAAGAATCATACTTTTAAAAGCTCAAAGGCTGATCAGATAAATATACCAGGATGATACTATATCACATATTCATGTCAATATACTAGGCCTTTCACTAAATATTTGCAGCAGAACAGTTCAATAATAACATCAAGTGGATTTATACAAAACAAGCATCTTCATTAAATTTACCACCTTGAAAGATTCCGGCAAAAGATGACTTTTGATTGAGATGGATTTGACAGGCAGGCAATCAAGGAAAAATGTTTTCCCACTTTCATGAGGAGATTCAGCTTGGCAAAATAAAGATGATGAACCCAATAAATATAAAACTAACCACAAATAGCCTCAAAACAAAAAGTCCATAATATTAGTTTTGATGATTATCCTCCATGTACTTTGCTTCATTGGAGTTCACAATATAATATGCATATTGCACATATTATGGCTAGATATTCATTGTATTTACATCATGTATAACTGTGGTGTCTAAAGATCACAGTCAAGAAGAAATAAGCTGCTCCACTTCATCAATATAGATCGCTGAGGAAGCAAGAACCTGGTCAATGGATCCAGTAGGGCATGTCACTTCTGAAGGTTTTCTTTGTATGTGAATTGATGAATTTCTTTTATTTGTTTTATTGAGAACTTCAGTCCTCTGTGGAACATTGAACTGGAATGGTACCTGAGACATAGCTTTTTTCCTACAACTCTTTTCATGTGAAGTTTTATAAAGCTTAAGAGCAAACTTCTTATAGCACCAATCACATTGAAAGTTTTTAATTCCACTATGCAATATCAAGTGTGTTCTGAAACTACTCTTTTGTGAATACATCTGTCCACATAGTTTACATTGAAAAGGCTTTTCACTCCTGTTTTTGTTCTTTTCAGCAAAATCATCGAGATTTAATAAGTTTGGCTGTTCATTAGGATTGACAGGTTCTTCCTTTATTTTGGGAATAACAGGAACATTCTCTGAACTACTAGGCTTTGGAGTTTCTTGATTAGTAATTGTTCTATTCATGACATTAATTTGGACAGGAACATATGAAAGAGTTGTGCTTTGAGTTGGTTGCTGAAACATTAAAGCAGATGCATTTTGAACCTTATGACTACTATGACTATGTGAGACTCCACTTGTACTGACTGGGTGAGACTCATAAAAGGTTGGGGCAACATGATAATGGTCTCTGTTTTCATTATTTCTATTATAAGTAAGGTTTGTAATTGTATAGTTATTTTGACTACTTTGATTATTTATCTGACTATTTTGATTGTTTATCTGACTATTTATTTGATCATTATAGCATTGGATCAGTTTGTTGTTTGGTTCAACAACTGGGTCAACTGGCTCTGTCTTTGGCTTTGCCTTACATGCTCTTTCATGAGTTGTTCTATATATTTTTAGAGCAAACAACTTCCCACAATATGAGCAGCCAAATTCCTTTTTACCAGAATGTAAAATCATGTGTGTGCTCAAGGAGCTTTTTTGTGTGAAACAATTACCACACAAATTACACATGTAAGGTTTTTCTTTTGTGTGTACTCTCATATGAACCTGTAGACTGCTATTGGATGCAAATGACTTGCAGCAAATATGGCATTGCTTCTTTTTCTGTGTATCCATTCTAAAGAAATATGATAATGATTAGTATTCAATTCAATAATGATTCACTAATGATTAAGTTTTTTGTAAGGGAAAATCCATCTGCTTGCAGTCACACTCAAACTTATAAGAGCTCCCGGTTGGAATATCCTGCAATCCTGGCAATCCTAACTGGGTAACATTATTTGATAAAGCAACCATAAAATTTCAGAATTTAACAACTTGAAATTAGTTGCGAAATAATTATTTACAGTTAAAGGCCCCCGACCGAGAAATTTCAAATTTTAATTTTCCATTTTTCATGGTGGAATGTGTTCTTATAGATGAAATATCAACAATAACAGCGAAAATCCGGTTTCTATATGATGCTCCAAGCCGCTAATAGCTAATTTAGTTACGAAATTCCTCAAAGGGCAGCAGAATTTTCCCTGTATTACGGCGGATATTTCTTCAGACGTGATGATGATACGTATCACATTACAGTGCATGTTACGTGTTATTCTAACAAAATATATATAGGGCAACAGTGGATATTCATACGGCAAATTAAAATGCAATTATATATCGGTAAAAAATGGTTTCACATACCGGCAACCATTTTATCATTTAGACAACGTTTTGACCGACTCACCAAAAAAACTTTGGTCAAAATTGATTGTTCAGAAGTCTTATTATGAGGCGTCAAAGATTGCCGTTTATTCAAATTATGGTATGTAAACATGGATTCTCTGCTGCCCTACCTATTTTCAATCGCTCATAGCAGCTAAACTAATTAGAGTTAGAGGGTGGGACAAAGTACATTCTTCTTCACGCCCTAAGATCTATAGAATTAGCCAAAGTCAAAATTTTGCGTTCGGGGGCCTTTAATGCTGAGTAAAACGTGGAATAATTATTGTTCACTACTTGTTGTATCACTATCAGTATGCAATGCATAAAATCCCCATTTTATTCTTTGCCCCAGTCAGAATTTAGAAACACTACGTTGGTATCATTCATAATATGATATCATACCTTGCCACCTTAATAGTTACTACAGCTGAAGGGATATGCGTAGTCTATCTACTTCCCTCATATTATCCAGCATATATCCTGTATTTGATGCTAGCGCAACCAGAGCAACCTAACTTGTAACTATTTTCAGAGGATTGTAAGCTCCGCTTACAATCCTGGAGGCTCTCTCGCAATCCTGGTTGCAATCCTGGTTGCAGCTGATTAGATTATTGTGAGGGTGAGCTGTAGTAAAACACTGCTGCTGAGAACAGCAACTTGTAAGCTCTCTAAAGCGGTGGTTGCACTTCCAGCCGGCATGATCCCAGTCTGTTCAATTAAGTTTCAAAGAGTGGGCCACTTCTAGCGAGAAAAAATTGATTAAAATGATTATAGCCTCTCGTACCAATATCAGCTACCTGCACTAGAGCACTTAATCATAAAGTTGACATCCTTAATCTCCTTGTATGTATCAATTTTGTATGTTAACATAAATTATTAATAGGTAATGACTCGACTAATTTTACAATTTCATTGAATTTCTGGCCGTACATGATTGACAAACTTCAGACTTTTTTTAAAAGAAATACAGAGTTCAAATTTCGAATATTTTCACGCTCAGATGAAGGAAAAAGGCTCAAAAATATACAATTTTAGCAAAAATTTTCCGGGGGCTTCGCCCCCTGGACCCCCACCAGGGGCTCTGCCCCTGGACCTCGCTGGGGGCTGCGCACAGGATTGGCAACCAACCCGACCTTTATTCCAACCGGGTAAGAGCTTAAAATGAACAGGACAAGCACTGAACAGGGTGTGACTGCAGGCAGGTGACTTACAGATTAAAACAGCATTGGCATGTAATTTGGAAGGTATTATGTAGATAAGCGCAGCACATTCAACAAACAGGTTAGGTCTTGCTGAATGACAAAAGTATGCAACAAAATGCCATTTGTAGAATATACTGATGTGAGGAAAAGGAAGTAACTTCTTTCTTCAAAAGTAACTGCAGACGTTCAACTATGGCCATTCAGAAAAATAGCTCATAGCCCATTGCTTATCCAATAGATCAATAATAAAGCAACATAGTACTCATAGACGATTTTGCAGCAGTAGATGCAATATGCTACAGACAAAGAGTATAAACTAAATGAGTATAAACTAAATGATTTATGGTATTCTACCATCAAACTTCATAACATTTTAACAAAAAACATTAGCTCCCATTGATAAACACACCATCAGGCACAGGTGTCCACTTTCTACAGTTCATTCACTAGATAATAAGCTAGTATGCTTTACATGATTTGAAACACTACTTTATAAATCAAGTTAAAGAGAATAATGCATGTGAAGGTAATTGACATGCACTTAAAAAATGTCTCAACCCTGTCCAAGTCAATCGGTAGACAAGATATTATGATTTCTCTACAGAACGAAGCCTTTTACTAATCATTATTCAGTGCAGTGAAAACAATCAAAAGGCGAATATTCGTTTGAATGATATGATTATTAATATATTTTATATGCATTATTACATTTCTTATTATTGTATTTTTTATTACTTTATTTACACTATATTGAATCCGTTCCCCTAACCAGGGTTTTAGCGCTTGCCGCGCCGCGCACTCCGTGCGCGTAACCAGGGTCCTGGTTAGGGCAAATAGGGATATACGACATACGTATTTAGCAATATAAGACGCTGCGACCGCCGCGCCGCGCGGTGTGCACTTGAAATTATATCAAGTACAATCCCTGTTGCCCTACCAGCGCCCGGTTCTGCGCGCGCGGCGCGCCGTCGTTCCTCGCGCGCGTAAGCACCTGGTTAGGTGAACTATCCCTGTAGTCGATAAGGGTAATATTAATTTTCGTATTTAAACTTTTGTTTTCAAGTTCAGTTTACAGTTTATTTATAGGATATTTATTTTTTGTGCAATTTTGTGAATTTCCATTTCATTGAGCAAATTTCAATTGTTGTATTGATGATGATATTCCTAATTTTACAATTTTACATTGTATTGTCTTGATGTATGATAGCTGTTGTCAATCATTGAATTAAAATTGATATGCTATGGAATGGGCACCAAAGTGAAATGGTGCTAGATAAATTGTTAATATTTGATATTGATCAATTGGGTATGAGATTAGAGATGGTTAAATACCATAATGCTTATCTTATCTTATCTTATCTTATGAGATTAGAGATGGTTAAATACCATTATTAACATACTTTACTTTACTTTACTTTACTTTACTTCAGTACTTTGATATGTTTGTAGTATACTCATACACCTGCACAGATAAGACATTGGATTGATTCACTGGAATTGGTATCCTGGATACTTTTAGGCTCATTAATGTTAAACCAGTATTAATTTCAGACTTGTTTGATTTGACTGTCATTAATATGGTGTGATTCTGAACTTTCACCTCTACCGAACTCTTTCTTTTTCCTCTGCCTTCCCTCTGATCTGTGTTGCTCAGGAAGCTGGAGTCCTGGGTGGCTCAGCCTTGCAGTTGTAAGCTGTGAGGGGTACGTGGGCCGAGACCCCTCCAATTCCCTTTGTCACAGTCTGATGGGACATCTACATCGCAGTTGGCAGGGAAGCCTTACAACTGTAGGGTCTCTTCCACCTCTCATGTCAATCCTTGAATTAGAAAATCAATATGCAGTAATTTGTTATGTTTGTAGTATACCCATACACCTCTATAGATAACACATTGGATTAATATGTTCTCCATGCTCCATTTTGATATTGTATAATCTTTTTTTAAAATCATGACATCAAACAAATCATGATGTTCTCTTATTATTATCAATTATTATCAACCAATAATTTGATTATTGTTGATGGGCTAGGAGATCCAATGTATAGTGTCTTATGGATCATCAATATTTGATAAGTACTGTTTTGATATGTAAAATCAAAATATTCCTCTTTTTATTTCCTTTTTGTCAAGTAACCATCTTGTTCAAATCAAAAAGAAATCTTTCTTCGGAACATCAACTTTGTTTGAGAATAGAATAAGCCCTGCTCACTTTCTGATTATCTTATCAATTGATATTCAATTTATTCTTGAGCTAAAGGATTTTAGAAGAAAAGCAGAAATTTGATCAGATTTATCCACCATGTAAAATGGAAAGCCTCCTTGCAGCCCATGATGCATTCAGAATACCTTCCTTGTGATGGTTTTAGCAGAAAGTCATAATTTAACTGTAAGTATTTGCAAATCAAAATGTATATCAATATTCATGAAATCACCCTTAGTTGTGTCAATATTGATATTTTCAATCATACAAGTTAGGAAATTTCACTTGACAAAGATGACTGTATTTGTATCCCAAAGATAATTTCCTGTCCTATATCAGTATTAATGATTCCTGCCTTTGAATCAGTTTGGATGATGTATCATAGATAAATTATATAATCCAATAATTGTAATTAAATTGCAGGTAATATTGCGTGTCAGACCTCCAAATGAGCAGCATGCTAATAAAGATAGAATTGTACATGTCCTTGATGGACAGGTTAGTTTGAAGTGTAAATAATAAACTTGATAAAGTAGATGAGTTGAGTCTATAAAGTTAATTACAAGACACAGACTATTTTGAAACAAATTTAAAATCATGTAACCATTTATTTTATAATTCAGTAAAACAGTTACAGTATCCTAGACTAGTTTTCTAGTAAGTTATCTCAAACTCTATTCTGATTTCTTTTCAACATGTAATTTTGAATCAGATGGTCATATTGACTGATCCACGGGATGAAGATGATATTCTACGAGCAAAGCGCTCTAGAGAGAAGAGGTACATGTTTGACATTGCATTTGACAGCTACAACTCCCAACTAGATGTCTACCTAGCCACTACAAAGCCTCTCATCAGTTCAGTGCTGGATGGAGTAAATGCTACAGTCTTTGCTTATGGTCCAACAGGTTGGTAAATGAATGAATTGATGAAAGTTCAGCAATGATCTCTAGAAAATGCCAAAATTGTTAGGTAAATGATTTTATTTGTTTATCATTTGGTTTGTTTGGCATCCTCATTGTGGTGAAATACCAACACTTCTTGCCTAATTTCACACTTCATCAGGTACAGGCAAGACATACACCATGCTGGGTACAGGCGATGACCCAGGCATCATGGCTCTTGCTCTAAACGAGATATTTGCTCTAATCAAGAAGGGTAGTGAAAGAACCTCTACACTGTTACAATGAGTTATTTGGAGGTATGTCTTGGAACAGCTGTTATTATGTGTTTATTCTCTTATACCTATCGAAATGAATTTTTACAATTTCGTACAATAATATCTGTAAAATTAGAATATCATATTAACTCATTGTGAGTCTATTTTGTTGATTTTCCTGAATTTTCTTCTGAGTCATGATTCACCTCGTGATGCTTACATTCCCGAAGTACATGCTAACACACAACTCACATGACACTACTCTTCGTCACTCATGATGAGACTAACAAATATCAGTGTCTCTTTCCTCTCTCTCGTCTTTTCTCTCCTTCTTGTGTGTATGCATTGTTGAGTTTCCGTCAGTGAGTGTTCAATGATCTGTCACGTGCACACATCTTATTAACAGTTCTCATAATAACACACTGAGCTCCACTGAACACATGTGTTCTCTCTCTTGTCCAGACATGCAGTACTAAAGAGAGCATATGATGTCAGGCAGGTCTGAACTAGATGTGGAGGTGGAGGGGATGAGAACGGCAATAGACAGCTTGATGTGCTCAGTTTACCATTCTTAAACATGATAATGATGTCATTTTTAACAGAGTATTACTTGTGTGGTGTTTTCAGATGAGAGACTTGATGAGACAAATGCTTGCGTTGTACTACTAGTTTTATATCATGACGTTGATTAATTAAAATTTATATTATTTATAGATTGCTTGTAAGAGTGGCATTGGTTTCATTATCTCGGTGGTATGGTTTTAATAATGAAACTTTTGTTTTGTATTAATTACAACGAGAGTGTCTGGGAATTGAAGGATTGGTGCTGGGCAGTGCTTGGTGATGTACTAGGATTTATTGTTGTGGTCATACTGTAAGAGACAGTGGTACTCAGTGCTCAAGAGATTAAAGTTTAAACGGTATTACTGATTTGAGGAAGTTGTAATGTGTGGTATTCAAGTGCTGGAGTAGTTTTAAAAGCATTGCTTTAAGAATGAGACATTACACAGTGGTATAGTTCAAATGATATCAGCATTGCAGCTTAACAAAAGCGGCTTATAGCACTGAAACGATGCAGAGTGCAGCTGGAGGGTTTTTGTTCCCTTATCTCACGAAACTGCATGAATTCAAGTTCTGTCCACGTGATACAATCCAGGATTTCACGTGTCATGTTACAAGTAAAAGAATTGTTGAGTAAAAGAATTGTTTGATCAATCTCCATATTCAGTAAATACAATCACACTCACACGCAAAAATACGAATGTAAACGCTAGGAAGCTACAAGAAAACTAACGGATAAAATACTGAATCCATGACACTTATTCTCTTATTGTCCAACATAACACTGCTTTTCCGGCAGGTTTACAACGAGCTGATCAGGGACCTGCTGCACCCTGAGTCAGGAGACCTGGAACTGAGGGAAGACAGTGCTGGCGTCACTGTGGCCGGACTTACTGAGGTAGGTTTCTTAAGAATTTCTTGGAGTTTTGGGAGATTATTTCATACTCAGAGTTTAAAATATAACATTCTTGAAAATATCTCTCAAATTAATCATTTCAATTATGTTGCAACATATTTATCTCAATATCTTACACCACATCAAACCACCTCCTTCAGATTGAAGCGAGGTCTACTGACGAGGTGATGTTGTTGTTACACGATGGTAATAAGCGACGGACTACCGAACCCACTTCGGTCAATAAGACCAGTTCCAGATCCCATGCCGTGCTCCAGGTTAGGATTTCATACAATTTCTTCATTCATACTTTTATACGCTTTCTCAGTTAGTTCTTAGAATACCAACTGTTCTATGTTTGGGATAGGAACTCAAAGTTCTTGTTTCTCATAGGGTTTTTTCAGAGAAAGAACGTACGTTCATCAACTAGTTATTTTCATTCCTATTTATTTGATTATAAATCATTCATTTTACAAATTTCTACATAAGTGCATCAAATTCACGATGAGTTATGAACTACTGGGGAAGTCTTATTAGGTGATAAGAAATCTCACTATATAAATCGTTAAATCGTCCCAAGGAAGATGATTATGGTTTTGTGACTTGGTATCCATGGTAACCCCATTACAAGTGAACTGATAATACTATTAACTATGATTACGCTCAAGGGGGAGTAACTATAACTCCAAATATCCCCTGAGTTCGTAGGAATTTCCCTCAAAGCGATACCAGAAAATTTAACCAATGTATCAAGTTCCACTTCTAGTCACGCTAACTCCATTATTGGAGGGCACATGCTTCGTTACATTGTGTGACTATCCACGATTGGAATATTAGTGGTTTGACGTCATTAATTCACCATTATAATCCATGATAGTTACGTCACTCACAGTCAACTGCTTATCATGCGCGGTGTAAGGATTGTTTTGATCATGGGTGATGTTTACATACTGTGTTTTGGAAATGTGATCGGAACCAAGTGATCAAGTGCTATTTTGGGACGGCATTAAAGGAATCAATCATAATATTATGTGTGGTTATGTTTCGCAATCGAGATTATTCATTGGATTAATGGAAAGTTAATGAATTAATGATTTAATAAGGGACCTAATTATAGTATTAAATTATTCAATTTGAATATTCATGTTGTTGTATTTAATTTAAATGGGAACTTTGGAAGTCCCAATCATGCGTAAAAGAATTCCAATTGTCGCAGACAGCGCACCTGCAGACACTAAATCGCGGATCCTCAAATCAGACATTTACTGCACTTCTCTGATAGCAGCGTGTCTAGGAAACATGTTCACATGATCGCCATCCAATTGGGAGGAATCAAAAACACTGAACCTTGTGTGGAAAATAGGCATTCAAATGTAACCTACTCACTACATAGCGCCATGATAATGACGACATTTTAACCGCCTATTCCTAGCGCGAGCACACTGTCCTATTGCACTGTCTGGCCGCCGTGTCACACATATTGCTACAAAATACAGAGACAACTTCATGCGCTCATAATATGCATTTTATTCAAATACCCGAGTTGTTTATGCCTGGCACTACTGCCTTCAAATGCCGTACGTCTATAAATTCAGGTTTATATGAATCCGAAGACAAGCCCTTAAAGATTCGGTTAACCCATACGCCCTTCAGATCATAGTGCAGCAGCATCATAATATATAGTCAGATCTTCAGTCCGCTATCTTAGGTATTATACATATATAGCTGTTTTAACGATCTGGGAACAGGAGGAATGAAGGCGGTTTAGATGATGTCATCATCATAGCGCAAGGTAGTGAGTTGATGAGGTTGAAGTGTCTATTTTAGCGATCAGGGAGTTTTAGAACGGCTGCTTAAACCAAAGTCCGAGTATGTTTCACCCTCTCTGGTCACTGTGTTTGTTTCCATGACTCCCCTTCCCATGTATCACACGTAATAACAAGGGAGAGGGTGAGAGAAGCTGTAATATATTATTTAGCTCCTTCAGAAACATGCTCAAGATGATTAATATATACATACCAGGGAGCTGTTGAAATATTACAAACTTACCAAAATCACGGAAACTTTGGTGAAATACTTGATATTATGTGGTTTGTTATGATCATAAAATATTCGTCAAGAATCACAGTTAAAATAAATATATGTATAATAAATCTCTGAATTTCATTTCCCATCTTTGATTTGAGAAGCTTAATAATAAAGTAGCAAAGATTATCCTCAGCGCGCAGTCTCATCTCACACGTATACTTTCGTTCGAGCCATAATGAAATTTTAGGATACAGAATAGTCCTTTCCAACAGATCAGAACAGCTCAGAAACTGTCACATTTTTGGCACCGTACGTGAGTGATGTGCCCTGAGCAAGCCTAGCGCAGTGCTTGAGAAGCGTGCTGGTCTTATTAAACTTAATATCATGTTGAAATGCACTTCAAAGCAGCATACTGAGTTTAATTTGGCAACAAGTTTTGTCACATGCAGAGGAATTAAGTAATTTATCAAAGTAATGAAGCGCCGGGATTAATTCATGTGAAATGTGGAAATACAATATGTTAGTTCACATCTATTAAGGCAATATTGGTCTGATATTGTTCCGAGGAAAATTTAATTTGATGCAATGAATTTGATGCAATTTAAACTATTAGAGGTTAATGAATTTGATGCAATTGAAACTATTAGAGGTTAATGACGATTTGATGATAAAGAATTGGATTCGTTTTTGTCCTTTGGCTAGACTATATAGTGTTATCGCTTTCGTGCTCGAGGATGGGGGCTGCTCCCAAAGCTGGACGCCCTAGACCAATCAAGGTGGTGCTAAGGGGGTCAGATCAGGTGAAGCAGATTCTAAGGAAAGCAAAGACTCTGAAGGACATTGCTGCCTGCAAGACTGTGTTTGTTTGCCCGGACAGATCCGTCGAAGAACGCAATGAAATCAAGGGGAAGGTGGAGGAGCGTAAGAGGCAAAGGACTATAGCTGCTGCAACAGAACTTGAAACATTAAAGATGTGATTGGGCTGCGAGAGATTCGTGTGAAAGTAACTGTTGAAGCAATATTCATTATTTCATGCCCACTGTCATTTTCATATGAACATATATGATTTTATATAAATATAAATTGATTGTTTCTGGAAGGGGACCAGTGTCATTATGTCCATGGGATGTGTTCTGGGCCCTAATTTGATAGCAGATGACACATGTCTGGGTGATAGCTCTTGATATTTGTTGAGTGAAATGTTATTGTATCTGTTATCAAATTGAACTTTTGAAATAAAAAAAAAATAATGAAGTCCGAGGAAAACTTTAATGTTATCGATGTTCCAGATTCCATCGATTGAACACAAAAAGTAGAAACATTAAATAAAGCCATGGAAACTTTTAGGAAGATGCTAAATCTCAAGTTTTAGAACCACAAAACCTCTTGACTGTTTATAGTGATTAGGTTTTTGACTCTGATCTCGTCTAAACATCGCTAAACAGAGATTCGTTGCAAAAACTGCGCCTGAACCACAGAGCTCTGATCATGTTATATTGGAATATCATTTTACTTGAGCGTGCTACCCATTATAAAGCAATTCAATATATCGATCTCGATAAATCAAATAAATCTGTCGATAATATACCCACCAAGATTATTGGGGTGATTTATTCCATATATAGCCCCGCGAGAAACCAGTTGAGAAATTCATTTACTTCGAGGATATGCTTGCCCTAAGCTTTTAACGTAGCGTCAGGTGGTAAGGATTATAGCTGAGACTTTCATAGAATTTAACAGAGAAATCATATTTTTATGAGTTAACAAATTAATATCTAAGTTATTTAAGTTTTTATCGTCTTCAGATGCTTTCGTCAATAAAAATTCGCCTGGAAGCAACAAGCATAAAAGCGAAGCTCGATTTGGCGCAGAATACTCGTGCAACACAAACGGCTGTTAAAAGCGCCAGAAATTTACCCTTCATAATTTCATTCACCAGGAGGCAATCAGGTGTCTTACTCTGATAGACTTTTTCTAAAATAACCCTTCATTCACCCAGGTTAAAATGAACAAGATTAAGACCCTTTCCACCCAGGTTGAAATTCATGAGTATAACATTGTGACACTTTTCAGCCAGGTTATCGTAAGTTTAAGATACTTTCCATTTTCCACCCAGGTAACCCTCCTTTCCATACAGGTAAGTGTCCCAGGTCACCCTCCATTACCCAGATAACCCCTCTTGTTACCAAGGTGACCCTCCTAGATCACCAAGGTAAACCCTCTTACCTCCCAGGTAACCCTCCTAATCACCACAGGTAAGTGTTCGGAAGATAACCCGGGCCCGATCCCTTGAAGAGACAGTGAGTCTGGGGAAGCTATACATGATAGACTTAGCAGGGAGTGAGCGAGCTACGCACACTAAGAATAGGGGCACCAGACTCGTGGAGGGGGCCCACATCAACAGATCCCTCCTGGCACTCGGCAACTGCATCAAGGCCCTCAGTAAGTAAGGAGGCAACGGCATTATAAAAGAGCCTCAGTAAGTAGTGTGTGTACTTTGTGTAGGGATAGTATAGGATCAGGAGATCGAAACCAAATTTTCCTATATCGAAACCGGACTTTGTGAATGATGACAAGCAGATATTTTCTTAATTGGGATATTTGGACATGGATGTTGTGCGGAATTCTTGGATCGGGATATTTCAAATCTGCATAATATCTTCTGAAGGGAAGCGCAAGTCCCTTGTAATTCCTAGAAAGTACAGTCCAAAAGGGATACCCCGTATCTTACAGAATACAGATCCTTGTTACACTGTTACAGTGTACACTATACTAATTACTATAACAGCTGATGTTTTACGTCTCGTGCCTATGGACTTCCAGTGCTTTTTGAGACTCTATGTTCCTGAAAGTTCTAGAAGTTTGTATGCTCAAATGTGAGCGTTCCTAGTTTCTAAGTAGTAAGTAACATATCCTTGTGTTCATGTAAAAACACCACTCTGTATGCCAACTCTACAAGTTCTATAGAGGCTGTATGTTGTTAAATGTTCTCAAGAAAATTCCTTAGAAACATTTAAAAACATACAACCTCTAGAACTTTTATTTCACCTCGAATGCCAACGCTAGAAGTTATGAGGCTGTATCTTTTTAAAATGTTTCTAAAATGCATTTCCTTGCGTCCAGGTAAAAACACCACCCAGTATGCCAACTGTAGTCTAGAAGTTCTAGAGGTTGCATGTTTCACCTACCTCTTTTAGATGTTTCTAAGAAACATTTCCTTGTGTTCAGGTAACAACACGACGTCGTATGTGAACTACCGAGACAGCAAGCTAACTCGACTCCTCAAGGACTCACTGGGTGGGAACTGTAAGACTGTAATGATAGCCCATGTGTCCCCTGATAACTACCTGTTTGATGAAAGCAGGAACACGTTGCAGTACGCTGATAGGGCCAAGAGAATCAAAACAAAGGTCAGGGCTTGGGGGTTTTTTTTGGGAATCCTTATTTCTTAGGCCGGTGTTCTTGGAAATTTAGTTTGGATGCCAACAATATGACCTGTTTTACCTCAAAGCTAAAGTGAGTACTAAGCGATAGGTACCTAAGCATTGTGATTGTACCAATTTTCAGAAACTCGTAACATCCCCTCTCCTTAGATTCGGCCTAATCTGCACACGGTATCTCATCACATTGCCAAGTACCCTATTATTGTGGAGGAGTTACACAAGGAGATTGCCCGGTTAAAGGAGGCAAACAAGAACGCTGACCTGCAGTCCCTTGAGTCATGTTCAGGTGAGAAATCCAGATATTCTGTGTACTAACTACTAACTCTGATTCCGCAAATGAGTGTCTCAAATGTCTCTGAGTTTCTTGTCCTTCATTGATCTTTGTTTCTGTACCAAACTTCGATTGATAAAAGGGATTCACCTCACACATCATCTCCAGGCGTGATCCCCATCAAGGACCGTGAGATCTTCGAAAGCAAGCGTAACGACCTGATGCGGGTGTACAACAAGCAGCTGAAGCTGAAAACCCGCATGTCCCGGGTAGACGGCTCTCTCAAGATGAGCGGGTATGTTTCTCATTATTTGATTTGAAACCCTCCTGGGCTTAAATATGGATATGATTTATTTGACCCATTGATATTTGAGTATTTGTTTTATGTACCCAATGAGATCAAATACATATTTGTCACTAAATAGCTACTGAAACCGCCAGGTACAAAACGGGTCACCTACAGACCCTAGCTGCACCACCACATGGAGAGTAAGTCCCTGTACAGCGTCCTGCCTCCCATAGACCCTGACAACCCCCAGCCAGAAGTGGACATCGAGAAGAAGGTTTTAAAATTTGAAAGTACATTTTGTGTTTCATTTTTGAAAGTTTCAATGTTTCAAAGTTATTGACCCCTCTTAAACATTCCATGCTAATTTCAATCTTCACTTTCTGTGAGTGCTCTAAACACACAGCATCATCATTACGATATATCTCCGTGAGTTTGTGAGTCATCAATCCCCGGGCACGTTACTCCTTTATAAACTACCAATTACCCTCCCCTCATATCTCCCATTCGAGAGAGGTCCTGACTAAAGAGGTGCCCTCCTCTCTACATATCACTGTATATTGTCTGATATTGCCGAATAGAATCCTCCCTTCCCGCCAAATTACTCCTCCGTCATTTGCCTCATTTTCTTCATAGCAGTCACGAACCTGAGGATATGTGAGCTGTTGTCAAGGAGTTGGAGAGATAATATCTAGATATGAATAGGATATGTGAGCTGTTGTCAAGGAGTTGAAGAGATAATATCTAGATATGAGTACTAGATATCAAGATAATATCTAGATATCTAGTGGCTTTACTATTGGATATCTAGATGATATCTAGACATATCTTCTAGTAGAGTCCTAGCACAAACAAACAAGCTGTAAACAAAATGGCAGTCTTCCTGTAGGAGAGATGAACTGAGCTTATTACCCAAGTTCATTGTGATAAATGTTCACTCCAACATCGGGTCACACTGCAAAAGTTCACACTATAAGTGCAGTCGGAAAGTTATTTCATTCAGATCGTACACAAGCTGCAAAAAGAGTTTTAAAATATCATTGTAAAGGTGTAAAGTATGTCTAGATCCCAGAATTCCCAAGATTACTGTAAGAATCCTATTAATTTATTACTGCAGTAGTAACTTGCCGCTTTGATCAGTTTTATTCCCTTGGGACTTGGGAGCTATAAAATCGTCATTTAATCTCCATCACAATGTCATATAAAAGGCTCAAGACGACTTTTATTATTAATTATTGTTTATAGCTTTGTTGCAAATTAAATTCACGCGGCTTTATTCACAAAAGAAGAGCAAAATTAAGCACAATTTATTGATTCTTCGAAGAGATTTTGTTTCAATGATAATCAAATTCTAGTTATGCAAAGGAATAAAACCAAGTACTGCAGAAATTTATGATGATTTCAATTTTAGAATCGACATAATTATGTTTTAAAATTTTAAATGCGTCTTATTTTATATGCAGAAAGCTCCTATTTAATATCATAATATGTAACACAATATAAGTGAAAATAATGTGACGGAAAATACCCTTAAAGCATTATTTTGCCTGTCAAACCACGTGATTCTCAAAGTTCACATTCACTCACCGTGTACCTATATAAGGAGTGTATTTAAGTGTATATTGATAGTATATTTCCCTCCTACCACCAACTCCTCAACCAGTTTACCGTTCCCTTGACAACCCTCTCACTCTCTGTGTTATCATGTAATATACACATGAAGTGACTCATGTCACCTAATAATACCTTGACTCAATCCTCACTCTCAAGTGTCAAATTCCAACTGTGTCAAGTTTACACTGCCAAGTGAGACATTCGTAAATTCGATACTGCCACCCTAAAGCTCCCTAATGTCAGTGATGACTGGTGTATAAGAATACCCGTATGATTGCGAAATCATCGTCATGACATTGACTTTACTCATCCTCAAATTGTCATGACATTGACTAATCAGCGTGCTCGAGTTTACAGTCAACTCGTGCACTGGTCAATGTCAAATGGACCTGTGGGTAAACTCATTATAAGCCGTTGATAACAACATGGGCAAATTCTCCACCTACGACACATTGGATGCTTGGATGCTACATTAATTAGTTAATTCACCGTTACAAATTTTGTATAAAGTGAAAAAATTTATACCTTGAGAATCGTGTAATCGTGATAGAGTGAACGCTAATTATTCTTTTCCCAAGTGAGATTCACATAAATCACACTCTATACACATGCTGCTAGGCAGCAATGCTTGTATATTATATATTCCCTTCCTCTCTCAAGCTCTATTTACCTGTTTACTACCGACCTGAGCCCTTACCACATCATTTCCAGGGTGAAATACTCCTTTACAAAGGCTAATTAGCTCATTATGACGTATGTACCGACTACTGCTCTGATATATACATACATAACAGATAGTTATTAGCAACCGATGTGATTAGTGATCTATAAGTATGAGATAAGTGTACAGGTATTAAGGCTAGTGTAAGCGCGGTTCATATTTCCAGTGAAAGTGTATACAAACTTCATATCATTTCCAATGAATGAACTGCTGCTCTGGTGATATGGCACTGTCTAATTCCTCTTCAGGAAGTCTGGGGATATCATACCGTCCATGATAGCATGATATAATTTACGTCGCATATTGGGAGGAAAGAAGAGTTAAACGCAACCATCGCAATGAAGGGCTTGCCATCCTCACACAAGACCAAATCAGAACATCCCTATTACACATGATTCCACCCTCTGGAGATATACCGAATCTGATCTCTTTGATTCCCTGAACCTGAGGGGCTAGCTTGATGCCTCGCAGGACAAATCGGACATCTAGTTGTAGCTTTGTAGATCTCATTTAAAAGACAATCTCTCCCTATCAGGAGATAGAGATCCAGACAGCCCTGAGACAGATGTCAGCTCGTAAGAGGAAGGGAGACACGAACCAGGAGAATCTGCTGGTTACCTGGACACGACTAGCAGACAAGTACAGGACCCTCGAAGAGGTAGGGATATGGGCTGATTTTATGGTCTTATACTCATTGAATTCCATCTTATTTATCAAACTGAGGATTATAGGATTATACCTTTTAAAGGATTTACTTGACGTGTACATCAATTCTAATTTGGTTCCTTATCTATATCCCATGTCTAAATTCCTTATTCTTTAATCCTTATCTACGTTCCTTATCCACTGCAGGACATAGAAGATAAGATCCTTGACGAGGACCACAAGGAGATCCTCAACATGCTCACCACCATCCACTCCCTAGAGCTGCAGCTCGCTGGAGCTAAGATGGACATGACATCACTAGAGAAAGTCGTCGAGGAACAGGTTGGAAGATGTAGATTAACTGGGGACATAATATGTCCCCAGTTAATCTTAAATCCGTTCTTGGTTCGTCACGAATTTCGATTTCTGACGATCATTTAATTCAAAGTCTGGTCATTTAATTCAAAAAGAAATATGTTTAAGTCTGCCGATACAATGTGGGTACCTAGCAATAACCCTAAGAGTATTCACCTCTTAATTCTCACAGGGGCACTGGCTGAAGTCGCACAACCAAACGAAGTTGGACCTGTTGGAAGTGGTTAAGATGCAACACGAGCTCCTTCAGGGTAACAACGTGGAAACCACTCCAGAGCTCAAGAACTTGTACAGGTATTGTTAGTTCAATTTGGAAATCTTGAGGCAAAATTAATTGAGTCTCATGCGTGGATTTCAAAAGAGGTTCACGACATCTATTGAAGTATTGAGCAATTCACGACTTTCTTGAGATTCAACAGCTCTAATTTTGCGATAATAATATGCTCCCTCCTTTTCTCCCAACATTTTTACTAGTTCTGTAACATCCTCTAACACTCTACCCTTTCTTTCAGACGGTTACAAGAGCGTGATCTGAGGGAGTACTCTGTCCTACCGGGTATTGGCAGCCGTCCAACTACAGCTGGCAGTGAGCCAGATAATCTGAGCAGTATCATGGAGTCCCTCCCTCCCACCCCCACTACCACTGTCAACGTGGAGCCAGGTATTGAGTCGTCCAGTTATTTTAGTGACGGAATCAATCAAGTACAAGAAGCGTGCGAAGAGATGGTCGTGAGACTTTAATTTTGAATTTTTCTGGAGAAGGTAATGCCTGGATAATTGTCAGCAATGGTTTAAAATAAGTTTCCTCAGTTTTCATGAAGACCTACAACGTGGCAGATGGACACGACTCATCGGATACCCAGAAAATGGAAAGGGAGATGTCTCAGACCATAATGCACGTTCTATCCACACCGAGCCTAACCGGTTTGTGAATTACGATAGATTTAGCACGATGTTTATATTACTGAGCTACAAATTTTCACATATTTTACAGATTTTGGACCAATTGAGGCGTCATTTTAGTGTTATGGTGGCAATTAACGAAGGAAAAAGCCAGGTAAGTATGCGCCGATCGAATCTATGTTTGAAAAGAGTGCTGAAATCTTTGGCTCATGCTTAACCCTACACCAGAGCAGGACCAGTTGACCAGACAGCTCCTCCTCCCCTTCCTCTGCATGGATTTCAGCAGCAACGAGCTCCCTCCATCCCGTGCCTCATTCGACCGCTCCTCCAGCAGCCACAAACGGACCCCACCAAGTCTGAAACGGACGCCACCAATTCTGGAACGCTCTCAACCAGCCTGAAGCGGACACCACCAAGTCTAGAACGGACCCCAACCAAGTCTGAAACGGACGCCACCAAGTCTAGAACGGACATTTACCAGTCAGTCACCAAGTCAAGAACGCGAAACACTGGGAACACCCTTCACTCCCCCCTCCTTCGGATCAACCTTCACGGACCTGTCGAAGAAGAAGAAGATCCGTCAGAAGACCGTGATCATAGACCGGCCCTACACAGGCAGTGTCGCGTTCTACTCGGATACTGACACCAAGGATACGGGAGAGAAGAGGAAGAAGGGAACGTGGGAGTCGCTCAAGAGTTTCGTGGGAATTGGGAAGCAAGAGAGCAGTGGCAGGGGTTGGTATATGCAGGCAGATCCTTCTCTGATTTGCTCCTACAGAACATGCATTATGCAAGGTCCCGAACATTATGAAGCTTGTTTTGGAGACTGATTGATTTGAAGCCGAAGCACTTTTGTCAATGATTTCAGCGACAATTGATTATTCATTATTGATTTAAATTAAACATAATTATTTATTTTATTGAATTTTAAGAATTTATAAATGTAGATAGATAGCTAGTTGGAGCCTAAAATACTAACCATTTTTAGTGAATTACAAAACATCTTAAGCCTTGGAGCCGACAGCTTTATCAACCATATTTCAACTTTCTCCGAAAATTATACATTTTGACGGAATGAATTCGTTAGTTCAAGCCTTGATAAGAAAACCATCTTCAACCAGTCAACCACATTATTATTATTTGCGAGCCATGTATTATATAATGTCACATACGAAAGCGTCACATACGATCGGCATATCTATTCGATGAGTTGATTGAGGAATCGTCAAATCGGCAATCCTGCATGTCAACATGCTTTACATTTCAATTAGGAAATTAGATTTTTGATTAAATCTCGGGATTATGATAGCATTAATAATATGATAGAATTTAATACAATATCAGCAAGTAAATATGCTGAACTTAATTCGAGCATCAAATAGCGCGTACGGTAAAATGAACTGTATGGCGCCTGGATTGCTTTGTACAGCTAGACTTATAATTTTCCTTGCTTCTTTACTTCTGGGAGACAGTGGTAAAATAATCCCTCAAACTGAGACAGTGGCTCCAACGAACCTTCTTATTCCTTCCTTATCCCCTCTAACCCCCTTCCCAATCACCTTCTAATTCCCTCCCAATCCTCCTCCTAATTTTCCCCTAATTCCCTCCTTATTCCCTCCCAATTATCCCTAATACCCTCCTAATTCCCTCACAATTACCCCTAATATCCTCCCAGTTCCCTCCCGATTCCCCCTCCAATTCCCTCCTAACCCCCGCCCTATCCCCCGCAGGAGGACGCGGGTCCCTTGAAGCCGGCAGTCCACCCCGCAGCAGTACCAGTGTACATACCAAGGAAACCAGTACACTGCTCACCCCACACACTGGACCAGCTAGACCCCAGGAAGCTGCCCCAGACAAACAGGCTACTCGAGGTGAGAGGGTGGGGTCCTGTACCTCCAGGGGGGAGGGGAGAGGGTGGTATCCTAGGGGGGGGGGGGGGAGGTGAGAGGATGGGGTCCTGTGACATAGGGCCTAATGGCCCTCTTAGAGGGGGGGGGGCTGCCCCGGACAAACAGGCTACCCGAGGTGAGAAGGGGGGAGTACTGTGCATTATTATACCCCTTTATCCAATCCCACCCTTTTATACCCCTTGTAAAAACCTCCAGATGTGACAATGAAAGAAAATGTCAAATTTAAATTGTTAATTCAGCGCAGAATTCACGCTTGGCGGGTGACCGAGCCGGGGGATTGGAGCGTAGTAGCATACTTCGGTGTACTTCTTAGATCTGAAGATCTGGGGGTCAAAATGAAAAAGTGGTGAAAAATATGCCAAAATTAGCAAATTTAGGGGGACAAGTACTCTCATTAACCACAAAGAGTGGCGAATATTGAGAGAAGTTTCAATCAATGAGATTTGAAACCAATTCCAGCAGAGAGATGAGATGTAGTTTTACCTCAATCATGTTGGGTAGGTGCCTGGTGGTGGAGTAGGTTTAGTAGTTTCACGCGCGCGTGGTGCGCGTGGTTTTTTGACCGCCACGGCCAGAGTTCTGCCACTTGGTGGTTAGGTGGAGCCCCATTTCGAAATACTTCTGTTGAGGGTCTCATTTTTCCATCTCAAAAAATCTCCGTGGTGGTTAAGGATTCACGTGCGCGGCGTGAATGGTTTTAACCCCATAACTCAGCAACCCAATGACCATTTCCTTATAGCCAACATATTGTAGAAAGTTGTCACAACAATTTTTCATGCAAAAAACTATTATATGGAAACCATGCAAAATCGTTTGGTGTAGAGTCTGTCCACTTTTATTCTTTTATATCCATTTTTGACTGTATAATTGAAAAACACCGTTTTTGAAAGCTCTAATTCAATGCGTGTTTTGCAGCTAAGCAACTCCAGCGACTGAGGACTCTGCGAACTGAGCCGGTGTTGGGACCCCCGCCCAAACCCAAACCACGAGTCAGGAACAACACCAATAACAAGAACACTAACAAGAACAATGGTCCCAAACCAGGTAAATACGTGAGCAGCATGTGCAATGTGCATTCGTTAGACTCTAAGGACCTTAGAGTCCCAAATCCCCTGATTGTAAACAGGCAGATTTCAACAAACGATTATTTAATTTTTAATAATTCCATATTTGATAAAAAGGGAAGATTTATCCTTTCGCATTTAAAAAGCAAAGCCGAGTAAGCAATATCAGTAGTGAAGACTAGAGAAGTAGTGATGCCTCACCTTCTTCAAGCTTTCAAGGAGCGAATTGATGACTCCATAACCTATAAGTTTAGTGCATGATTTCAGGTTTTTCATTCGTAATAATAATCCAGCATTGAAGCAAATTCTAATACCTGATCAAGTTAATCATTACCGCATGATATTACATCATTAAAACGCTTGCAGAGGTGACCCATCCCTGGGCTACAAGGCGTAACCCCAATCTCAAGAACGCGGGGGCTACATATTTTGTAGAAGGTCAATATGGCACACCGTATCGTATAAAGTGCATCACTTTTGTATTGTGACATCCCCAATATTTTGAATTCTGCATCCTGCTGTATTTGAAATCTTTAGTTAATTTTGAAATCTTTGGTTTGCGAAAATGTGAAATAATTTGATTGATTAGTAGTTTTAGGAGCGATATTGTGAGGATCATATTGCAAATTAGAGTACAAATCGTCACCCATTCTGTCTTCTGTCGTGATCATACTGTGTTCCGTTGTTCATGAACGTGTGGGCGTGTGGCATTTGGTAATTGATAGTTATATTTTTGAAGGGTTCCACAGCTGCAGAAAGGAAGCCAAAATGTTTCATTGTTGAAAATGTAAGTCCCCTAATATAATGTCCCTTGCTTTACATGATCTGACATTGGGTTATTGAAATTCCAGAACGTCAGCCTTGGCTGGAAGAACGCAACAATAACATGAGGAAAATGAAGAATATGGGAGCCACATTCGCCCTCATGAAACACAACCCCCCCAAATCAGAAGTCACTGGCCGAGGTCCAAAAGCACCTTGTGTCAATGTGTCTGTGTCAAAATCAACATTTCGTCATTTCCCTTAAATACCTAACATTGATTCTAACAGAAATAGACCTAAATTCATGGCATCGTCACGCCATCTTACAGTTTTTCAACATCCTGAATCCTCCGGATATTCCAATCTTTTTATCAATCCGTTTTCCGTCCAATGCTCCCATCCATACAATTCCTTCCCAACAACCCCATGCCACCCTCGTGTTGTTTTCACGTTAGACGTTCCCAGGGCGACCTCAGCCCCCTTGGTTGGAAGACAGGAACACAAACATCAAGAAGATTAGGAATATGGGCGTTATTATTCCCGCTAAAACCCCCAAAACCGAGCGAGATGTTCGAGTCCGAGGTCCCATAGCATTGTGTACTCAGTTCGTTCAGATGTGTTGTGTTGTGTCGTTTGTCATATGTGGAGCTAGGCATGATTTTTAAGCAGCCCTTGTTCGAATGGTGAAATCGTATAAAATGGTTGCTTGAAGCGTGTCTTTTGACGATATGAATTCCAGGATTTTTCTGTTTAACTCGGTCAATCTTGAAACAAGCTTATCATACTCGTCTTTGATGTTTTGACGGACTTTTGTGACATTTTTACTAGAGAGGGACCTAAGTGTACCAAGTGTACCAAATTATGGGATTTGGTACAAGTGTATGTAACCCGAAAATTAGTCGTCACATTTTGATGAAACTTTCCAGTTAGCTCAAGCATGACCCAAAGAACATAAAACCGTCAAAAAATTAGGGGGTCTATATGCTAACTTACGAGCTATATTCAAACACAAGAAAATATAATTTTAGCGATTTTCTCAGTATTTTGGTACAACGATTGCTTTAAAACTGGTCGTCAAATTGTGATGAAACTTTCCAGTTAGGTCGAGCATGACTAGAAGAACATAAAACTGTCAAAAAATAGAGGGGTCTATATGCTAAATTTCGAGATATCCCCGAACACAAGGAAATACCATTTTTCTTTTCTTTTGTTATAGCTCGGAAGTTAGCTCATACACCACCCAATTTTTTGACGTTTTTATGTTAGTTGGGCCATATTCGACCTAATTGGAATTTCTCATAAAAATGTGACGACCAGTTTTCGAGTAATCGATGTACCAAAATACCGTAAAAATCGCTAAAATAACATTTCCATGTGTTGGATTATATCTCGAAAGTTAGCACATAGACCTACCAATTTTTTGACGTTTCTATATTCTTTGGGTCAAGCTTGACTTAACTGAAAAGTTTCTTTAAAATCTGACTAGTAGTTTTCGCAAAATTGTTGTACCAAAACACCTTACTTTCGGCAGTATTCTTGGTACACTTTCGATTTATGTCCTACTGTTTTACTAAGTGGCAATCAGTTATTGCGTACGGCGCAGAACAATTTTAATGAACGAATTTTCAGTGCTCGCAGTTAGTATAGCGAAAATCTCGCGCGCGCAGCCCTAAAAGCATGGGTGCGCGCGTCCATGCGCCCAAAACACTGCCGCGCGCACCGTTGTTGACAAACTCCGAATTCGTCGCAGTAGATGTTCTAGCCCAAAAATGTCATGATTTTACAGGAGTTGTACCTATTGATCATCGACAGAGCATGCGGCGCGTTCTGGACACGAACAACTGCGAATTTCTAAGAATATCTGTAATCGATATCATGATACGGACATGGCTCTCCAAGCTAGTAGACAATTAAATAAAGCGTCCATACTGCTCAATTAAAATTACGTCAGCCGAACCGCCTAAAACATAGAACGTGACATCGAGCAGACATATTGCAAGCCGCAAAGCCACAGGGAACTCTTTGTTGATACTGTAATTGCTGAAATTCTGTAAAATCCATGACAAGAATGGAGAGGAACCTCTTGTAAAATCCTGTAAAATCCTGACACTTTTATGACAAAAACGCTAGAACACCTTCTCATTCGTCGCGGCAACCAGAAGCTCAGAAGGCCGTGAAGACGCGACCAAATTCTCTGTTGTTCGTCATCGTGCAAATGTGTAGCAATATTCTTGAGTTGTATTGCCCAGAGTTCGGCGTGTCGAAGACTCAAAAGTATCTCTTTTCAGTTGTTCGGCCTTCCAGAAAACTTCTTACTTTCTTATTTTACAGTTTTAGTTTAACGTATTTGAAAGCCCAATCCCTGAAATACAATTTCCCTCAGAATCTCAAGTGAAGATCGCTGAGAAGGCTAAGATATACGGACCTCCGAACAACAGAACCCCTGGGACCAGGAACAGACGGGCCGTGCAGCCCCAGAAGAAGGCAAATGTTTCCCTGTCTGTAACGGGAATCAAGGCTCACCGGGCTACAAAGTGAGGGAAATATTCGTCAACAAGACTTTGATTTTGTCAAAGGTGTTGAATATTAGCTACCAATATCGGAGAGGACTATGGATTTGGTCGATGCGGACTCAAAAACTTAGACATGAAAGTACTAAAGTAGCTCTTGATTGATTGATTGAAATTTCAAAGCCTGATCAAGACTATCAGATATATTTGATTCCGGCCTAACACAAAAACTGACTTTTTACACTTTAATCAGTATTCACAGTGACGATACAAGATATGCTGGTTCTGGAAAATGAACAATGGAAAATACTGATTATTTGAAATAGAATTTACCATCTGTGATGGTGTCGCAAATATTATAATGTGCAAATGATTTTGCATATCGCCCCTTTTGTAGAACAAAAGACGTCATATTCACATTTGATTTGAGTTTAAAATTTGAGAAATAAGAGATGTTAAGATAATGAATTTTTCAAAATTATGTGGATTAGATTTCTATAAGTTAGAAGGGGTGGTTGGATGTGACCATGGAAAGTAGATCTTTATGAGTTTATGGAAACAATGGCCGCCGGCTTATTGCTTAATCTTAAAGTAAAAAAGTAGCTGTAGCTGTGAACCACCGAATCTTAGAGCAAATTTACAATCCCTTCATTTGAATAAATGTTTATTTTGGGCCAAAAGATTTTATTGCTGTAGATATATGTTTAAATTCGACGCCTGCTCTTTCACAGATGATCATTTAATGTACATTTAGGATTTATCGTCATGAGTCTTGACCTCATGATCGATTAACGGTAACCAGTTCCTATTGCCACATTGACCTGTGCCAACTGCCAATAAATGAGCTGTTTATTCCGGTATAACGTGAAAAAATATCGTTGGATCAAATTTTGCAGATAGTTAAATCTGATCCAAATACCAGCATTGCTGTCAATCAAATTGAAAAGTTTAACTTTAACCGGTATGATAGTCCTGTTATTAATTGTTCATTGTTAGAATTGCAGAGGATTTTCAATCGAATTTTTAAACATTTGTGATTCTTTGTCCATGGTGATTGTGATCACGAGTGGGGGACTCTAGTGACGTATTAGCTTAATGATAATCCGAATGCTTCGGCCGAAATTGAAATCATCGTAAAATGTCGATGACCCTGGTGTCTCGACCTTTTGAGGTGCGGTGTATTACGCCGCACACCCGCGCCTGGGTACTTTTGCGGCGCGGCGCAAATGTATTTTTTATGTAAACAAAAGCACATTCACGCGCCGCGAAAAAGTACCAAAGCGCGGCATAATAAATACGCCGTGCACCAAAGAGTCGAGACACCAGTACAGTGTACACCACATTTGACGGTCGGACGATGACGTTAGCCAATCAGCGCGCAAGTTAACGCTCAACTTGCACGCTGATTGGTCAATGCCAAATGGACCCGTGGTAGTAAAATCAGGATCAGCTGAATCTGAGTTTTTTTTAAAGTAAAACTGAGTATTTTAGAGAAACTGTAAAATTATAATTTAGTTTCGAATTATTGAAACGATAACAATAACAAATACTAAATTAAAATCATGAGGGGATTTTGATCTAAAAAGCGCAACAAATCAATTACCAGAAATCATGATCGATTACGTTCCTCAATTATTATGTCTAACGACCAATCAACGCCCAGCATTCGCCCCACCAACCAAATGAGCGTGGAGAACCCGATCACGTGATTGTGGAGCAGTATCTGCAGCCTATACAGCAGTTACTCCATGAGGGATGATGTGGGCATGAGTACACATGGTATACTCCATTCAGTGTATACACGTCACACAATTTTCTCAGTCTCACTTGTAGAAGTCGTAGCTAGCTGCTCTGAATACCTAGCAGATTTCATACCTGCCCATTTTACTATTCTACATCGGAAATTGCCATTTTATACCGTGCTTGACAAACAGTATTTATTGGCATTGATATTCGTGTTTTACCGCTGTTGTCATAGTAATATCTGAGACTGAGAGTCGTACTTTGTCTACGTAACCCTAGCAACCCTCCACAACATGCCTCGGGTTGTCACGCTGATTAAGAACTGTTGCTACTTCACGCTGATCGTTGTCTTGGTAACCATTGTATCGTCATTGTTTGTGTGGCAGGCGGATGTGTACCAGAGCACCATTGACGAACAGGTGGGTGTGGAAAACATGGGGAAGTTTTACTTCAAAACATGGTGAAGTTTTACTGTTAAATATTTTACCAAGACCTGTCTAGATCTTGCCAGTAAATGAAAATGTCCTGGGAAAACCTTGATACGATTCATGTCGACATGTCGGAATGGATGGCAAAATGTTGTCTGGATAAGCATTCAATGCTACATTGAAGTCGTCCATAAATACTCGAATTTCCACCAGATACGACTGATGAAGATCGACATATCAGCTATGAAGAAGGAAAACCATTTGATGGAAATCAAGATAAACGAACAGTCGGGAAAACACGACGAAATGAAGGACTCTTTCAGGTTTTAGGCCAAATATATTTGGGAGACGACTTAACTTTTTATAATTATTTGCCATGTTTTTGCCTAGATTCCAACAGCGGGCAGCCACTGAATCGAAGGATTCAAGGGAGGAATTACTTATCATTCAATTTATTTGAGGAGATTTTAGAATTTGATGGTACTGGCCTCATCTACTCATGAACTTTCAGAACCTAGCTTCTAAAATCACAAACTATTCCTCCCTAGGTACCTGTTGGGCAAGTGGCCAGGGGAAGGCAATGAAGAGGAGGAAGAAAAGAAGAAGAAACGAGAAGTGCCCCATTACGTGCTGAACATTGGCAACAAACCAGATACGATGAAGGAAGCTGCAGCAGGCAGCGAAACAGAAAAGGATGATGTTAATCCTCTAGAGAGTGCTCTGAAAGATATCAACCTGGAAGAAACCAATCAGGAAGTGAAGGTAGAGGAGGGGAAGAAGGAGGAGGAGGAGGATAATGATATCACTGATCTAACGAAGAGAGCACACGTTCTGATCATCTCGGAAAAGAGTAAGCTTATCGTACTGTTGATCTTACTTTTAGCACTACGATTAGGATTGATTAATAAACTGCTCGAATTCCGTCCGAATGACTATGGCACGAAATTTCACTGAAAACTCTGATAGGGAAAGGACATTTTATTCCCTGCTGGCACTTATATAAAGACACATAAACCTCTAAACCATATCTCTCTCAGGAGGGGGATCTGATGTTCTTGGAAAGCTGATTGCTCATGATGAGAACATATTCTACCTGCCCTCAATCAGTTCAGTCATCAAAACAGAGGCTGATTTCAGTAAGATCAGACACTGCATCATATCTGATGAGGTGGTTACCTACTACAAAACTCATCAGACTGTCCTGATGAGCTCCAAATCACTGGCAAAGGTGAGTTATTGGGGCCGGTCAAACGCAATGAGTCAATGGTGATAATTGAGTCAAAAGTTGAAGGAAATTCAAGCCACCAAGCCTCTTCATGGCAAAATGAGCACACATCGTATGCCCTTTTCAATGTTGACTATTTCTATGCTCTGAAGCTCTAACCCTCGAATTGTTATCACTAAATCACCACATTTCGTTTCAGTTCTGCCCTGAAGGGAAGTGTCAAGGCTTCACAGCAGGTGCTTTAGAGAACGAGTGTGTCAAGAAGCACATGTCAGTGTTGGAGGGACATGCTGAAGACTGGGACTTGTGAGTACACTTGAGACAAAATACATCACCTTATTTTGAGATATGTCACAATATGACACCATCTTTTTTAAGAGATGTCAGCTTTGCTGTTATTTCATGAGCCCGGTGTGTCCGAGGGCATTTGCAGTTGCACAGCTCTCAAACTGAGATGGTGTTGTTTTCTTAGAAATCTTCTTGTTAGAAGATTATGACGAATTCCATCCTCCATTCGAATATCAGAATATAATCAAACTGCGATACTTGAATATTTCTCTCCAAATTGTGCAGCACATTTACGACTGTCTTCCAATATAACTTAATGAACAGAGAGAGCACCGCTTTATAAGCAACTTCCGCCGCTTTAATTGAAGCTTTGTGGTTTTAAATCAAGTTAATGACCACCTTGCCATGTTCCAGGCTGAATTACCTAGTCTACGCATATAGTTATATGAAGTCTACATGTAGTTTTATAATGTTTTTACGAGTCCAATCACTGCACTTCAGGAAAATGGTGGATCGTTTTATGATGTTTTTTGTGAAATCACTAGCCCAATCACACTCCATTCCGCAGGAAAATGGTGGATCGTATCTCTGTGTTTTTATGAAGATATCAGCTCTATCACACTTCATATTCCCAGGAAAATGGTGGATCGTATCTCTGTGTTTTTATGAAGATATCAGCTCTATCACACTTCATATTCCCCAGGAAAATGGTGGATCGTGTGTCTGTGGAAGTGGCGTACGTATCACGTGACCCGCGTGCCATCATCTCAGAGCTCATGGAACTGGGGGATGTGACGGAGGAGAGTGTTCAGGAGTTCTCCAAGCAGCTGTGTGCAAGGATAGCAGGGTTCTTACAGTACCAACCCTCCTCTCACTACTTGTATCAGGTAATAGCAATAATCTTACCAAGGTCAGGGGTGTGAGAAAGGGTAGGAAAGTGCTGAGGATATACGACAAATTCATAGTGGCCAGAACCGAAAAATTGGACAAATTCATGAATTTCAAACTCCTTCAAATTCAAAAGTTCCTTTTAAGTATCTCATGCGTAATTTGCTCGGAAGTTTTAACAAACATCTCCCTTCTCCTACAGGTAGTAAAATACGAGAAGCTCGCTTCCAGTCCAGTAACCGCACTCTCCGAGATCTACCACCGACTCTTTGAAACGACCCTTATCCCAACCCTCAACCTCACCAAGGACTACAAGAACCAGCTGTTCCTCTCCATCTCCGACTGGAAACAGAAACTCTCTCAGATAGCAGTGGATGCGGTAGAGGAGGAATGTCCTGGTGTAAGTTGAGAGATTCCTCGGAGTTTGATATATCATCAGAGTGTACTCAGTATGACTATGATGGTATTATGCGAAGTCAGATTTCAAATGCATCAGTAAGAGAATTGTCGCGCCCAAGAGAGATAGGCATGCCGATATTATCTTGGTTTTGGTTCATTGGACTATTTTCATTGGCTGTATAGTGTATAGCAGCAAAATTTTGGATGAAAGGGCAAGGGAGCAGTGGAATCTTAAAAAACTAAGTCTCGTAAGTTTAGGACAGTTTGAAAATTTACGGGCAACAATAAGTCTGTTTTTGGCAAAATTTTAACCAAATTGCGTTGAATCATACCGTGCATATTTCTATGATGAAGCATCTTTGGATCGTAAAATTGCCCTTGAATTGGTTGCCGGAATTATGCCAATATTTTATTACCTTAATAGTTTGGAGCTTCCACTGATAATAATGTTACTATTTGACCTGTTAATTTAATTGACACTGTTGTGATAATTGTAGAAGAGTAGAAGAGATAGAGGAGATAAGGGGGTGCTATGTCAGTTGTCAAGGTCACATAACAGACTGCAGTTACCCTGTTTGAGACGTGGTGTCGGTGACAACAATAGCACCTCTAGTTGTGAATAGTATCATTACCAATCTATACAAACCATATCCCAGCACTCAGTAGTATAATAATGCTCCGTTGTAGTTAATTTACTACTTCACTAGTATTTACATGACACAGATATTACGTAATGCAGCTGATGGGGCATACTTTTGACTTTTGGGGGCTAATAACAATAACACAAGAATCCGGAAACGGCACATATTTCGTGCCTAGAAGTAGATTTTATACCAGAAGAGTAGGATCATGAAGCTATGGATTGGAGGTGCTGAGTGAAGTCACTTAGGCCTCCGGAGTCCTGACAAATGCAATGGTACCTCGATTTTTGTTGACAAGCCCTGGAAAGGTTTGTGTCAAACTTGGGATAGGTTTGTAATAGGTTAATTCCGTTTTGGACAGGTTTGATGGGACTTGTTAAATGCAATGATGGAGATTGGCGTGAAATGGCTTCGTATTCGTAAACATACTGATTTAAGATCAAGTGCAATGTTGGAGTATATAATTGCTTCGTTTTTGTACAACAGCACAACCCATGACAGTTGAAAGGAAACTTTCCCAGGCGTCCCTAGGCCAGGGAAGAAACCAACTAATTAACTAGCATACCAATACACTATACGCAACCCATCAAAGTTCAAAGAGCATGAAATTTCCAAGGCTGCCCCTAGCCCTGAAGGGAACAATGTTAATACTAACCAGCTGCTTTAAAAACTAAACTGTTGATGTACCTAATCCAACTTAATATCTGATTATATACAACAAAATATATAGCAAATCAGCTCAATCACCTACGATTATCAAAACTGTAACTTGTCCTTTCTGAAAGTGGGGTCACACGACAAGTCTTATTATGTTAAAAGCTCCTTCATCAAGTTTATTAAACCTATTCTCAAAGTTAAAACTGCCTGATAATTTTAATAATAATATTGTCTCCACTGTCTCTACGTTTTCGAGTAACATGTTGTAGCAAAGGACATCTTGGTACTCGCACCGTTAGAATCCTTCTTCCTAAAACTAAACCTGCAGCCTCCTGTTCGGATCATCCTGAAGTAGATAACGAAGGGGATGACGATGGAGAAGAGGATCAGGGGGATCTGGTAGTTGGTAAAGATGATTGTAGTGGCTACGTCGTCAGGACTCAACGTACCCTGAGAATAACATGAGTAAATAAATTATCAAATGATTTTTAGATTTCAAATACAGTGATGAAGATCTAAAATTTATATTGGAATCTTGGCGACTAATTTCTAATTCATACTTTCATATTCTGTGATTCACGAACATGAATCAGAAGGCTTTAAAAAGTAGGGATCATCATCCTTTATTCATTGAGTGTTTACTCACGAAGAGGTTTTTCTTGAAAATCCATCTTAGAAGGGCGTCCATCATCATGACTTGGATGACGGAGTAGCAGACAAGCTGCACAACTATCACTATCACCATCGTCTCACAGGCTCTGAAAGGAAGACGGTTGCTTAGAAGAGGGTTGGAGGTGTGCAGATGTATGGGGGTGACGTCAATCAGGGGCGTAGCCAGGTTTTTAATTTAAGAAAGGGTCTTCGAGTTCAATTTCTTAATTTGCATGGCTCCAAGCTCTGATCATTAAAAAGTTTCACAATCGCTGTCCGAAAAGGGGAGGCGGTGGTCTGTGTCGCCTTCGGCCTTCCCCTTGACTACGCCCTTGACGTCATGACCAAGGCTTGAAGTGGTGATTAGAAATATTCTCATTGTTAGTAGTAGTTTTTAGGGTGGAGACTGGGTGTCGAACGATCCAAATTTTTGTTGGCGGCTCGATAGAAATTCACTAGTTTGCTCAGCCATCAAATTATCAACTCTGACAACTTCTGGTATCGGAAAGTAGTTGCTGACAGTACGGATATAGGGAACCCTTATCGAAAATATCCGTTGTATCAAAGTATCATTGACTGGTCAACAGACAATTACACTAATCCGCTTTTCATCAGTCTTGAACATATCCTGGTTTTATATTTAACTTATATTATATCAGGAATTATTAATTTTTTGTTAGTGTTGAAATTTCACGCCCATAGTCAGGAGTATTTCGTGGCTATGAAGCGATCAGGAATTGATAAGAATGGCGTTGTCATCATATGTTATGGAGATAAATTGATGACGCTTTGGTATTTGCCAAAGGATAGACAGTTTCGATAACACTGGCACATTCTTCACAATTGTGAATTAGTTTAAGTGACAACTCCAATTCTATTGAAGGAAAATGGCTTCATGCATAGGCGGTCTTAATTTATAATATCACCTCAGACCTGACATTCTGATTTTGAGACATATAAATACAGGATGTTCCCAGAAAGGGGTAAATTGCCTGGCTCTGAGAAGACGAGTCTGCAAGATGAAGTGAGCGTGAAGTGGGACACATTTTGAGACAAGAATTTGTTAAACTGCAACAATTCCGAGCTAGCGAGCTGTTGGAAAGTATATCCACGCCGCAGTGTGACAGAGCTTTACCCAATCAGCGTGCAGCATAACACTAATCTGCAATCTGATTGGTCAAAAGGTAAACGGGTTGGGAGTAAACTAACTACCTTTTAACTCGAGGATCAGCAGATACTCGTATCCCAGTCTTCATTTTCATCCTTGCAACGGGGGAGGTGAGGCGTTGTTTTATTGATTTACCTGCCAGAAACAGGAGATAAGGTTAAAATGAGATAAAATAATCTTACAAAAACACAAGACACGTGAGATTGGAATTTAGAACGACGAAATATTGACACCAGGCTATGACCAAATATAGGACATAAAACCAAGTAAGATTAACGAAAAAATCATCATCAAGGATCATGGGATGTCATCAAAAAGAAGTTAAAGACGACAACATGGAAGCTGACAGTAACCAACCTGCCATCAACACAGATTTAGGAAAACTCTTCGCAGTGCTATTCCTAGCTTTACTTTTCCTTCCCCCTCCTGACTTCCCATTAACACCATTACTCAGCAACATGTACGATGATTCCTGGGTGATGGTGCTTCTAGGGCGAGACTTATCATTATTAGGAACTGGAGAGGAATTCTGTTTTTCTAAGGATGGTTTTTCTGATTTCTCAGCTGGTTTTTCCGATTCCAGGGCTGGTCCTTCAGAATTCACGGCAGGCTTTTCTGATTCTTCAGCTGGTTTTTCCTCGTTATCCAGGTTGGTTTCCTCTTCATTAATATGAAGCAACTGGTAGGCATTAGCTCCTCCTGCCATGACAGAAGTGCAGGTGGTATAGGACATCTTATCTCCAGCTACTCGCTCTACTTTCAGGTTCTTCCTCAACACCAGAATTATAACCTGGGAAAGATAACTAGAATTATAACCTGGGAAAAATAACCAGAATTATAACCTGCGAAAAATTTTTATTTTGACCTCACAGAAAGTAAGCAGTAGAGACCCAAGGGGAGAAGAGGTTTCAGATGCCTAAACATTTTGAACAAAGGGCGTAGCCTATATAGTTCCTAAGCCCGCATAGGTGTGTGTACGCGCCGCGCGCTTCCCTACGGGGAAGCGCGCCGCGCGAGCCACACAGGGATATACGTGTTTAGCAACCTATATAGTATGAAATGTTTCATGAGTTTCAGATTCCTTTTTTAATTAAAACCTACTCGTTTGTTATTTGACGCAACTGGACCTTACTACACATAGAGAAGTTTGGCGAGTAAGTACCACAACCACACCAGTTTATTTTCCAACATGATGAGACTTATATGCGTACCTATTATAGGCCTAAATATTATTGTTTCGGGGTACAATGAGTACTGAATAGCTGAACAATACTTCAAAGGAAAGTTGAAATGAGTAAACTACACGCGAGGGCAGCTGTGTGGTTTATGATAACAAAAACATTCCGAGTAAGGGAGGTTTAGTGAACAAATGTACAGAAAGTTTTTAGAGAACGTTGCTTATCTTTAAGTTTAACGTTCAGCACAGCTAATTATATCTTCATCTAAAAGGTTTTTCACGTGCCCATGTGGGATAAGATCCACTCACTCACTCACTCACTAAAGAGTAAAAGAGAGGCGTAGAGATCAGAGGTATCCATTTTTCAGCGTAGGAATTTATCAAAAACAGTGTCATAATATTTGCACGTTGTTTACGCGTGGCATTTTGGTATGGCAATAAGCACACTGCATTTCTGCTAACCCAAATGCAGCAGATGATGGTGATGACGTTGGTAAGACTGTAGGGAATCCCAAAGAAGAATAGCAGAGAGACAGTGTTGAGGGCAGGAGAGTTCCTCTTGAGGATCCCTGTATCCATGTCCAGGGCTTTCCAGTTGCAGATACACTCGTACACTATGTGCTTGAAGTAACTGAGGAAAAGGAGGAGTGTTAGATTTCTGCGTGAATGAGAGTGGAGATGCGGAGTTCTATCACTTCTTCACTTAGAACACTAGTTTTAAAGATTGAAGGCCAAGTGATAGGCGATGGACAAGCTGACCTTAGATTTAAAACATGTAGAACATCAATCGCAATAAATTGCAATTATGAGTATGAAATGGACGAAAAAAGAATAAAACTTTCTTAAATTTGATGCCCACCTGCCCTTAATGAAAGGCGTGGTCATGGTGAGGAGGTTCAGGATCCAAATGAAGAGAAGCAGCCAGTTGTAGCCCCACTTCTGAACCTTGAACTTGTGAAACAGAGGGCACTGGACTGAAAAGAAATAGATGGTCATTCCTAATGTTCATTTTTTGTGAGTTCTGATTAATGATGGTGACAGTATAAATGTAATATGGAAAAGCTGGTAAATGTACATTTAAGACCGCATCAGCACAACTTCTAAGGACTAAGATACGTCCAGTTTCAAACGACCAATGACCGCCGACCAATCACAGTGAACATCACGTGACCAACGTCCAACCTGCCATGACCCTGTCCACTGCCAGCACCGTACTGATATGGATTATCATCCGGATCATAACGTTGAAGATGTAACCGCTGATGTTACAGAAGATGAAGTTGTGTTGATAGACCATGTGAAGCTTGGAGTCCTTGAATTCAGGCCTCCCGTTGTACAGGGAGATAACCTGGGGAGGGAGGATCTGGATCCAAAGTAGAACTTTGGATATTTGGAAAAGAATATTGAAAATACTGACCGATTTGAATGAAAAATTGTTCTTACATCACCAAAAAACCAAGTAACTCTGATCAATTTTAAAGAATAACTTGTGTTTGACAACCTTTAGCTCAGTCTAACTTAGTAAATAATTTCCTTGTGTTTGACAAAATTGAAACAGTTAAAAAATCCTTGTGTTTCACTCACGATATCGCTGGCACACAGATCACCAGCAGTATGGTGTTAGCTATCATCATATGACTGTGAAGTTGTCGAGTAGGAGCATTCATCTTCCCGATCCTATAGAACAAACTCCTCAAAACCAGGAGGTTCATTGCAAACCCGGGGACAGCTAGAACTGCCAGGGTTATGGCGAGGATCTGAAGGAAAGAAATAGGTCATAATATTTGTGATTTGAAATTTCGGGAATCTGATGATCAGAGAGGAAATTATTTTCATTTCTTTCAGTTTTGTGCCTGAATAACCTCTCACAACAACTATGTTCTAACTTACCCATTGAGCTAGAAGGATTTAAATTTTCATAAATTGGTCAATTATCCCAGACCATGGTCCACACCTCACCTGATCAGCGAAAGCGTAGGTGTGGTAGGTCCGAGCATTGAAGTTGGGGGTGGTGGACCCAGAGAAAGCTGTGACCCAGTACGTCTCGAAAGGGAGAGTTGTGATGGAGTGAGCAGTCACGTTAAGGGGAGGTATTGTCATGGTGATTCCTGGGGAGTGTTAGAGTACCAGGTTAGGGGAGGTATTGTCATGGTGATTCCTGGGAGTAAATGAGGCGATGTTAGTGCAGGGAATATCACATATTTGGCGGCAAAAAAGAGACTAATTCTTTGATTTCGGTCGAAATATTTTCGAAATTTGCGATACAAGACATCAATCAAAAACTCCTCATTTAGTAAATTAATTTAATGAAGGAAAGAAATAAATCAAAAAGTAATATGAGAATCTTTAAGTAACAATAGGAAAGTAAAATGCGATTGACGTCAAAAGATTGAGAAAAGTATGTTGAACACGAAAATATCCATTACCAGACAATAACCTATTTAATTGAGATATTCAATAAAGCTTGAACACCTAAGTAGCTGCGTTCTTTGTTTGATTTATAGGATTACGTAAAAAATAGGAAAAGCAGTATATAGTGACGTCACTATCAGGGCTTAGAATGGCGAGTTTCTGGCGTCAAACTGTCTACTTTTCATGCTCAACATAAGATGTTAAAATGTTCAGCTCGTATTTTGAAACAGGTGCACTTCACACAATGTTATGTGAAAGGAACGTACCAATATTCCAAGAAAAATAGAACAAGGACTCAAGGTAGTACGCAAGAAAATGTTACCGATAATATATGAATCTAAATAACAAAGCAGCTGCAAATCATAAAACATCCGCAGTTTTATTGCGTATTCGTTATTCAAGAACGTAATTTAAGTTACACAATGTAATTAGTTATGCAACTTTGTTGTATTACTAATTACATATTGTATGTTACATGTAATGTAAGTTATATAAATTGTAATTATGTAACTAGGCCCAAAATAAGCAAAAGATTCAGATCGGTATTCAGATAGGAGAAAATTCCTGATAGTACAAAATATATGGATAAATGTTGCCTGCTTACTCTTACTAAAGTACTAACTTTATCTTGAAACATGGAGGCTCAATGAGCCTCCATGTTTCAATAAAGTATTTTTAATGTTTTTATGAATTAAACCTGGAGGATAAATATTTCATGGCCCTGAAACTTACGTTCTAAGGCATTAAAGGTATTTTTCAATAAACCCGATTTGTGATTAATGTGAAAATAGTAATAAGCAAAGTTGCTGACATGTGGAGATAATATATTAAGACGGGCTGGGAAATGTGAGTCTGCAAAGCTGCAAAGGGCGCGTGGTTAATTTAAATTTTGATGGATAAATAAGTAAATGAGCAAGACCTTTGAATTAATAGTATAGACCAGATGTTTTATTTGTTACATAAATAATCAGCCAGGGTAAAACTATAAACTGTAATTCAATTAAAATAACATAATAAGCAATTACATATTCCTGATAACACCATTTAATGAGAATCCTTTTAACATAATTTGAGATAACTTATAATAAAAGACGCGCGCAAGATTCTGCCTCCTTCCATAATCACGAACGAATCCTATGTGGTTACGTATCATCTGATGTCGCGAGTTCCAGTGTATGACTGCCATGTGTACGTACGAAATAACAGTAAATCCATGAGCATTTTCGTAGCCAGGGGGAAGGCGACACAGGCGGCAGCTCCCCCTTTTTGGACAGAAATTGCGAAAATTATATTGTTCATTTTGTCATAATGAGAGCTTTGAGCCGAGCAAAACAAAACATTCAGCAGGTTTCGAATGTAACTTGCCGCCTCCTTTTCAAAAATCTGGCTACGCCCCTGTCCATGAGTACGTACATTTCGAAATGTACGTATTTATAACGTACGTACATGGCACTGCACAACTCGGAAGTTTCGAAATTATGCTTATTTCCCGAAGTAGCGAAACCTGTGTTACGATAACCACATAACAGCAGGATTGAGACTTACGCTATTGAAACTTTGAAAGGTTATCAAATTATGGTTGATTAAATGACCTTTTTTGATTTAAACGCAAATCGCAATCGTTGTGAATTAACGATTGATTATTCTCTATATAGGCAAGGATTTAAAAACTGCAGATTAATTAACACAATCAGTCGGTGTCACGTATAGGTATCACACATGGAAATAACACTAAAAGCTAGGTGTTACAGCACATAATTTACCCATGTATGATATCAATGAGCTTGTGTTGGTCAGTGTAAGGGACATTTAAAGTATGACAATAGATGACAACAAAAGGAATTGTCACTGCGTCCTGTCATGTGGAGGCTTTATATAGTGTGGGGAGCTCCTATCATAAAGTCAAACTTATATTCTCTAGCCGTCTGAACAAAGTTCACTTCAGCTCAAGAACATCACCACTCGCCGTACGCGTTGTTGTTTTAACAATGATAACTGTACACCATATTATAGTCCATGTAAACACTGATTAGACTGTAACATCTCAACAGACATTCAGTGCATTTGTTACGATTTTTGACAGGGTGTTTATACCACGAGAACTTGCTCAGTATCGTCAGGTCGCATAATAAAGTAATTCGAACTACTGTCGGAGGAAAAGAGCAGGGTCGATTAAGGTAGTAATCTCCAACAATTTCAAAAAATATCCGAAAATTGAGCTCTAATTTCATGGCAAAATGATTGGGAGTTGGGGTTTCACCCAAAAAAGGGGGCAGGGGAGCAACCAAAAATAGAATTCGGATATTGGCACTGGGCTTATCGAGAGGGATGTGTTTGACAAGGCTTTTGTCGAATATAAAACTTTTAACTCTTATTTAAACTAATGAAATCAATTCATATTTTAAAAAGCTTTGAAATCAGGGAATCTGTTTTTAACATGATTTCACCAGGTTTTCAATGACACAGCATTTAACTGCAGCTCCATATAAAACAGTGTTGACGCTTCAATTGGAATACGAGCAATGAACAGAGCAATAACTATTTGAAGTTTTGTACGTTTGACAGTCAAGGTTTCTCACAAGTGAGCACGCAAGGTGTGCATTTCGGGGTAGGGGTTATATTTCTGGGTAATTTGTGCAGCTCACAAGTCACAGCATACGTTGAGATTTCAGAGAAAACTAAACTCAAATACCAACCGATCTGCGTCGGCTCATTACTACCACTTGCCACAACATCCCGACAGATGAGTATTTTGTCAAATCGCCGACTCGGTGCTGATCAGCACCGAATTACCACCGATCAGCGCTGATCGGCGGTCACCGGTGCTGATCGGCACTGATCAGCACCGAGTCGGCGATTTAACAAAGTCCTCTTCTGACAACATGCCTTTGTAGCTGGACCATGATATTTTGGTGAGTTATTTTGATGGAATTCAGGAAGTTCAGAACTCTAACAGGATCGGATAAGTCGAGAAAATATCAAAGTAAAAACAGCGTGCATTTTTAGTTGTTTGAGTGTTTACAGCACATGAAGGACACATGATCTTAGAACAAATTACGACAAAAATCTTAAAATTTTGCGATTTTCTGCTCCGAAATATCACACTATTATCTGGCTTCGAGAATTACAACTGTTTCAAAGCACCGCTCTCAGTTGTAATTCAAACAACACTATCACTGATTCAAAACGAACATTAGTTTTGACTTTTTGAGGCCCTTGAATTCAAAATTTCAGAGGGCTCGATCCTAAATTTGTGAGGAGTATTTGTGTGCTTAAAAAGCCGACCTTAAAAGGCCTGAGGACGCCCGTTTATAACGCGGGAGGCCCCTCTCTGTAGAAATAGGCTTTTAAAAAGGCTTTATAAAAATAGATGGGTGTCGCCTGCAAGTCGGGAACAGAAGTCACAGCATAATTGCAATGGAGTATGAAAACCTGTCTACTCTACTGATATAAGCTTATAACTTTATTATAAGGCCTGTTTAAAGGTTATGTGAACTTTTCCCGACAAATTGAATAGATTTAAAGGAAGTTAAACACTAATAAACCTAAGCTGCTCCTCACAACTGACGCACATTACGCAGGAAGTTAGCGCTGTTTGACATAGAATTCACTCGATTTAAGTCGAAATATATCTCGAAACTTGGAGTTTAACTTCAGAAGGTAGATAGGTATCCCCAGCAAGAATTCGCTCTAAGATTTAACAATCAAGAGAAGACATACGTATATAGCAAAGTAACAAAATTAATAAGATTTTGATGATATTAGCCTTTCGCAAAACACCTCCGGGAGCCTTTGCAGGACAAAAACACGCCTCAACTTGCATGTTAAACACAGAGCTTACTTATATAATCTCGGTAAATGATCACAGAATAGTAACTTTATCAATTCCTTAGAGTTTTGTCAACAGTCCTAGACAGGACACGGGTAGTTGGGGACAGAGGAGTGGGGATGGGCCTCATTTTATTGGGGTTTTAGTGGCAGCCTTGTTGAGTGAGAAAATAAAATTCATGAAGATTCAAGATTTTCATTTGCCTAACAAATTGTTGAATTCATACCGATCACAGACAATGGAAATTAAATTTTGATTTGTAATAAGGACGACACGTTGCAATGATTTGTGCTTAAGAGGGCAAGACAAGGAAAAACGAAATTAGGAAATTATCAAAATAAAATACAGTAAAGTAGTACAGTCTATAAGAAGTAAATTAGAGACAATTTTAAATTTCTAGATGTCGAGCCGTGGGTTAATTAAACATAATTTGTATGCTAGTCGGTGAGGCACAGGTTAATAGTTTACTGCGAGATGGTAATTGGATTCTCAAGTTCAAAATATCAAACATAATACTGAATATTTTAATAATTATACCGCATCAAAGTAAAATTGTCATTTCCGAAATCCTTGGAAGTCCAAGTTCGATTGTCAAAACTTAGGCAGAGCACAATGACAGTCCACAGACTGAAATATGCTAAATTATTCCAAGAAATTAGAGATGTGCCCAGTACGTCCGATTTCTCCTATTTTGACATTTTTGAGTCCGTCTGCAATTTCCACTTTGAGGGCATCAACTTCAGCCATTGTACTTCGAGGTATTGCTTTCGATTTTAAGCTTCTAGAGAAAAATATAATATAAATAAGTAGATTCCCATGAAAGTATCTAGGGGGAAACAAGAGTTGAATTCATTGCATAGAACACTTTCACAAACGAAAACAATAAACTCACTGACCATTAATTATAAGACTATATAATAATTGTGAAATAAAGAAAGAAGACAATCAATTCACAAACTCATAAACCATTATGAACAAACAATATAAATAAATATTACACTAAAACACCAATACAAAGCACCAATAATAAAAGAATTAGCACGAATAATAAACCGCGATAATGATAAAGCACAACAAACAAAGCTGAAAGCACTACAATGATAATAATATCATGATAATGGGAAGAATAATAAGGCGACCTACAATACTATAATACTGTGGAAGTAAATTACTTAATCCGTAGGAAGGGCGCGAGTGCCCTTTAGCCTTCCCTTGCTATTACCGTGGTGTCTCGAATTTTTGAGGCGCGGCGTATTATGCGCGTTGCATTAAAAGAACTGTGCGCGCTGTCACGCGCAGCAGAAAACAACGCACCCAGGCGCGTCAAAAGTTCGATACACTGAAGTCACAGACCTACAGAGTCTACAATACCCGTACTGTTTATATAATACCCTTAGCAAGGAAGCCCCCGCATTCAAACAATCACCCAATTACTGTAGAACTGGCAACCAAGTACACAGGGGGTTAGAGTGGGGAAGTGATGACGTCATTACCAAGTGTAACCATGGTGAATTGATGATGTCATTACTAAGTGTTACCATGGTGAATTGATGACATAACCAAGGATACATAATGAATTCACACTGTACTCGATGTTGAGGCACCAATATACTAATATATACAGCCCGGGGATTCACTTGGAGGGCTAATAATTACAAATGGACCCAGTTCAAGGTCCTCAAGGAGGTTGAATGAGCGATATGCGCAAGGTGCATTGTGTAACATATTATTGATAAGTTGATATTTCAACGCTGGACACAGCCTTGGAGAGGAGCGGATAAAGTTCGAGACTTTCAGCGAAATCACATAATCAAAATTCAAATCAGGATTCGTATGAGGGAGACATAAGAAAAAGAAGGAAGCGTTACGGTTGATAGGGGTACCCCACCATGGGTCTTCATCAACTTTAAAGTTTAAATGATGATACGGCTGATGGAAACTTTAAAACTTAATTATTAAAGTAATTAATGATGATGTGGCTGATCAAAGCTCTAAAAGTTTAAATGATGAGGTGGCTGATCGAAACTTTAAAATTTAAATGGTGATGTGGCAACTTTAAAAGTTTAAAAGATGATAATATGGCAAGGGCGATGCGACGGCGGCCGGTGCAAAATATATTCGAAACTAATTTACAGCAATTTGAAATACATATTTTGTAAAATTATTTTCAATTTACGCACAATGAAGTCAAAAAATGCGCACTATTCAAGGACACTCATGAAAAGGAAGGAATTTGAAGGAAGTCCGGGCACAGTATGGGAAGCAAGACAGAGTACAGTTTGGGAAATGGGAAGGAAGTTTGGGCACAGTATAGGAAGGAAGTTGTGCCCTGGAACTCGATAACAGCGTACCTTGAAATGCGTTCTAGTGTTCTGCTAAGGTTATTCCGGTAACAAGAGCAATTAGCTAATTAACTGGCTTTTCAACGAGTATACAGAGCTATCATATAATAACGCGAGAGAAACTCTCTTCTTTTTTGTTGTAACCCCATTAGACGTGTGGCCGATATATTTTTGCAAAAATTTGGGGACCCGACCAGGAAATGTATTGTTTTATAACAATTGGTTTACGGGTTCCGGAGTTACTACCGACAGAAGTAGTCATGAACCCGTACATAACCCGTCATGAACCCGTATATAAACGCATCATGCGAGAAACTTCATTTCATCATGCAAGAAACTCCATTTAACTGTATTTATCCAGCTCTTTGCAACCTCATTATTTGATTATGTCTGCGTTTATATGACTGGTATGAGCGCTCATAGGTCGAAAGTAACATGTCGATAAATAGGTGAAAAGGACATGGTAAACGGGCTCGGCAGAGGCTATATCAGTTTATGCATGGCTTCGTAATCAGTAATCACTCGCGACTGCACGATAAAGTCCAGAGTTGCAATCTTCAGGAGAGATGAGGGAAGGGATAGTTTCTGACGAAAAAATGTCCTAAAAGTATCAATGAGAAAAGTATCAATAGGACTGGGTTCTTTCTACATCTCCTTTTACGACCTAATCTTCGACCTCTGAGAAAATAGAGAGGCTTTCATCTAAAATCTCAAAATTTCGCTCCCTTAAATTTAGGTAGGGGTTTGCATATATGCTTACATATGCGGCGAGTTATAGAACCCTCTGAAGTTTTCATGCGGGTCAATAAAATACTAAAATATAGACACTTGCCTGATCGGGTCCGTATTGGTTTAGACCCTCACCCTACGGGCTCGGGCCAAAACTGGATACATCCCTCGGGCTAACGCCCTCGGGAAGTACCCCAAAATGGACCCGATAGGCGCGTGTCTATGTATAATATAAACTAACAAATTACGGTCTTGTGGAAGTGCGGAAATCTTCACACAATACAATTAATATAGCTGTTGTAAGGTAAGTTAAACTACTGATAACTATGTAAGTTTTCTAGTTGAGAGCGCGTAACGAACTATCACAATGTGTGTCATAAAGTCCGTCCAATTGACGGCAGCCACCTTTCACACGCTGACACAATTAACATCGAGACAAGAAACACTGAAAGACTCAATCCTTTTAATCGTCTCAGGATATGTTCTAGCGACTGAAAGGAAGCTTTAGTTAACGCTGTGGAATGCATCGCGATCTGATGATTTTTTCTGAAACATCTCTACAAAAATGTGTACCATCTATGGGTTAGCACCTGCTACTGTTATAGTGATAAATTGAGTCAACAGGATGTTTTTATAAGTCTGCCAGAAAAAATTTATATGGAATTCTTAGTAGACTCGAACTAGGGGTGCGACGGGATTAGTGCATTTATAACACACGAAAACTATTGCAGTTACTCAATACTCAGTTGGTGAGATTGGAGCGAGAGCCTAAGTCTACAGTGAAAACGCATGCTAGTGCTTGTTTAAGAGTACTGTAAAAGAATATCATTATTCGTGCATTTTCTGATGCTTTCCGTTCGATAAGTTAAATTTGTAGTATTGTGTTTTAGCACCTAAAAAGTCAGAATTTCAAGATCATTCAATCTGGGTTTGTGTTGAGAAACGCAATTTTTATAAACCAACATTTGACACAATAGCTGTTTGATGTACATCCTGAGGCCTGGCTAATATTTAAAGCAGTTCAAAGCGGTTCAAAGCCTCAAATACAGAACTCTCAATATGTGAATCATTAGCTCACTTTTCATATTTTACACAAAGGGTAATTTTAGAATAAACTCACGGAAAATCTAAAGCAAATTTACAAAGGATAAAGAAAGCAAGCCAAAGCGGATCACGTATTCACGATTTTGCGCTGGTTTATAATCAGCACTTTCACTTCAATTTCAGGAGGCTTTGAACGAGAATCAGTAGAATTCTCATAACATGCAAAGAGTGGTTTGATTCCTCCACTGGAACCAAAGGCATCATTGAGTTGCTGGAAAACGATCCACAGCAACAATGAGAAAGCATTTCAAAGCATTGTTTTACGCTGGGTTGACTTTATTGAAGCGAAGTAATTTACAGTTTTAGAAAATACTTCAGAAAATACTTCAGAAAAAGTAATTCGCAAAAAAGCTCATCAACGGCAAGCCCTGTGATAAGAGACATCCTCCAAGATGCTTTAGATACTGTAAACATGGGGACAACAAGCGCTTGGGATGTGTTAAAGGCCAGAACTGCAACTACTACCACCCTAAGTTTGCAGAGACTCACTTACCAAGCGAGAATGTCTCAACATGGAATGTAAATTTGATCACCTCAAATTCACTCGCAGGAGGAAAGATGAGGCACCAAATGAATCTGCTCCCCAGGTGGTTCAGATCAATAAAACTGGGCTGAAGATGAGATTTGATAGTTATAAATAAACTCACAACCCCCATACCCGCCAACTATCAAGCAAACCTACGCCAATGTGGCAAGGCCTACCCAACCAGTAGCAGTGGAAGAGCCGAGTGCTTTTTATTGCAGCTCCTGGAGAATATGAAGGAGGGAATAATCATGCAAATGTCGGAGAAGATACTGGATCTCCAGTCTTCCTACCCTCACTGGTCCAGGAACAGATCAGGCAATCAGCCCCGCCCCCCACAACGATTCCTGTCAGCACCGCCCTTGCAGTCATTGAACACCCTTCCGACTGCTCCTTACCAGGCCCATCACACCCTCCAAGCCCAGTTTCAGGATACTTCTGCTAAACGCCAGAAGTATTTCACCGGCAGCAGCCGGAGACACTAAGTGGGGCGCCCTACTTGCAAAAAGTCCTGCTTCACGATGAGACCCTCCCTCCAACCTTGTTCTTCGGAATAACTGAGTCTTGGCTCCATGCCCACTTCACAGACGCTCAAGTGGAAATACAGGCTTTGAAAGCTTCAGATCAGACAGGGATGATAGGGCAGGAGGTGGATGCATTCTCTATGTTCATGAGCAGCTAACAGTTACTGCTGAATACAGCTTCAAGGATTACTACAACAACCTGTTGACCGTATATATTGCATCCCTTTTGGTTGTTGCCCTACTTTACCGCCCTCAGATTCGCAAATGCAGACTTTTCTCAGATGCTCTAGAACTACAGAACTGTTTAGACCTACATTCTTCCAGTAACAGGGACATTTACCTCAGGGAGACTTCCTTCCTGAGTTTAACTGGAAAACTGGCGGAATAGACACTGGCCCCACCACACAAGCTTGCCAGAAACTACTTGAATTCATGGACTGTAACTTCCTCAGCCAGCTCGTTTTAGGTTCTACAAGAGTAACAATACCTTGGCCTCATTCTAACCAATAACTCAAATGCCGTGATCGAGGTTAAAGTTGCTTAAGCCACCCTTAGTTGGGATCTCAGACCACCTGTTAGTAGAAGTCTTAATTGGTCATAACCCTATCTCCAATATAAAAAACATGATCCGATCATAGACCCATTCTCTTTCAGAGCTGTGAACTTCCACAGTAACTTTGAGGCTATGAATGACATGTTAAAGGGAGATTGACTGGTATCACCTGAAGGGAAATCTGTGTGATGGTATGGATGATATCGATGGTTTTACCAAGCACCTTATAGTCTTGTTGTCCTCCAAGTGACTTGCCTGGCCCACAGAAAAGTCGACGGAAGAGCATCCAGAAATGGACCTTCAGGGCCAAAAATCAATACCCTGAAAATGAAGAAAAGAAAACTCAACAAGAAGATTGCAACTCTCAAGGCACATAATCCATCTTCAAATGCTTTTACCGGGGCTTGAAGAGAAGTTAGTCTGATGACACGCAATCAAGATGAAATTCTCGCACATCTCAACCAGCAAGAAAAGTTATGCTACTGTAAGCACCATCAAAAATAACCTAAATACTTCTTCAGCTACGCCAAGAAGTACTCAAAATGCAAGTCAGCGTTGCTCCACTCAGGAAGGATTGTGGATCCCTAAGCACAAATCCGCAAAGAGAAGGCTGAGATTCTCCAGGCTCAATACACTAGTGTGTTTAGTAACCCGGACAATGTCGACTGAAGCCTGCATTGATTCGCTGGGAGACCCTCAATTGCAACCCTCAGTAGTGACATAGAGTTCTCTGTGGGGACATCAGACAACAATAGGGGAGCTAGATCCTTACTCTACAGCACCCGATGATGACATCCCAGCTACAAGATCCTCTGCAGCTGCAAGATACCCTTTCCCTTCCACTTTGGCTCTTATGGGACAGTTCACTCTCTAACGGCAGAATTCCAGATGAGGCTGAAACTGCAGTACATCACACCCATCTACAAGAAAGGCAATAAAACCGACCCGGCAAACTACCGCCCAGTGTCATAACATCTCACATCATTAAGATCTTCGAGAGAGTCATTCGCAACAGTCTAGTGGACCACCTAGAAAGTAACGGCATACTTCCTGACAATCAGCATGGTTTCCGGAAGACAAGCTGCCTAACTCAACTCTTGGAACACTGACTACATTCTCAAAGGGCCTTAAGGATGGTAATGAAATTAGATATAATCTATCTGGATTATAGCAAAGCGTTCGACAAAAGTGGACCACAAAAATCCTGCTAGCAAAGCTAGAACACTACGGTATCAAAAGGCAAACTGTGCTTAGATGGATAGAGGAATTCCTCGCAACAGACGTCGGGCCGTGGTTGTCGATGGCAAAAAAGTCTGAATTCGCAAATGTCGATGGTGGTGTTCCCCAGGGAACTGTTCTGGGTCCCCATATTCTTCATTCTCTACGTGATAGACATGATCATCAAATTGCCTCTCGTCAAAATCACTGGCATTTGCAGATGACACTAAGCTCATGCGTCAAAGATCATCACCATGTTATGCAAGGCCCTGTACAGACAGACCTCGATCAAGTTGTCAGTTGGTCGTTGAACAACAACATGGTGCTCCACCAGGATAAATTCGAGGTAATGAACTTCTGTCTCAACAACTCGTCCACCTCTAAGAAACCTCCCTTTCACTGCGGAGCTGAGGCAATACACACAACACCCGATGGAAATATTCTTCAGCCAACCTCATCCGTCAGAGACATGGTGTTTACATTACCGACGACTGTAGCTGGACCCTACAAGTAAATAATGTTGGTGACTCACGCAAGATCGCCTCATGGGTCCTTGGGACTTTCCGGGACAGGTCTGAGCTTACAATGCTGACCCTCTTCAAGTCCTTGATACGGAGCAGACTGGAATACTGTTGCCCAGTGTGGGATCCCCACTTTATCAAGGATATCCAGGCAGTGGAGTCTATCCAGCGTTACTTCACTAAGCGGATAATTGGCACCAAAGATATGGACTATTGGGATCGGCTTAAGAAGCTGCGATTGATGTCTCTCCAGCGTAGACGTGAACGATACACGATGATCCATACTTGGAAGATCCTGCAGAACAAGGCCCCAAATAGCACTGGTTTAGAGTTCTACAGTAATGAACGTCTTGGAATACGGGCTAAGATCCTGCCATTCAACTACAAGGCACAACGTTCAGTCTCAACAGCCTACGACAACTCATTCGGGGTAAAGTCAGCTCGTCTCTGGAACTTACTCCCTAAATCAGTCAACTCCGCAACAGCCTTAGAGGCATTCAAAGTAGCCCTTGGAGACTTCTCGCACAATACCCGGATAAGCCACCGGTTACGGGTTACACACCTCAAACAGCAACTCCTTACTCGACTGGAGCTGTGAACGAGGAGATGGAGTACGTGGACATCACTGATCCCAACTGCGATCCCTGCTAAACCCTTCAAAATGTATCAAAATGTATGTAAAATATTCTCTTGAAATTTTATAGAATTTACATTTCAAATTCCATGATGCTGCAGGAACCGCGCAAACGACGAACGTAATATTAGAGAGATACAAATAAGTTATGTTCCACTCTTGAACTCAATAATTAGAGTGAAGCAATTCAACATAGAACCAAATTCTCAAATGGAAACAAGAACTCTGATAGGGCAAAGTCAACATGGAACAAGGAAATAATCAAAGTGATGGTATCAGAATACCAATTTAATAACAAATAAAATATATCCAGTACTGTAACAATGATATTATAATTAAACATTGGACTGTTATATAGGCATATAGCAACTTCATAATAATAATTCTTATAAAGGTGCCATCGAGCCTGGTACCCACCTAAAATCACAGAATCATACCACTCTTGATCCAGGCAGAATCAGGCATGGTACCCCGCCTACATAGCATCACAAGCAGGCCGCGCAGCTCAGTTATAGTCAGTTCCTCATAAATTATAAATCATCATTCACCGAGCTATTTACTCGATATTAGTTCCTCATAAATTATAAATCAACCTGCTATATTCACTCGATATTAAATATAACAACAAACCAACAAAGAAATGATCGCGAGAGAAAATATGGTCCAGAGAAACTCGAGTAACAGATATTTGGAGGACTAATGAAAAAGGTTCACGTGGTCATCAGCAAGCTAATATAATCTCTGACATAATATAAAATGATAATGGTTGCAGGGACCTCAGTATATTTATATTTTATATACACCACCAAAACCGTTGGACGGTTGGTCTAGTAACCCCCCGCTGGTTTGGATGTGATCAGCCCATTTTGTCTCTTTTCAGGTTCCGTTGTCACATCCAAACCCGCGGGGGGTTACTAGACCAACCGTCCAACGGTTTTGGTGGTGATATCTTGACAGATGTATGTAGTTTGAACCCATGTTACTTGCCCAAAGGCAGTTTCGACCCACGTAACTTGCCCTCACGTAGTCCAGACCCTCGTTACTAGCCCACACGCAAGTCTAACCCATAAATCACCCTGAGGAAGTCCAAAACTAAGTTATTCTAACTTGAAATTACTAGAATTGATATATGTCTTAATTTCTACAAAACGTCCGTGTGTACTCACGTGCTTAAATATAGCAACCAGATCTAATTTCACGTGCATTAGTCGTATTTGTACTCATTTCAACGTAACCAAGTCGAAAATCCCGTGTTAATATCACTTTCTTCAAATCCCCTAATTTCTACAAAACGTCCGTGTGTACTCACGTGCTAAAATATGGCAACCAGATCTAATTTCATGTGCATTAGTCGTATTTAAACTCATTTCAACATAATCAAGTCGAAAATCCTGCGTAAATATCAATTTCTTCAAATCCCCTAATTTCTACAAAACGTCCGCGTGAACTTACGTGCTTCACTAGTCCATCGTATATTTCCCCGTTATTCGGACCCCCGTTATTCGGACCACCGTTACTCAGACCCCCGATATTCGGACTCCCGTTATTCGGACCCCCGTTATTCGGACCCCCGTTATTCGGACCCCCATATTCAGACCCCCGTTACCCGAACCCCCGTTATTCGGACCCCCGTTATTCGGACCCCCGTTATTCGGACCCCCGTTATTCGGACCCCCGTTATTCGGACCCCCGTTATTCAGACTCCCGTTATTCTGACCCACATAATCCGATGAAAACTCTATGAGTTGGAGATGTAAAAGTAGCGCAAAATAGCGTTCTATCACAAAATACGCTATTTTAGAGGTTTTACGCGATTTTGATGACGTCATCACAGCACCCAAATAAGCTCAAACCAACTTCCCATATAGCCTTTAAGACAATTCCGCCTTAGTGCAACATACTTTGACCGGTCTCATCTCAAGATAAGCTGCAGTTCTTGACATATCACTCGTTTAAGTTTTTCTCCTAAAATTTTGAAATTGATTTTTCACCGTACCTTAGAAAATCGCGTATATCTCGATGAAAAATCGAGATAGCCCAATGATCCGTATGATTTTCTGAAAGCTCTTTAAATTTCCAACTAACGATTTTTCAACATTTTTGAGCTATCTCCATTCCTTCTTGGTGAAAAATGCGCATAAAGATGGCCTATTCTCGCTAAAAAAGCAATAAAATTTCGCTAAGTTGATGACGTCATAGTGACGTGAAAATGACGTCACCAGAACTTCTCTTATAGCCTATAACATTTTCCCATCTTAGATAAACAAAACCTGACCTCGATCATGGCTCTACCATTTCCCGTTCTTGACATCTCGGCTTTCCAAATTTGCTCCCAATTATCATGATCTATCTTCTTATATCACCCTGTGACACTCAAATCTCTAACTTATACCCCTGGCCAGTTTTCTTTTTACCGCGGGGGGGTTACCGCCCTGGCCAGGGCGGGAATATGAAATCTATTTCATGCTCTCGGAGAATATATTATTTGCTCTAACATTCTAATGATCTGTAACAAAAGAGAGGTGAGCTCAAAAGCGCTATATATTTTAGGGTTCGCTTTACCTCAGTACCTTAAAGTCAACACGTTGTAGGAGCCTCTCTCCCGGCAAATCAATGAACATGTTGCCAATGAGCATGTTGCTCACCTTGGTATGTATTGTGTTATGCTTGGAGCAGGCTGATACTTTACTGCAGTCAAATCATGGAAAATATGCAGTGTCACGACACCAGTTCGCCATTTTAACTCATGATAATGACGACGCACTCCATCTGACCACCTCTTCAAACACAGCCACTGTTACAGAACTTTATATGTAAACACACTTCCGATGACGTAGGACAATATTGCTGCATGGTACGACAGGTAATTTACGAGAGAGAGAATTTATTTTATGTTAATGAATTCTTAAATTACCATATACTTCAACGAAGAAGTAGACTGTTGTTCAATAATTCATGGATATAAGAAGTGGAGCTTTGATAGAGTGCATGGCTCTGTAATCAGCCGGCCTATAGTCATGTAACCAAGTACTCTGACAGACTTCGCAAAGAGGAAAAGATGAGATCTCAGAAGACTCCGAAGGACATTTTTACTTGAACTCAATCAAAATGACGCCATGATTATTCGAGTCAATTTGCTTTTCTTCTCTGGTCCACCAACCAGTAGCCACTAGCCTGATTAAGTATCAAATTTAAAATAACTAGCTAGACTAGCTCATCAATTATAACTTTTAATGTTATAAGTGCAACAGGGTTACAGTGCAACAGGTTTACATAATAAAATATCATTAACAACAGATATCTACTCCTCTCATATCAAATTGCGCACAACTTGTCACTTACTGCATGCTTCTATGAATTATGAAGCAATAGATACATAATAATGAAGCGATTGATACAAAATAATTTGGACTAAACTATCGGGACCCGTAGGAGCGATGGTACAGCAAAAAGTCAGTAGAGCACACTTTGCCGGCTTTGACACTTATTGGCAGAATTCTAGGGTTGCAACTAATAATATAGTCCGCGGTTTTGAATTGCACCGGGCTATTCAGTTGACTGAAAATCTTTTCTTTGAATTAATGAACTGGTGCGTAATTATCTGAGATACTGTTGAAATAATAACTACACGAAGTCTCGACTGAAAACTAGAAAACTACTTAGTTTCAAATAGTTAAATATCACGCAAATTTAACCTAATCAACCTCACAATATTAACCTAAATATCTCAAAGTTAACCTAAAAATCTTAGCGATTGAGCAAGGACAAAATACACCGAACAATGATATTATGCCATAGCACCAATTAAATTCCATTAGTATTCATACATTCGACGTCTGTCGATTTGTATTATCTACCTATATACTTATTTATTTTGCATAACAGGAGACATTCGTACCTATATCTACAAAAGATAGGTTTTAATTTACGCTCTATTCTATTAGAATGGAAGAGTAGGAGAATTACAACTGTTGCATTACTTGAATATTTAGAATAATTTCTAAATAACTTACAATTATTCACATTCATTTCTTAGAATAATTGAGAATTACTTAGAATTATTTGGAATAATTGGCTTATCCAATACATTTACTCAGAATTATTTGGTTTATCTAGAATCATACGGAATTATGTGATTATTCAGAGATCGAATGGTAATTATTCAGAGATCGATGGTAAGAATTTATACTTTTATACTGAACACAGGAACCTACTATTCTACAGGAACTGAAAGGGCCGATACAAAAGGAACATAATTCACAGGGAACACTTCATGATATATCGTGACATATGACTTCGATCCTAACTTGGATGTCACACTGTGTCAATAATGCCTTGTTTCTTGACAATGGTATCACTGGAGTGTTAATCATCCTGATAAGGTAGTAATAAAAGGTTATCAACTCACCATTCTAATGTATGATGGTGACGTAAGTCGTCATATGTTCACCACTCTAACCTAGGATAATGACGTCATCAGTTCACCATTACAACCAATGATAATGCCATCATTCCGAACCATCTATTCTCCTCGGAGCAACGCATTTTAATAACTCAACCACAGAACATATGGGTCAGGGGATATAACATCGGCCTTGTTTATGAACATGATACAAACATGAATAGGGCAGTTGGGTATAACAAACAGTTAATATCTAGGAGCCATAAGAAGGTGTCATTTTCATGAACAAACGTAGGCAATTGCTGATGTCATATCACCAATACTACCAACATGAAATACTTTTAATCTAAACCATGGTTGAGGGTACGAGTAACTATATAATCGACATGAACCAGAGCACTGTTATGTGGTACACAGTTGTAGATAGCTTCACTGGTGCACCTTCGAAGGAGCCATTAACGAATAACGAGCCCTAGTGAGCAGTAAGCAGGTATTATACCCCTGTTTTTGTTAAGTTCAGGGTGCGTGTACCGTCATCAAATTAATGTGCAGGTCACACTCCTATCTATCCAACTATTACAGTTAACGCTTATAATGCTCTTATGTAACAGTGTGTATCAGTCACCACTTCGCCATTTAACTCTCCAATATGATGATTATGGGACCTGTCCCTAAATTCGGCTTAATGCTTTAATAGTTCGCCTTACTTAAGGTGAAGGAGACTTTGAAGGAGACCAAACCCAATAAACCGCTGTAAACGCCCAAAATTAAACGCAAATTTGCAAATTTGAACTATATTCACCCGGAGTATATTTGGTTGTCCCCCAACTAAAGTAAGTAAAGTAATCAACATGAATGAGCTCAAAAGTAAGAATGGCGCTCATTAATTCCTTGTTAACCTCGTGACCAACTGAGAAACTGTGCTGTACCTTAGAACTAACAGTTCCCTTGAATTGGGTGACAGTCGCTGCATTACTTCATGAACAGCTGACTTGAGGAACAAATAAAATGTTGATGAAAACCCAAACCTTTTTGCGGTATCTGAGTAAAGTTGTTCTTGATAAGGCGACAAACTGTCCGTGACTCTTATTGAACTTATAACTAACTAATTTCATTAAATGGCGCTGATATATAGTAGTGTCATATTCAAATATTATCATTAATTGACATACTATATTACTACCTGGATCAACCGAATATTTGGCTCCTATAAAACAATTGACACGAGCTCCACTCAGGCGCATATTTTGGGAGGAATGAGGGCAATAATAGGTTACATTTCATTTGAAATCTACCCTTCTGTTATGTTCAAAGTTACAATTTAAAAATGGAAAGAGGTGCTTTACAAAACGCAAGTATTGTGACATCGCCTCTCTTCATAAATTGTCCAGTTATTGGTACCTTAGTACTTGACCAGCAAGTGTGCAGGAATTTGGGAGTTTTTATCAACGGTACCGACAAAAAAGAGAGAAAAAATAGAAAAACATGCGAGCGGCAAGAGAAAAATAAAAATAATTGGAACCCCTAAAAAATAATAATATTATCCGTCCGATGGTACTTGAGAGGAGCGGCTCTCAAATATTTAGTTTTTTCTTGTGTTGAAGACTAACTCTAATACTCTCATGGTCTTAGCTCCCTCTGACATTTCAAGGTTAAAAAGAGAAGCTATTCTAAATGCAATACAAGTTACTATAACTACCAGTCTTTAGTCTAGAAAAAATATTAATAAAGCGAAATAGGTACAGTTTCAGTGTTTAAGTTAATTAAAGGTTAAAAAAGTGACCAATCAACATCTTAATTAATTTTTGTCGCAAGTAAGGACGCTTTCGATTTGCTAATTGTCTTCATCGGATGTGCAAATTGTTTTCATGTCCGATGGTGAACCCTTATGACTGACTAGCCGGGGTCGCAACGTATTTCGATGAAAAGGCTGAACAATGATGGTTTGGAAGTCCAAACCTAGACCGAAGGATTAGTCTATATGTCTTCGATCATAAGTCACATGAAAGGGTACAATTTTGGATTTCTGGGAATTAAAAACCATGATTGACAATGCCAATGTTGCACAACTTTAATCTAATTTCCTTATCAGCATACTAATTTCTAAATCTTGATACAATTTAAAGCACAGCATATTTAACCAAAAGTTTACAACTTCCACTGCAGTATAGAATTATTCTGTCCTTCACACCAGAAAGAAAGAAACAAGTAAAGAAGTAGACCTCCCGTACCAGGTGGAAATTATGCAAATGAAGCAACCTACCACACATCCATATTATCTCCGCGCGATAACCACGCAACAATTTCACAATTTGAATCATCAAATTCGTGATACAATAACAATAAGTATGCCCGGGAATTTGTCAGTTGAGAGAGTGACGTCATTATCATAGATTAAAATGGTGAGTTGATGACGAAGAGGCACCAATTCGAGCATATATCAGAGGACAAAGGAGCAAATATTTATCAGGTGGTTGGCGAGGTATTTAATGACGGGTGATATTAATATTTCATGCGATGTTGACTCCTCCAACAGTACCTACTCCTTCTGAGTACTTGTGTGCCGAATTACTGGTGGATCCAGTGTACAGTGTACGAAAAACAGGCGCTTCAACGTTGATAAAACACCATTATAACCCTGATAATGACGTCATTATAAAGCGATTATTACCTATCGGCGTGCGATGAGTGAGTTATATAATCATACTGAGTACCATGGGTCAGAAGTATGTAATCCATAAGATGGATTTCTACTCGACTACCATAACAATAATATACTATCGGTCATTGGCGATTACATACAATGAGATCTTCATTGGCAATTGGTAGTTGAAATGACGGCGTTATCACGGCTCAAATAGGTTATTAGATGACGTTTAACCGCCTGTTTTTTGACAGTCGGGGGTTTTAATACGATCATACGGCATAAGGGTAGCCAGTGTGTCTGATGAATACCCATTAATTGAGTAGTAAACACTAGACTATTATAGTAGTAGTTGGTTTAGCCAACAGAGAAAACGACCTGCACAGCAAGAGAACCCCAAAGTTCATAGAACAAAACCACGAAGACGTGAACAGATTGAGGCATCGGACTACCAATCATCTATAAGCCATCCCAATATAAAGTGTCAGAGAATCCTGGAGAATCTGACTGCCGATATTCAACAAATCATCCCACCATCTGTCAAGTGTCAGAGAGCTCATTAATATAATCCCAGTTCCCCGATCTCCTGATTTCCTCGTGAAAGCAGGAACTTCCGCCGTCAGAAATCTAATCAAACCGCACACGACTCATGCAGGTAAAGGTCCTGACAGGTAATGGCAGGTAATTTCAACCGCTGACAAATCCAAATTAAACCTCGTCTATAATTATTAAACGCAGGTTCCATACTATCCGCAGCCGGATTTGATTTCAGACCGACAGCTGACACGCTTTTCCATATACTGACTGACTCACAATATAAACACGGGCAAAAATTAGAATTACATTTATAATATACCCGGGCCCATTCTGTGCCAAACATCATGTGTCCAATCATGAAAATGATGGACGGTGTTTTCACTTCATTACCGATCACCATTCAACATTGCTCGTATATCTTTATAACAAAGCTGTTAATATAATGAAGATTGGTAAGCAAATAATATAAGCTTCATTTTTTCAGCACGAGATTTAATCAAGGAGATTAGGTGAAACCATGAGGTATTGCAAATTGCAATCATTGGACACGTTATTCAATATATGGTAAAGTTATAACATGCGTCATGCACACAGCAGTTGGCATAATACCATGTAAGCATGAGCTCAAGTTAATGAAGCATAAGACATACGTTAATAAGTTTAATGAAGCTGAAGTTAATAATTAAATGAAGCCGAAGTTATAATACGTCAATGAAGCTGAAGTTAATAGGTTAATGAAGCTTGAATTTAATAAGTTAATGAAGCTGAAGTTAATACGTCGATGAAGCTGAAGTAATAATACGTTAATGATGCTGAAGTTAATGAAGCTGAAGCTATGCACGAATCAGATTATCAGGTCTTCAATCAACAAATAACGCAATAAATAAAGGGATATGAACAAATTGGCAAATTTTCTGTTACAAAAAAGTTTTGATTTCGAGCAGGTAACTTCAGAAGACGTTAAAGGAGCTTATCTAAAAATCAGAATCCAGCAAAATGATTAGGTATATGCTCCAACCTACTAAACCACCAATTTGTACCGTTCATGTGATTAGAAATGAGACGGATAGACTATCACATCATGTGATAGTCTAACATGTGATTCACATGTTATGAAACTGTGTTATTTGATCTTTCAGGACGAGAAGCACGATTAATGAAACAGCCGTTCACGCAACGCACGAGCCGCTTAAAACAACGAGGTCTCATTCTAACCAAATAACCAAATACAGATAGGTACGAAAGCCTAATCTCACTACTTGAGTAGGACTAGGTACTTGATAACGGTCGTGTTGCAAAAAGTGCGCAGGGTGGAGGGTAGAAAAATCCTACTATAGATACTGCTTTAATTGGAATGCTAGCAAAGTTTTGACATGACCTGGGCAATGAGTCAAGTCTTTGAGAGCAGTGTGTGCGTAACGCCCGTTCTTGGGAGTGCATTGAGAGTCAAAACCACTGCTCTTGTGTCAAACTAGAGATCTGTCTTGCGTCTCAGTGACACGTTCTAAGTCAGTAAAATCTCTAGCATTTGACTCTAATAATACTATTAGAGTATTAGAGACTATAGGACAGATCCGCCTTCCCTGCAAATCACACTGACACACCTTCCAGTTCCTTACCCAGCCCACTATAAGACATACAATGAGCAGATAAAACGTCATCAACTTATCATTCTAAATCGTCATAATGACGTCACTCTCAACCACTTCCTCTATTATAGTCCCAGGATAAAACCCAAAAAGAATAAGAAGCAAATACTTCTTCTATTAAACCACTTCTTTATTAAACCACTGCTCATTGGATATATTTTACTGAGAAAGCCACATGATGTGTAGAAATGATGGATATATATAATGCTAACAATAGCATAGTCTAGCAGATTTTAGCATTTTACTCGGGTCCACTGCTGCACTGGATGACTAACGACACTTAGTATTTTTACCAATATCACCATCCGCTGCACATGCTTTAAAGAGCATAGATAAAGGTTGGATAATGAACTGGGGTCACGTCATCAATTCACCATTGTAACCCCTGATAATGACGTCATCTCCCTCCACCTACCATTTTATATTCCATTATAAGATGAATGTTATGTCATTTTAATCCCGCGCAGGATTTATGAGAGAATCCTCGAATCTGATTGGTTCCACTCAGCAACTTGTTAGCGTTATAATATGTACTGCCAATGACCCACGTCAATTTCATAGCAAAATGAGAATATGAGGTATATTATAACCTATATTCTTACTTAGCCATGAAATTGACGACTCATGGTAATATAAATGTCGGGAGTTTTATTCAGCTCTTTGGGCAAAAGGTCAGTCCTCAGCTCGAGAGAGAGAGAGCTGGATGTTGTCAAATGTCAATGACATCATTATCTTGACTTAAACTGGTGTATTGATGACGTAACACAGCCAAGTTTAGCGTACATCCCTTCGTTTCGCAAGGTTTTTTAATTCCGGCTACTCCCTCGGCTTTGTGTTCAGGGAAATCCGTACGATTCACGAAAATAAATCTAAAAGAAGAGTAGTTGACTTATTTTACCACCATCTCATGGATTTTCTTAGCATTTTATAAAAGAAATTTAAAAAAAACGATGTAGATCTGCAGCAAACAACGCACGCGTCAATACCATATCGATTAAAAGGATTTTCAGAGAAACAAGTCAATGTTAGGAATGTTTCTCTTGAAATTTTGAGGCAAGAAGGAAGTGAAACAATATCTATACGTATTTCTTGAAGGGTTGCCAAAAAGTTATGATCGGTAACCGACTTTTCATGGGAATAACAATCTTATAATGAAACCCGATAAAAACCTTTTTATAGACGAACAAGGGTCCAAATGTCTAGATTTACAGACAGGTGGTGTCCTGTTTTAGACTGAAGAGAAATTAAAACGTATAATAAAACATATAATAAAACATAGAATAAAATAAAACATAGTAAAATGCGAAAACCACAGGATTTTTAACACATAAATCTGCCCTATAAGGATGAGCTTCTTGCATAGAAAGGAGGATTGAAGAGCCAGAGAAGGAGGATTGAAGAGCCAGAGAAAACCCGTAGAGAAGCCTGAGAAGAATATATAAAACCTACTCACATTTAACTCCTCATCACAACCAATACGAGGGCAGTTACATATGTCCCATATGTGCGTAATTACCATAATATTCGAAACTTATACCAGAGATATTTAAACAATCAGCTCGTTAATTGGGTGCAGAAATCGCGCACATATATACTTATATACATATATTATACGTACAAATATACGTATATTTTAGTATTATAGGTACGTACAGATATACGTATATTATAGTATTATACGTACAGATAGGGTCTGTCCAGAGTCTGCATTGTGATGTTACCTACCTTCTTTGTAACTTAGTAATATATAACCTATGATAAAGTGGTAGGTACTTACACAGTTAATCGGGCGAGAACGCTGCACCTCCAATTACTTCCCAATGATCAGTCATCGGTCACTATTACAATATATTATATTAGTTAAAAGCCATTAGATTTGTAACTAAAAGTTGGAAGATGGGCGCCTAACAAAGTGTGAATTTATTCATGCGTTAAATATAGTAGTTTATCAGCAGTAAAAGCTGGCTTCATGGATAGTCCGTAGTATTCTGTAGACTCGAGAAACAGCGTACAGCACTTAGTTACAAGTATATCACGGGCCCAATTCTCACCTTTCCTACAGATTAACAAGGTGCTCAGATACTTGGAATTAGCGATAGTCTTTGATAAAAGGATAAATGCTACCTACTGCTTAGATAAAACTATAAAGGGGGCGCGCAGTGCCACTACTTCAAAAGGTAATTAAACCTGTAATCACTATATTCAAAGACATGCATAATGCAGATTTAACAGTTTACACATTATCCTTGGACTGTTGTTAAGCATTGCTTGTCTACTTTTATAGACTTATATCTCTGAGTGTGTTCAAGAGCACAGCAAAACCTAGAAATGATAGCTGTCAAGTAGGTACTGTCAAGCAAACTAATAATCATATAGGAGGATCTAATTTAAATAAATGGTCATGTTTTTGATTGATTATCCTATCATCGATCAATCTGATAATTTCTAGGGTACCTCCGATGAAAGATGCAATCAACAAGAAATGATGATTTTAGTTAATTCGCAGAGGCTAATTATGAAATATAATATGACTGGGTAACTGTTAAGTATATAAATTTGTAGATTATAATCACCTGTGCTCTTGAATGAATATATTACATATGGCTGAAGAGTGATTGGCAATAATAATTTAGACAATTCCGCAAGACGTGTATTAAACGCAAGATGTTTATTAAACGCCATCAAAATAGCAAAATAATGATAAATAATTATGCATTCAAACCTCAAATTCGACATAATATATAACATGCTTAATTTTTAATTTTGGCATTATGAGGAATATTAAAGTTATTGGTAAGTTGGTACGACAACGTGACGCGATTCATGAAACTACGGAACAAAAACGAACTGTAAAACAAAAAATAAAAACATGAAAACTATAACGAAGATCAAAAAGTGATAAAACAATAGTTATCTCCAAACTCTAGTATTTTTACTTCTTTGAGAAACAATTCACTTGACTTGATCACTCGTCTCACACAAATTGGTACATAAGAATGCCGTGTTATTGGCTTATTACTCCAATCAACGCTTGTTAAACTAAACCATTAGCCGCTAATTGATTAATTGACGGACCACAGTCGCATCACTTCACTGTACTATTGATATCTCTGACGTTTTCTTCACTGAACATGGACCTCAACCTGATCGGGTCCATTTTTAGACCCCTGCCCTTTGGGGTACGAGTCTAAACCAGATACATCCCTCGGGAATTATCCCAAATGGGCCCGATAGGGGCGGGTCTATGTATTTTTATGTCGACAGCTGGGATGACACCGCCATAGAACACATCGGTTATTGCAGACACCGGCTCGTGACATCATTATCACGACTCAAGGTATGGAATTGATGAATTTGCATGATCCACGTGTTATGGCGATAATAATGACTCGCAATATTTGGTGATAATAGCCCTCAGTAAATTCTTAGAGCTGGTTATAACAATAAGTATAAAAAGTTTATCAGATCATGTATTACAGCATGTTTCCTGTGGGTAACTTATAAACATTGACATTTGACTGATAAATATTAAATTGTCAAATTCTAAGCAACTAACGACTAAAGGACTAACTCGGCTGGGGATAGGTGGTTGAAAAATTTGGAGAAATCCTCATAAATTACGCCCTGCCAAAATTTTGAACACCAAATCATTTTAGCCCAAGCCTAAAGCAAAGCAAAAAGCGATCCGATCGGATCCGATACTTAAATGAAGTTCTTAATGAGTGTAATCAAATGTAACCTCGATAGATCAAATTGAAAGATAAGAGATCGCAAATCGCAATGCAATGAAGGTAATTAGATTATTCGAGTATGCAGACGTATGAAAATAATAATGCCATCCTAGAATAACATTAGCTAGAAATATGGCAAGAAGACAAAAGAGGGGACGAGAGATATGCGGTAATTCGTGTAATTGGATTTAGAATTGATATGGAGAGGATAGACTGAATATCAATAAGATTGAAATTACCCCTAATTGGACTAAACATACCAAGTGAAATTGAATTAAGCTGTCTCGAATTGATATTCAATTTTTCAATTTCAAAGAAAGTAGGCCTAGGCTTTCCTTCAGTACATAACAAGTAAAAGGCTATTGATTGATTATATCAAGAGGCGAGTACATTGCAACATGCATACAAGAAATTGAGGAGAGAACTCTGCACAGGATTCTACGGTGTAGACTGTAGGTCTCAAATTATGAGCAAATACGACTTTAAATTTCATTTGCATTTGAATTGAAACCATTCAGGTTAGAAAAGAAACCAAAAGCAAAACCACTCATGCATCTTTTAGGCTGCAGTCGATGGACGATAATGACATTCAATCAGACTACAGAGAAAGAAACACCGATTATGGAAACTTTTCCGTGCGTATCAAAATCAAGGAAAGTTGGTAAAAATGAACGAACGAACCTTGAACTTGTGGGTTTGGAATTCGCGCCGCGCTGAGATGATGGCGCTCGATTCTTGATATAGAAGAAGCCGCGCAATTCAGCGGAATTGCGCGGCTTCCGACCCGGCGACCCAGCTTTTGATTCGATAATTGCAATTTTCGGCTCAGGTCGAGATTTCGAGCACACCATACGCCAAGTATTTTTAATGAAAACATATGCCTGTACACAACTTGAACCCTTGCCAGAATGGGAGTGCCGGGGCCGTGGGGGACACGCGCGCGCCACACATGCACATCCCGACGTGATTTTGAAATGTGGATACATTCCAATTGAAAATTTGAGGGCTGCAACTGGCATGGCCAATGAGTCAGCTGTTTTAGTTAGAGGATGCCTCGCACGCCATCATCCGCGAGGGAATGAGATAGCATCTAGTTATCATGATTTACTTAACTTTCTTAGCATTGAACAAAATAAACGAAATTCTTCGCAACTTTTAATAATCATGAGATTACAAATTAACAGATAATTTCACACTTAAAAAGAAGTTACGCACACATTAAACGATTTTGTTCAAAATATATAATATAACGTTTAAATAAATAAAACGCTTAAAGAGCCTCTGTAATGATAATGTTGACATCAGATATAAAGAAACCCGTCCAATTTATGTGATCAAGAAATCATCAAAATGAATGGAATTATCTGACTATCTGTATGATGTTGAATGGTGATGGGGGATGTCAATCTAAGATTGTAAAGAAGCACAAGTCTTTACTGCACTACGATTTGAGATAGCAATTAGAGCACTGAATCTTAACAGCGCACGAATTGTTGGTGCTTTGCGATCGTAAATCATGATAATGATGAAACTCTCAACACCTTACAACTCATGTGCATTTTGACATGGGTCCCGCCCAAATAGAATGTCTATTATTCAAGTTTGGCTCAGAGTAAAAAGTTTAACGATAAAAATCCCTGATCTATAATTTGATATTTAACTGAACATGTATTGAAATTGGGGTGTTTCAGGAGCTAAGTCTACTGGAAGGAACAGGTGTATCTAGGAAGGAACAGATGCATCTAACTATATCAGGGCAACAGAGTGAATACGTATTTCCACTTCCGTAACAAATAAATAAACACTTAAAGATCTGTAGAACCGTCAAGTGTCCTATACACACGCTTTTGTTACCCTAACAATTTAAATACACCGTGAATATATTCAACTCCAATAATTCACGAGGGGTTCTCCTCCAAGAGAAAGAGAAGAAGAAGAGTTGGGATAAGAGGGATATAATTTACAACTCGTCTTTAGCATCTTCACCATCGTCACTGGCTTCATCTTCAGCCTCCTCGTCGTGGGTACCTTCCAGGAAGGCAACGAAGTCTTCCAGAGTTCGACCACCGTTGTAGTCTTGGACCTGAAGAAGACACGAGGGTCAGTTAGTAAATCATCTGTAGTTTTAAGCTGTAACATATCAGAAATGTCGAGTTTATTTCAAGATCATGCAAAGTAGGATGCGAATATTAAGCCGATGAAATAGAATATTGGGTATTGACTCAAATTTAGTAGCCAAGGGTGAAATTAGGATGGGAACATTTTGTCGAATAGACTATTAGATAACACATTGAGTAGCGACTCAAATTGCAATGGTGTATTGATGTAAAAACACGCGTAAGGTTGCTATTGGCAGTCCTAAGAGAACATGAGCCACCCCTCTCCTACTCACCGTTCTGTCAGCTCCCTGAGGGAAGTATTTGATGGTCGGGAAGCCTCGGACAGTGACATCAGCAACCTCGTTAGCAGTGGAGTCCATCTTGGCGATGACGATGGTAGGATGGTCCTTGTACTTCTCACCTGGGAAAGATAGAGAAGTTTAGAGGGGTGATAAACTTACATGTTATAGTGGGCTTCAAACCCACTATCAAGTCCTATTTGGATCGAATTCGCTGTGTAAGCGCAGCATGAAAAGAGGTACAACTGACATGTTGAGTGGTTTATAATGCACCCAATGCAGCAACTTTCAAATATAACTTTAAGTTAAACGTGGGTAAACAACAGATCTGAAATAATAAAACCCACCTAGCTCATCGTAGATAGGGGCGAGCTGCTTGCAATGTCCGCACCATGGGGCATAGAACTCAACGAGCACATCCTTAGTCTCATCGAATGCAACCTGCTCGAAGTTCTTTCCAACGAGAACCTTGACTGGCTGGGCATCCCAATCCTCAGGCACTTCCTCACTGTTCAGGTGTTTGGTCAGTTCTCCGTCAAGGTATCGCTGAGCAAAGCCGGCCATGTTCTCCTCGGTCATTTCGGTGAAGTCAGGGGCATATTTGTCTACTCCTTCGGAAACTGAGGGATTGAGGAACGGTATAAAAATTTTCATCTAATATGGGAAGCCTCACAAAGCCAGAAATTATACTAATGGGCCCATTGTATACAGCACCAACTGTTCATTGACCAATGATGTATACCTATGTACATCGCCACGTAAGAATGCAGACGCGCGCAGCGCGCGTTTGAGCCGCGCGGCCACAGTGCCGAAAAATCGTGTTTACACTAGAGATTCCCAAAATTTTGCTAGTTAAAAAAGATGTTTTGACGAAATATTGCCAAATGTCACAAACACGTATGCAAAAGTATTGGGACTTTAAGCACCTCGCTACTGTTAATTTTAACACTTTTACAGTTATTCAAGCACCTGTTGTCTAGAATTCTCACTTCTACGTAAAATCAGCCATCGCCACGTCAATAACTAAGCTTAGAAAAAACATCACATTGACCATTTGATACTGCACTGTACAAAGAAATGAACCTTTTCATTGTTTTGTCTACGATGCTTTGCATGGATTATCCTTTTCAGAGGGATCTGAATTAAATGGTACACACTTTTTATTGCAAAACAATGTAACGAATAATGGTGCAGAAAGGGTCATTTGTATCAAAACAACACTGTAACCACCGTTAAGAGCCGCTACCTTTGGCTCAAAGCTGATGTGAAACCATTAAACAGATGTCAATTAAGAATAACATTTGTTGTTTTGAATTTGCCGCGGTCAACAGGTGCATTTGATCGATTATCATTAGCAGAAGACTAAACATGTAACTAAATTATCAAAGAGCACGTGGCGATATTTCGATAGAAACACGTAACACGATTTTGATGATAATTTGCCGATTAATGAAGTCATTTCAAATTGAAAATGAAGAATATATACAAAGGAAGATGATCCTGGCGACGATTCCCATGTCCTTGGTGATTCCGAAGAAATCCAGGATCCTGTCGTTGGAAGACTTGCTGGTATCGACGAGCACGTGTACGAATTTGCCGGAGAAGCTCTTGCTGACTTGACGGAAAGTGGTCAAGACGGCTCCATGGCCCTCTCCAGTGGAGTCAGAGAAGACCAGGTAGTGGCTCTTGATGTCTCCTCCGAAGATCATGGGGGCGGTCTGAAGTAGAAAGGTGTGGTTAGAAAAGATAACACTTCAGATTTCAGATAGTAAGGATATTGAACAAAGATTGACATTGAGGATGGAAAGTAGGTATAATTCAACCCCTGAGGATCAAATAATTGATAACCCCTTCAATCCCTTCCCCAAATTCAATGGTGCCACTATTTTACTTACCTCGTCGCTGAACTCCACAACGAGAGGTAGACGGTGGGCACTCAGGAACTCAGTGATGGCATCAGCAGTAACTTCCCCTTCCAGCTTAATCTGGGCTTCCTCTTCGGCAAACTGAGGTGTGGCAGTGTTAATTAATCTTTATTATTTAAAGTAGGTGTGTTCTGCGAGACATAATTGTGGCTTGTGCTTCATCCCATCATGTGCGGTATGGAATGACAGTGAAAAGTAACAACATGACTCATTTTAGCGCCACTTCAAGGAGTTGTTCCGTCCTTGAAACTACTTCAAACTCTCTAAAAACATAACCAAATACCCCAAATACCATTCCCACATTTCACTCACGTCTCTGACAGCTACGATTTCTCCGTCAGCAAGTCCGAAAGCGGCCATAACATCAGCGTCATCAGTCACGAAGAACACGACACCGTCAGTGTCACCTGCAGCAGCAGTGAAAGCGGCGCCAGCCTCAGAGGCACGGTCCTGCGATGGAGAGGGGTAAAGGAGACGTAAAGAAGACGTAAAGGAGATGTAAAGGAGACGTTAAGCAGGGGTAAAGGGGGAGTCGAAGGGGATAGAGGGGTTGAGAAAAACTTGATATTTTGGCTCAATTCAACTCATTCAACAAACTCAATTCAACAAATTCCACCAATCCAACCATTATTTCCAGTGCATTCCTAAAACGATCATCCGATCTAAACACCGTCTCACCTTGAAAGCTCCGACGAGAGTGAAGTGAGAGTTAGCAACTTCAGTGTCGATAACATCCTTAGAATCAGCCACAGTGCAGGGATCTCCGGTCTTCTTCTTCAGCCACGAGACGATGTCTGGGGAGGTCCTGCCTCCGTTGTACTCCTTGGCTTCTCCGTCCACGAACCACTTTGAGGGTAGGGTATCCCTTGACTCCGAACTTGCCGGCAGCGGTCTTGTGCTCGGTGGCGTCAAGCTGGAGAAGGGGTGGAGAGGTTAATGCGAGGGGAATGAAGATGTTTAGTTTGTAAAAAGTCGGTCCAGATAGATGAGCAATGAAGTAACCAGGTGTATTATGTACGGTATATTCAATTCGATTCAGCTCATTCCAGTTTAAAAAATCTAAGGATATGAAGACTTGAAGAAATACCTTGAAATATGAAATATTTTAAATACCTTGGCTAGTTTGACAGCAGATTCCTCGCTCTTGAGAACTCCGGCAGCCTTGGCATACTCGGGAGCCAGTTTCTTGCAGTGTCCGCACCACGGGGCGTCTGAGGAGGGATGAGTGAGTTAATGAAGCATTGATTTAAATGCGTGATTATATCATTGTTGATTAAATGAATGAATAAATGATTGTTGACGCAAGAGCTGATTCCAGCCGCGCATGTGAGATTAATGATACCTGCGGGTGATATTTCGTATTCTAAAATTCAAACTTTACAACACAACTTCATTAAGAAGCAGAATTTTGTAACTTTCGTTTGAATGTGAAACTCAAAATTCACATTATCATGCATTACTAAGAGTTAACAAGTCAATGGATTCGCTTTAATGGAAACACTGAAACAGCATAACCATTAACCAATCAATAGTCTTTTAAAATCAAGAACACCCATTTTATATCCTCAACCGTTCTCATAAGAAATATAAGGCATCCTCAACCGTTTTCATAAGAAATATCAGGTATTTGTTAAACACTCACAGAATTCTACGAGAATGTGCTTGTGGGTGGCGATTGCCTCATCAAAGTTCTCATCAGTGAGGACCAGGACATCCTCCTCCTCTGTAATCTCAGCAGCGTGTACTGCCACGAGAAACAGGGCTGCCACGAGCAGACACTTCATTGCTATCTCAAATTTGATTGTATAAAGATAAGAAATAGTGGACGGTGATTGGTAGGGTCGGTGATTGGTTAGAGATAAGAAATAGTGATCGGTGATTGGTTAGCGAGAAGAAAAAATAGATGCCAGCTCCGGCCAGCTATCGGCGGAGATTAAAACCAATAATAGTAGTTTTTATTTTTGGCAAATTTTGTGTTGAACAATCTCACACTTAAACGCACAACTACAAACTACGAGACGCCATTCTGACAAATGTTAAACTTAGCAGTGAGCACAATGATAAAACCTATTACATTGGGAGGTTACATGGCGTTGATAACAAGAGCCTATTATAAAACAGAACAATGGTAAGCGGACATGTACTGTTAAATGCTGGATAAAGAATTGCCTTCAATTATAGAAGGTAACTATGTAGCGGCCCTAATAACGGTCTTAAATTGGGACTATGTCAAGGGGAACATTTTACAGTGCAAAAAAGAATAAGAGCGGTATGGCGGCACCTAGGCCTTTAGTTTAAAACCGAAATTATTCTCTTAAGTTTTAATGAATTTCCTCGGCGAATGATACAATAATTAAACCCTACGTGTTCTACTGTATAGGCTCCACAGTAGATCATCATTAACCAATTAGCCTTACGGTCATTGCCTAAAAGCACACCAATTCAAATAGTTCAATAGTCCATTCACATAGTCCATAGTCAAACAACACTACACTGATAAGCTGATATATCAATGACTTGCAATTATAAGATGGTGGCAAACGAGCTACCACACCAACTTTAACACGTATACGATATGTACTGGTAAGATGTAGGCAAACGACACTGTGCCACCACATAACACGTATACGATGTGTACTGGCCACTAGTGACACACAGGATTTAAACCGTTATATTTTATAACGCCACGTCAGGTATTAAGGTGGTGTAAGGTTACATGTGGTAACTACAGCGTGGTCATTACAGTGGTCCTTACAGCGTGGCAAACAGTGGGGTGGAAGTGAGGAGGGGTGTTTACCCACATGTTCAGTGCACATTGACCAATCAGCGCGCGAGTTGACCAGAAATGTGAGTGCTGATTGGTCAATGCCATGACGATTGCAGGTAAAATTATACGCCGCCGATATTAATCAGATTTAGGATTTAAGTCAGAGTGATGTAACTGAAGAAGGTTCCGATGGTAACAGCGATAACAGAAGGTCTAATTGATGAATATTGAACACGCACAATTCAAGGAGGCCCAATGAAGGTGATCTATATTTTAACATATGAATAAAACCATGGTGATCATCTGAATCTGAAAGATTAAAGAATGTTCACATGTAGGCTGTAAAAGCAGTCAAACGCACCTAGAAGAATGGTTTGATTGATAAATAAAGGAATTTTACAAGTTCAAGTTAACATGCTACAACCAAATCCGAGCAATCTCATAGAAAATACCGAATCAGAAGACGAGTCCGTCTCAGACAAATAACAAAAGTACACCATATATACTGAAAAATGAAAACAGGAACTACTTAGAAAATCTGCGAAAAACACGTCCCATATTGGAGAAAATTAAAAAAACACAAATAATTCTAACACCTTTTTATCTAAATTAAACACAAATCTAAACTTAAAATACACACATAATACTCCAAAAATGGATTTGATCCATGTATGGGGAAAAGAATCTAGCTTCTATTTTGTAATACAGCCAATGACACGAAACTCAATGCTGATAGACGGTAATTGACGGCGTATTAGCTTACCCACAGGTCCGTGAAACATTGACCAATCAGAGCACGAATTGATGGTCAACTCGTGCGCTGATTGGTCAATGTCATGACTATTTCGGGATTCCAAGGATTTAAGCTAATACGCCGCTGAGATAATCGGGACGGAATCATGACGTGGGCTAAATAAATTCTGAGGATGAAATCCACCTTCAGCGTCTTATATAAATCACATGAGATGGTGTGCAATACGTGTAACACGCATTAACACACGTGTAATCAGAAGAAACACTCTCATTAAAGCAGTGTAATCAGGCTCCATCATAGCCTCATAGCCTGTCTAAACAATGATAATCAAACACTTTCAGGAGGTTTTATTTGTTATTAACGGGACTAGTTAACAATCAAAGCCTCTTGTGACATGTGGCAACATTGAGTTTCAGTGAAAGTTCTGCATTGTCGAAAATATCATTAGATCAAGTTCCCGCAAGAAAAACAGTCTGATTAATAAAAAGAAAACATGTCAATGAAAAACCAATACATATTATTTAATACTAAAATCCGATGGCAAAATGATAGAAATTGAAAATAACTGAATAATAAATTAAAACGGTCTGACGGTTTTTCCAACAAATAAATTCTGAATACATACAAAAAGGGAACAAACGTCAGCCCAGTGTTTAGTATAAATAAAATGATTGTTATCCATAACCAAGGATAAACAAGACAACTAATACCTATCTACAAATAACAACTTTAAATAACTACATTTTAAAAATGTCTAAATACCCAAGTAACAATTTAACAGTGAAAATACTTGCCCAGAATCCAGGGATATGTGGGTTAGACACCTACAACTCATCTCTAAAATCTTCTGGATGATCATCCTCATCTTCTTCTTCTTCATCATAATCCTCGTCCTCATCATCATCCTCTTCCTCGTCCTCATCCTCATGTTCAGGGACACCGTCATCTTCAGGCAGATCATCGTGAGGTCCTTCCAGGAAGGCAACGAAGTCCTCCAGCGTCCGTTTTCCGGTGTACTTCACCATCTGTAGTGAGGAGAGTTAGAGGTTATTGCAGAAATAGCTGAGTTAGGGAGAACTTGCAAATATAGCTGTGCCAGACAGTGCAATTCATGTATGTTGGTTTCAGTAAGGATACTATGCAAAAATAGGGTTATGAACTATTGTATTGAGAGCGCACTGTTTACATTGAAAGGGTGTTAATCAACAGACTCTGAGAAAAAGCTACGACGTTCGAATTTGCAAATCAAAACAACCCTGAACTGTGGGTTATAATGTCGATAATTTCCGGAAACTTATAACAAACCTTAGGTCCGGACGCTTTGGGGAAGAACTTGATAGTGGGGAAGGATTCCACGGTAATTCCATCGAACTCATTAGCAGTAGCGTCACACTTCGCAATGACAACGGTAGGATGGTCCTTGTACTTCTCACCTGATGAAGGGGATGTCACGAGGCAAAGGAAAGTGGGACAGAATCAAGTGGGAGAGAATCAAGGAAAGTGGGACAAAATCATGGAAAGTAGGAGAATAAAGAAAAGTGGGAGAGAATCAAGGAAAAGAATTAAGGAAAGTAGGATAGAATACAATTAGAGGAAAATTAGAATTTACTTCAATCATCAGAATACAGGAGAGCGGGAAAGAATCAAGGAATGTGACTAATCAATGAAAAGACCAAGGTGGTAAACCGATTGCAATGAGAGTGATAATTCGATTAAGGAAGGAAAGTGATGTCAGTTTGGTTTCTAATTATAAGTTATCAATGATAAATTGTCAATAATTTCCTGTTCATTCCTCTTATCTTACCTAGCTCATTCCAGATAGGTTCCAGCTTTTGGCAATGTCCGCACCATGGCGCGTAGAACTCCACCAGGACATCCTTAGTCTCATCCCTTGCCACCTCTTCCAGATTGCTTCCCACGAGCACCTTGTTGAAAATAGAATAGGTTGAACTTAGTGTTAGGGGAATTCATGGCCTGAGCTGAGCGGTCAAGGGAGCGTACCGAAGAGGGAAACGAGAGAAATGGCATAAGCTTTGACTTATTTAGGAAGTCCCACTCAATAACAATCTGAAATGCACCTTGACGGGATTGGCATCCCAATCAATAACTATCTGAAATGCACCTTGACGGGATTGACATCCCAATCTTCGGGGAGCTCCTCCGAAGCGAAGGTAGCTTTGAGTTTCCCGTCCAGGAAGTCCTGAGCGAAGGTAGACAGGTTTTCTACTGTCATCTCGGTGAAGTCAGGGCTGAACTTCTTCATGTTTTCTTTCAGCTGAGAGGGAGGGGGGACTTTGATATTCACAGATTATTAGCGGTATCATCCTTGTTGATTGTCGAATTTAAGAAAGTTTGCTTCACATAATTATTATGATGTTTAAGGGAAATGCAATGTCAACCTTTCAGATTAACGATCCTATCCACTGGCGCATCCGTCTTCTCCAAATCAAAATACTCCAACACATGGACAGTATCCTCACTGTTCACATCTACGATAATGTGGAGGATCTCGTGGTTAAACTTCCTCGCTACCTCCCGGAACCCACTCATCAGAGTCTCGTACCCCTCGCTAGTCTTATCCACAAAGAGAAGGTGGTGCACTCTCACGTCGTCAGAGAAGATCCTGTGTGAGGTCTGGGGAAGGAAAGGGGTTAATAGATCATGTGAAGTCTGGGGAAGGATGGGGTAAAAAAACGGAGGTCTGGGAAATTGAAAAAGGAAAGGGGGAAGTCAAAAGAATTTAAAGATCCTGTGTCTGGTGACATGGGGCTAAAAAACTGAGGTCTGTGGACATAGAAAGGGGTTAAAATATTGATATCTGGTTTTGTCCTGGAATCAAATGTCAGTTAATTCAGTAATTCACCTCAGCACTGATCTCTACCACGATAGGGAAGTTGGTGTTCTTCATGAGCTCCCAGACTGAGGTGGCAGTGACTGCTCCTTCCAGAGGAACTCGTTCAGGTTCGTCAGGGAACTGAAATAACGATCATTCGTTAATGCCAGGGGTATTTCAATCTACAAAACACAGTACAAAGTTGCAGTGATTCGATCAACTCATGTCTCAGTGTTTTTAATCGAAGGACACCTGGACGATGGATACGCCTGATGACGAATGAAGGGAACTTCTACGATCTGTTCGGTACCCCAAATCCACATTCATATTAAAACAGACATCACAAGAGGATTAAGACCATTTCAAAACGTTATATTACTCACATTTCTGACAGCGATGACACCTCCATCAGCCAGCCCAAACTCAGCCATGACGTCGTCATTATCCGTGATAAGGAAGAGCTGACCATCTTCCTCTTTTGCGACAGTGATGTAAGCTACAGCAGGCTCTCCAGTGAGATCCTGAGGAAAATACGGGTTAGAACTTGCAGAAAACTTGTCATAACAGCTTGGTATATTTTGGAATTTCGTGGTATATACTTATATAATACTCGGCATATTCTGAGATTTTCTGAGAGGAAATTCATACCCTTTTTCTTGCTATGATTTGGTAAAATCTTACCTTGAATGCTCCGAGCAGAACATGGCTCTCTGCAGCCACATGCTCAGTCACATCCGCCACAGTGCTGACGACAGTGTAGGGAGCACCCATCTTCTTCTTCAGCCATGCTACGATCTCCTCACCCGTCCTGCCACCAGCGAAATCCTTGACGGAGCCGTCAGAGAAGAATTTGATGGTGGGGAAACCCTCGACCTCGTACTTCTCAGCGATATCCTTCATGGAGTCAGGAGTCGCATCAACCTTGGGGGCAGTTAGATAATTAAATAATTAGTTAGATAATTAACTGATGTAAAGTATTACTTTCATACTAGGAGAAAATTATGAAGTAATTGATTCATTTCATCATTGCTGATTGAGTACTAGGTACCATTTCATATTCGAATAGTAATGAAAAATGGATTACTCAAGGAATTTAGAAAGTAGTTACCTTGGCTAGTTTTATTTCGGATTCCTCCTCCTTCAGTTGGGTGGCAGCTTTAGCGTACTCAGGAGCCAAGGCTTGACAGTGTCCGCACCACGGGGCGTCTGTGAGATCCCAGGGGTTAAAAACTTAAATTAGGAGTGAATTCGAGTGAATAATACCGCATCAGGAATTCTGAAGAAATACACCCGGAGCACTAATGACGACTCTGCGTTTTAACTCACAGAATTCCACGAGAATGTGCTTGTGGGTGGCGATTGCCTCATCAAAGTTCTCATCAGTGAGAACCAGGACATTTTCCTCCTCTGTAATCTCAGCAGCGCGTACTGCCACGAGAAACAGGGCTGCCACGAGCAGACACTTCATTGCTAGAAAAGAGAAGGATTCGTTAGAAATAACTATTGTATCTTGACTGATAATCAGAGATCCAAATAGTTAGTTTATAAGAAATAACAGCAGAAATATCACAATTTACGTAGTGAACAATAGAATCAGAAGTTTAGACCTTATTCTAACGTGAATATATCCAGTAACATTGAAACATCAAAGATTTATTGTTGAAGATAATAATAAAACAATTTTCAAATATATTTATTTTTCAAGTTCTCTCGTAATACAATAATAGAACTTAAACCAAAATATTAGATAGCAAAATAAACAGTCTATGCAACATAAGGGCTAAATTATGTTCATTCCGAATCCAGTCGTAGGAAAGAAATCCTTTTTCATTAGATAAACCTGAAAAACCTTAAGATAAACCCACAGCAACTCACTTGTCACGCATTTTGAACTGGTTGCGACCTATTTTTCAATCAAATGTATCCACAAATATCGATAGTCAATCAGAAATACACATTTAAAAGACAAACCATCAGCCAAAATAGCACATATCAGGAAAGAAAATCAATACATACAACCGAAATAAATAAACTCTACCATATCAACAAAATACGGGTCTCATTAAAGTATAAAAATAGCAACTGAAATTTAGATTCCTACTTTACCAGTCCTTGCAACTGGCTTATCGAACAACTTCCGCAACATGAACACTTGTCCAAAAGCGACGATTACAATCAGGACAGTTTGCCCGATCGACCAGTTCTGAACTCTCTCGCAAAGGTATTCTGCAACCTCTCTCCCTATCCGTTCCTTGAGCCTATGATGGTTCTGATAGTCTACAACGAGTCTCAAGGACTCGTGGATTGAGTAAGCCGATGATTCAAGCTGCGTGAGGGCAGTAGCGTGAGCTCCTTCCTCTCCCCCCTCCTCATCGAATCCTATTGAGTCGTCCCCACCCAAATCCAGGTCAAAATACACGGTCTTGTGAGCGAATGTGGAGAACTCATTGCTGAAACAGAATGTGTACTCGCCACTTTCCACGGTTTTGTGGGTGAAGCTATCGTACTGCTTACGCTGTTCCTTGTACAGGGCCTTGGAGTTAGGTGACACCAAGTTGCAGTCAATGTCAAAGTGGCCCCCGGAGATCACCTGGTACTCCAAGGTAAACTCAGTGTCTTTGGCAATATTCTCGTGGAAGCATTGCACTTCATGTTCTTGTAGGGTGAAGGTCATCTCCACTGATACAACACTGCCGACAATTGCTGACAATAAGAGGCAAAACATCTTGCATACCTGGCAGACGGTACGGTTAATGGGCGGGCCGGGATCTAAAAATGTTTGCAGTGAATTAATTCATTAGATGCAAATTATGTTGCAACAAAATTGATCCTGTATTCCCATTTGGCAGGCGCTTTATTTCCGATAATGCTTGCCTATAAGATCAAATAAAGCTATATTTGAAAACTTTTTGCCATGCTTCTTGTCAAATTCTTATAGCTGCAATGTACATACTAATCACCAAATTATGGCAAATACATTAAGAGCTTCTGTGGATGTAGTTCTGAGAAAGACTACCCTTTTATATGCTACAATGTCAGTGGCACGAAAACCTCATTAGCTGTAACAATGAGATTCATTCTAGGAAGGATAACGAAAGAACAATGATTCATTGAGCAAATTTACAACGCAACAGTACGTCAATAAGCGAATTAGTGATAGAAACATCAGCAGCAATAACCAATTGTTGGACACGTATGATATAGGAATATTGCGTGTACTATCCAACGCGATATCACTCATCGCCAAGTTTTGAGAACTTAACGAAACGACGACTGCGCGGCTCGACAATGATAGCGAATCTCGCATTTTGCCCTAACCAGTAACCAGGACCTTAAATCGCGCACGGAGTGCACGGCGCTAAACTTAAGCATAATTGCGTCGCAACGCCCTTGGTTTAAGGGGAATTCGCTTTTTTGCTTGTCGGACGCGACGCAGACGCGGACGTTCGCGTTTTTTGACCCGGTAACGGCCCGTCGGCCCATGCGTTTGTTTAATATTTGACAAAACGCATGCAGGGCTAGGCTTGCGCGCGCACGTCGCGTTCCAATAAGAAATGCGGCGCGCGTACTCCGAAGGGATGCACACAAACCCCGGCTTCCCCTAACTATAACCAGGGGCGTCGGATCGCGCTTGCCGCGCGCGTAACCAGGGTCCGGTCCTGGTTAGGGCCCAAACCCCGGTCCTTGTCTGCCGACAACCCGGCCCCATCCCAAAGAGATGCACGCGCACTAGCCAAAGGAATGCACGTGCACGCAAAAGGAATGCACGCGCAATCCAAAGGAATGCACGTGCACGCCAAAGGAATGCACGTGCACGCCAAAGGAATGCACGTGCACGCCAAAGGAATGCACGTGCACGCCGAAGGAATGCAATGCTTTCATCCAAATGCACGCGCACTCAAAGGAATGCACGCGCAAAAATGCACGCGCCCAAAGGAATGCGCGCACTCAAAAGGAATGCACGCTCAATCCAAAGGAATGCACGCGCACTCCAAAGGAATACGCGCACTCAAAGGAATGCACCCGCACTCCAAAGGGAATGCACGCGCACTCCAAAGGAATGCACGCACACCAGGAATGCACGCGCACTCAAAGGAATGCACGCGCAAATGCACGCGCACTCAAAGGAATGCACGCGCACTCCAGCGAATGCACGCAAAGGAATGCACGCGGCACTCCAAAGAGATGCAACGCACTCCAAATGAATGTACGCACGCAAATGCACTCCCAAAGGATGCACGCATACTCAAAAAAGAGGCACGCGCACTCCGAAGAGATGCACTTACGTTTAACATTTTAACAAAACGGACAAATCAAAATTTTGGAGCAAATTCGCAATTAAAGTTGATTTTCCGACTTGAGCGGATCTGTTTTTGAAGAATGGTGCCTTAGCGAAACCGACGAAGCTGTAAAACGCAATTTCAAATAATATTGTTCATTAAATATTAAACTCCGATGTTGTTCAATTTTAAATGCAGCTTTTATGAAAATATATTTCTGTAATTCAAAGAATCATAATCCTGTTTTCAAAAGATGAAATGATGGATAATCAACTTCAACAGATTCTGTTTTCAATATTTTTGTCGAAATTATCATTTGTTTACGAGTATCACAACTTTCAATAAAATAAAACTGTCAGTGTATACAGGTTGAAGTATTCACTGAGTAACACTAACAGGGGCAGTTCTAACTGCAGTTTGCGCATCTTTTGTGTGCGCGGCGTATAGACAATGGCATATAAATAACATGTCAGGACGCCGCGCATACTGATACGTTTGTTTGAAATGGTATCCACTATCCATCCTGTATCCACACATTTAAAATTAAATAAATGCGATATAATACATAATCATGATAACATTATATATTTTAACCCAAACACATAATTTAGATAAATCTTTGTTATGAAGATTCCCCACCAATTTGGGCCAATGGCATGGGGATGATGAGCTTTCAGTTTCAAAAACAACCAATAAACCACTAGAGTGGTGTTTTCTTTCGAGGAGGAATGGACTATTCACACCCTTTAAAGCTTTAACTTAATACTTGTACTATTACAAGCCAATTCTTTCGCATTCTCTTTGCGAAAAAGAAGACATACCTATCAAAAAGTAAGAATTCTATCGCTCCGATCACGATTAGCAATTCCATTCACTTAAACAATCATTATCACCCAATACGGCTAAAATCACTGTAGAATGTCCTGGATCTTCCAATCTGGGCCGGTGTATCGATATCGCAATCATTATCAATGAACTATTCCAACTGAATGTGTCTTTTAAAACTAAACGATGCAGAATAGAAATTAACCCCGAAATCAGCGCAGCGTATTTCGTAGGTATATAGTGATTTCGGAACATAATTAAACTGTTGCCAGACGTTGCCTTCAAATGAGTTCAGAGTTGCTTCGCGGGACTTTTATGGAAGACAACGCCTGGCAAATTAAACTGCTCTACCAGATAACATGTAACTTCTGTAGTGCTATAATTAACTGGAAGTTTACTTCACACACAGTTCTGTACACACTGGAGCAGTGCTCGTTTTTGACGCGTTTCTTTCACCGAGTTCTGTTCAGGTACGCGGATGGAATGCTCCTCATTTGTTACCGATGTTACCTCTGGACCTGTTCAACTGTTCCCCTGAGGAGCGAAGTTTCGTCAATTCTGTAACAAAATGTCCCAAACTTTCCCCGGAAGTTTCGATATGGCATGATGTATAATATTTAATCAAAATATGTCTATATCTGAAAGCTAAAAACATGAGTAATTCTTGAAAAGACAAGAAGGAAGTTTCTAGAACTAAGATTAAAGCACCCACTTGTTCCATTGTCAGCAGTGTTGGAGCGGCGCAGGTAGGCGCCGCTCAGCAGAACCTTCTCCGCCGCAGCCTCCGCCGTCTTGAGGCGGGAGGTGATGCGGCGCGCTGGGGTGTTCTTAGCGCCCTCCTCCTCGGCAGGGGCGTCTCCCCCTTTCCCCTGGGTCAGATTAGGGCTCAAATAGGCGAATATTAAGCAGGGGCGTCTCCCCCTTTCCCCTGAGTCAGAATAGGGGGTCAAATAGGCGAATACATTGGGCAGGGGCGTCCCCCCTTTCCTCTGTGTCGGAGTAGGGGCTCAAATATGAGAATATATTGGGCGAGACATTCAAGAGCATGATCGAAGTTTGGTGTTTAATTTTTTTAAATTTATTCCATACTTTACTGTCCTCTGTTCGACTTAGTATGACGGCTTCTTGAGTAAAAAGTAAAGCTTTTACTCTCATAATCTGATATTGGCTCGAGCACAGGAAATGAAAATTTTACCTAAGTTCAAATTTCAGTATTTAGTGAAATATTTGGAATACAGCATCAAAGTTTTGAATGGTTATATGGTCAGGTGTTAAAAGGCTTGATAGTTTTGGATTTGTTTGACGTGACTTCGAAATTAAAAGTTTCCGAGTACAGCAGTGGGCAGCCGTTGATTTATAGTTTTCACACAATACACCACATTTAAACGGTTCGAACGGTGATTCACAAACCCTTTAACCCCTTTGAACCGGTTAACGCAGCGGTTAACGTCTTAAAACTCCTTAAATAACCCTTCTACGCGTGGGTACACGTTTCTAGCCATTAGTAATGTCACCAGAAGTCGACATTTACCATTTCAGAGGAAAGTAGGCGAACTCCCAACAAATTCCTAAGATTTGGTCATATGAAGTCGAGTCATACCCCATCCAGACTCATTTTAGCGATCGTTCAAGTTGCGGTATACTTTCACTAACAAGAATTGCGCCTGCCGGAGCATTTCTTGTGCGTTGTTGATTGTTCCCGTATGCAGGCGCTTAATTTCCTGTTCCCCGGGGCTGGTATTACTATTAGAACGTACTCTGTCATTTGACCGTTGTCAGTCTTATTTACTGACATAGTGAGTTGACGATGAAGCATAAAAGTGACCTCACAAATCAAGATACAATCGCGGGCGTACACCTACGGGAATTAAGAGCAAGAGTTGGTATTGAATAGATTAAGGATTTATCTGAAATAATTTTCCGTGATAAAACGCTTCTTCTATCAAAGTATCAAGTGTGACATCGCAATACTAACATAATTGAATCAATTTTTGAATTTTATAAATATTCCACGTTATGCGGGCGCTATATATTTCATTCTCCTACAATTTTGAATTAACGCGCGCAGATCGAAATATCACGTGGGCGATTTCGTTCCACGTGCCAAATGTTCGCGCGCGCGTTCCCGCCATTTCATAGAACTCTTTGAAGATTCGTTGCGCGCCGTTCAGAGTTTCATAACTATGATCACCATTTACTTTTGTGTTGCGTTGCAGATATCAAACCATTGCAATGATCGCTAATATTGTAACCCGCCTTGATATTTTCAAGATTGAGATTCACAATATAATTATTAATTACTGACCAAGATTAAAGATTCAGAATATATATCATTGTTATCAATCATGAACCGAGACAAACTCTTATGTTTTACTTTCCTCTAGTCAATTCTTTAGATCATTCATAACTGATGGCACTAATACTGCCCATTGTAAATTGGCCGAATTGCCCGCTACTTAAAGAAGTTCAAATGGCTGTGTGATTGAAATCCAATCTGATTGATTCTGTGAAGACTGATTAAGTTTTAATTTTATGATTGTTTTAAGAATTGTTAGATTTTTGATAAAGAACATCAGCATGAACAGAGCATTGAACTCGAATACCTACAAAGTAACCCAGTTAGCTAGTTGCAGCCCATATTGCGAAGGATGCCACAACACCAAGCTATTCTGACGCGAGTGATATTATAAAGGAGCAGTTGATAGAAAATGTGACATACGACGACGACGACGACGACGACCAACGACCAAAAACCACCACCTATTTCAGATTTAACAGTACGCGTAAAGGTAGTATACACACAACCCCCACAAAACACGATCTCTGCTAACCTTTTCTCAATGCCTTTTTGTAAAACAAAAACGCGATTGGGAACAGGAAAAAATTGTAGTGAAACAAGCAATGCATCAAATTTGAGGTCATAAAGGCGTTTAATCCGGACGAAGGTCGTCAGGACGTCAGACCCGAGTAGGAAGAAATACTGTTATTTGGTCAGAGAATAGTAGGCTATAATACTACTGATATGCAAGGACGCGTTTCATTTAATAATGACTTTAAATTAATTCTCACGTGTTTGAGGACGTTCCAATCGAAGATGAAATCGTAGCTGTATCCCTGTTTGAGGAAGTGGGACCGGTAGAGTTGCCGCAGATAGGAGTAGTCTGGCTTATCTTCGAACCGAAGGGACCGGCAGTAGTTTAGATACGTCGCGAACTCAGCTGAGAAGAAGGGGGTTCCAAAACTTAGGTCAAAAGGGACAAAGGGAGCCAAACGAATACAGTGTGTGAAATAACCGTAGAATTTTTGGAAAAGTTGAAGTAGGAAAATCACGATAGTCAACTTAAAACTGAAATGATCTATTCTCTACATACCTGGGTATCCTTTGCATAACATGTCAACTGAAGTACTGAGTTTCTTCTCGCAGATTTTCTCGTATTTCTGTTTCTTATCGACGGCTCGCAGGCCTTGCCACGGCAGGGAACCCAAGTTGAAGTACATGAGCACGTAGCCGAGTGACTCGAGATCGTCTCGTCTACTCTGTTCTGAGAGAGAACAAAGGTTACATTATTATTCTCGCTGGAGTCGGTATCAGTCAAAGAATCGTCTAATTCGTTTACCTAACGAATATGGACTATGGTTCCATTACGATCTAAAATAGGACAAATTGTCATCATCCGTATGAATTTGGATACGCAACTCGGTCCTGCGCGTGCGACGCGCAAACGCGCGTGTCGTACTGAACACTAACGTTAACCGAATTTTCATTGCATTCGCTCAGCTTTTTGCTAGTACAAAAAGCTCCATATGGTGTTTCGCCAAAAATGGAACAAAAATGAGACAATTTGCTGACATGTTTAACCTGCAACTAGAACCGATTTTTCGTCCGATATTGCCTTAGAACTAACAATGAAACCTCAAAACAAAACGATCAAGGTGTAACTTCATCAATCTTTAGCGATTTATGCCCTAAGAATATGTCAGCATTTTGTCTCATTTTCGCAGTATGTCAGCATTTTGTCTCATTTTTGTTCCAACACAAAATATCAGCCAGATTGAAATTTAAAAGACTCGGGATGGTCAATAAGGGTTTTTGATCGTCTGGATAAACTATTTAGTACCCTAGAAGGCCCTCTAGGTATATGTCAGCAATTTGTCTCATTTTTGCGCAGTATGTCAGCATTTTGTCTCATTTTTGTTCCGAGGCCAAATATCTGTGGGTTTGAATTTCTGAACCTTAAGAACTTTTGTTTTGATGTCTAAAAACACATTCGATGGGTTTTTATATCAATTCTGACCATTTTCCACCTATTTAGTATATGTCAGCAATTTGTCTCATTTTTTGTTCCAATTATGTTCCAATTTTGTTCCAATTGCGCGGAAACATTGACTCAAAAGCTCTTTTGCAGTAAAAATCCTAAATATACTGCGATATTATGCAAATTCCCGTGACACAAACCCATAAATTACATTTCATGATTTTCAGACATATCTTATGAAAATTGCCCTGCAACACGTCTGATTTACGGATTCCAATCATGGAGTGTAACTGTACAGTAAACGGATTAATATCAGTTACAAATGAGAGTACACGACGTGTAACCTGAGCCCTAAGATGCTACATGACAATTGATGTACAATCGATGTGTGTACCGTACACAAAAAATGACGTCATCATCAGAATTTGGAACTCATGGCGCCAAAACACGAGTGTAGCCTGGTATACATTGATCATTGTTCTATGTACTGTGCTGTAAATGTGCAGTAAATGTACAGTAATTTACAAACGTCGCAATAGTTACAATCAATGTATATTTTGCGTACTATAGAATCAGGTACACAGTCTGTATTCGTGTATTCACGAGAGAGTAATGACGATGTCTAGAACCAGTTTATCATCCAGCTTTTATATTAGTTTACTCATTAAACTTTGCACACCATTCAAAGTTGATCCAATTAAGAAAATTCCACTCTCGGAATTTTAAATCTTCACCAATTTTATGATTTATAGCCTCATAAAGGCCTTGATTTTTGGCTCATAAAATGGTGTTTTTTGACAATTGTGACCATTGAGATCTAAACTATGGCTGCGAACTGCTTTGTGCGATGTGAAGGTATGTCACAAAGTCCACGATAACTCGTTGTGCAGCAACGCATCCAGGATTCTTATTTAATTTGATCAGTGAGATTTGATCACCTTAATTTGATCTTGGTAACAGCTTGAAACTCTATGATCATGTGAATCAGAATTCAGATGCCAGAGTGAATAATAACATGAAGCTTGGGAATTTAACGCTGTTGCCTATTTATAATACTCACATATCAGAGTTATTTTGTCTCATTCTATTTCAGTATTTTAAGTGCCCCTCATAAATAACGTATTATTGAGAGAGCACACTATTATTAGAGTTAATTGTGTTTTCCTACACTCACCCCTCTAGAGTAATGACTTGTTACAATGTATTAAATAGGAGACAAGTTACTGCGTATGTCAACAGAATGTTGCAAGCCGAGGATCAGGAATAACAAGCGGATTTTTGCGAATCTGAGCTCTGTCCGTACAAAAGTACAAAAGTTCAAGTACCAAATTTGAAAGCGACCGTTGAATACCCAAGGTTTGCGTAACACCATTAACACCAGTATAAAGTTTTATACCAAACGTTTGCTTGGCACCAGAAGAACGTTTGACACCACTATAATAACAGTAAAATCCATGGACCATGAGTTTGCTTGGCATTTCTTTTGTTTTCCCGTACCTTTCGAGTACGGGCAGTCTGAACAACTATCAAAAGCATGATTCTGCTGAAAATGTGAGGCTCTTAAATCGCAAATTTAAGTTTTGAGTGCATTTTGAAGCACAATTTTCAATGAAACAGTGAGACACGTTACTTCGTCCAATATATTTTCTACGAGTCTCAGTTTCTCTGTAAATATTCAGTTTCTCTGTAAAGCGTAAAATTACTAAGTGATGTATGACTCGATGCTAACTCATGTGCAATAATTTACATGCACAGTGGTTTCACTTTCATATACAAACACAAGATTATACAACTTTATTACAGCACGGTATTAAATGAATTGTAACCACAAAATGTACGCAATCTGATCACATTGGTCAATATGTACGCAATCTGATCACACATTGGTCAATCGAACAGCCATGCATGATTTGTAAAATGGACTTGATGTAGAAAGTTTACTATAAGGTGTATCGTTCAACAGGAAAGTAGTCCTTATATTATACAGGACTCTGCTGTATAGGTGTATTACGTAAAGTAGTCCTTCAACAGTGTACACTATGAATGTAAACTGTATAGTTAGTATATGCTACTTTAGTACACTTATTAAGAACTACGACACTTAACTTTGATGGATTCACACATCTTAAAGTGCGCACCAATGACGTTATTCAGTTCTTGAGTTTGAAAAGGTAAGTGTATTTAACACTTTGTATAAAACCTCCGAGCAGGAGGTCCCGTGCCGGGGACTCTGATTGGATCTCTTGTAGATCCATCCCCCGTTTAGTAGTAGTAGTATAAAACCAGTGCAATTTACATAGAGATAGACGGGTGATGAATACGGGAGAATATCATCATCTCATATTCGTAATAATTTATAATATAATTTATGCAGCGCCGTGAGAAACATAATTCAATATAAAAACTCTTCGATTAGACAAGGAGATTTGATGGTCACGCGACTTACTTCTAACGGAATTGCAACAGCCGTCAGCCGATAATGTGATGTAAGATTTATGATAATCTTACTTAAATTTAATATCGATTGTTAATAACAACTGCGAAATGCATCATCCTGCCAGCAAATTTATATCTTCATAGTAACCAGAACGCACATTAAACATCTTAAAATGAGCAATTAATTTGGATTTATCAAAAACTTTTTTCCAGCTGGATACAGTGATTTGGTTAACTCACCTATACCAAGATGCGTGTTAACACTAGCGTATCTCGCTGTCCCAGTCAAGTTCTTGTGTTCTTTGTAAGGGATGTGTAGGTGAGTACGGGGACACCGGAACCTCTTAGCCAAACCAAAGTCAATGATGTACACCAGATTGCCTTTCTTTCCTGAAAAATGAATGTATGATTAGGGTTTTTTGCTCTTTCAGATATCCAGCCTTTGCTGCCTAAATCAATTTCGCGATACATAAAACTTAAATTTTACGATAAATTATCATAAATCCACATTAGCTTCAGTCAAAAAACTAAAAAAATCGCATAAAAAACTTTTTTTAAAATATCATCTTTTCATGTCACACGTTCGGCTGTATAAAAACACAGCCGTACTTACTACTTAAGCACCTGAGTAAAGTTTAATAATACTCTCTCGTATAATTATCTCATGTAGGTATGCTATCAAATAGAGTCTTGTGTGAGAAGTCACTTGAAAGACGACAGTCAAAACAAAAACATGAAAGGAAACAGATATTTTGTCGTGCAGTAAACATATTTTACATAATAATGTAATATTACAAGTCAGCCTTTATAATTTAATATTAAGACTAGACTACAATGCCTTATGTAAATCATAAATTTTCAGTATTCTGAAACATAAGCATGTTGAGTGCTCAGTGTATTGGTATTGAGTGCTCTGAAGCCATCTAATTTTATAATTCTGTACAAGAGTACTGGTTTGATAAATTGATAATAAAGATTGATAATTATCGAAAAAAGTGGAGAATCTTTTATCTATTATGTACCAAACTAAATCATAATGAGTAACAATGATTTGACTGTCTACTGTCTACATAAATAGAGAAACACGGAATCTATCAATAAACGTGAAGTTATCACTAACCAGGACCCATGAGGAAGTTATCAGGCTTGACATCCCTGTGAATGAAGCCCTTGAAATGCACATACTCAATCCTGCTGATAAGTTGGTCTGCCAACAACAGCACAGTCTTCATGCTGAACTTCCTTCCACAGAAGTTGAAGAGGATCCTCAAGAGAGGGACCCAGCAGCTGCATTACCAAGACGTTGAAATCACCCTCCTGGCCAGTCCACAGGATTTGGGGGATGCCGACTGAGGAGCACACGATATCAAGTAATTTGCTGAGAAAATATCACAATGAATTTAGGATCATGATATGATTATGAAAGAACAAATAGTACTTCAATATATACCTATCATAAATCATTGTATGATGCAGTTAATGGTTTATAAATATTCTTACTTCCTCCATGAAGCATACTGAGAAACTTTGCTTCAATGTGGAGCTGAGGATGCTTTGTTTTTCTTTTCTCCAACTTGACTGCAACTTGTTCATCAGTAGCCAAAGTTGTCCCTGTAAATGGAGAATACAAGGATTGATATCATTAGGAAGCAAGAAAATGCACGAATCACCATGTGAAGGGGCAATGACAAAACAACAAGTTCAGTAGAGCTAAATAGTGAATTTGAAAATAATTAGAATAGCAAGAAACAACCATAGCAAGTCACAACCCAGTTGATCACATAAGCTCATTGACATTGTAGTTTTCTCAGTGCTTAAGCACACATACAGGCTTGCAGAACATTGAATAAAACTTCTGTGTACTATAAATTCTATTCTTCATTTCTGATAAGTGAATCAAACTGATGGATAACTATTTAATAGCTTGATGTCATAAATAAATGCAGTACTATTTGACGAATAACATATTTTATCATATATATGATTGATATGAAGTCTGAAGAGAAATAAAATCATCTAATAACTGAAATTTGACATGTTATTCAAGATCATGTCAGAAATGGAACCCATCTAATACAGTTCACATATGTCTTAATTTCAGAAAAAAAATGTATCAAAGTCAGTTACCTTGATGGATATCACCAAAAGAACCGCTCCCAAGCTTTCTGCCAAGCCTGTATTTGTTACCCACTCGGAAATCAGCAGCCATTTTGCCTTATTCTTCTACACTACAGTATACTTTGGTTGCATGATATAAATCCAAAAAGGGGTAAATATACATTATCATAGGACTATTGATTCAATTACAATTAAGATTTTTGGTGAGCACATAACCACTGTTATCAATACTGGTTATCAAAACTGAATAATCATTATAAATCTTCTGTCTCTTGAAGATATGATAAGTTCAAATCTTGAATTTAAGGAGTCCATGAATATAATACAATTACCTTCAAACTTCCACTTCTTAGTGGATCTCCCAGCCTCTCATAAAAATGAACATTTATCATGAAAGAGGGAAACATGGCAAGAGGAAAACAAGGAAAAAGAACAGAAAAGAATATAAAATTGATTGCAATTCGAACTGCAATTTTCTAAAAAGACAGTGCCTCTTGTGACTCATAACTCAAGGGTGAAAAGCTAGGTACTAAAAAGCTAGATATCATATTAGGACCACAAAAAGAAATAATCAGAAACAGGAACTGCAAAGAATATCAAATAAAATGAGAACAATTTGCATTTTGGTGATAACAATTATAATAAAATACAATAATACTAAAATGGTATTTCAATTGCATATTGCATAACACAATTCAGTAAATACTAAATTTACAACACAACTCTCTACATTGCTGCTCTCTACATTGCATTACCTAAAGGGATCATAAATAAATAAAATAAAATAAACAATTTTGATATTACATCAACAAATTTCACACAACTGTTTCTATGATTCACTAGGCATTAAACTGGATCTTCCAGACCACATTAAGTATAGAAAATTAACATTAGGAAAAAAAGGCAAGCCTACAGCTAACAAAAGTACCAGATTCATTATGGAACTCACAAACTTATGAAATTATAAAAAGTTAAAAAGCTTTACCATGAGCATGCATAAAAATAAATACTTGAGAATTAATAAATTAAATTATTCAAATAAATTAAAGAGCAGTCAGAGATTAATAGTACTGTTACTCATGTTGGAGTTCAAGTACGGAAAAATAAAATAAAATAAAATAAAAAATTTTGATATTACATCAACACTAATTTCATAAACATGTCAATGATTCATTGGCCAATCTGCTGGATCTTCCAGCCCATATTACTTTATAGACATTAACATTAAAAAATAAATTAAACATTATAAGTTAAACATTATGATTTATGGGATAATAAATTAGCACATAATAATTTAATATTGATAAATTAATAGAAATTAACATACGGCATAGGTAATAACTGCTTCAATGAAGGAAATAAAACACAGCAAACACATTGTCTCTGTGTCAAATAATAATTTTAAAATGCCCAAAACCGGATTCATATGAATTTAATTTGAATACTGCAACACATAAATAAAGATACAACTACAAATAGATAAACAAGTAATTTGCTGAGGAGTAACCTAATAGTGCATACAAAAACTCCAAATAAGTACAAAATAAATTCATGAAAGCCCTTACATGTTACCTAATATCTTAAATTGAAATATTTCTTTTTGGCTAAAAAAGGATTAACCCTTAAGAACTCAACTTGTTTTGATCTACTGATTAGATAAGCAGGTGTTTCAATTTTTGACAAGACTTCATGCGAAACATCCCAATAAAATGCTCCAGAACTGATCCCTTCTCTTAAGCACATAGATTTAAAATTTTCTAGATTACATTTAAAATTAATTACTGAATCAGATTCACGAACATAAGAAGGCAGCTTATTCCATATTTCCCGTATTCTTTCTGTAAAGAATCTTCTGTGCAACTTTTTGACATTATTAGGAATACTATTACTCGTCTTTAAACAAGAGACAATATTACTTCTATGATTACTAAACTTAAATATATGCCTGAGTCCATTCATCTCTATACGCCTTGAAAGTTTCAATAAGATCACCCCTGAATCGTCGCTCAGCAAGAGTTGTCAACTGCAGATGCCCAAGTCTCTCTGAGTAAGGGAGGTGGCCCATCCCATCAATAAGACGTGTGAAGCTGCCTCTGGACACCTTCAATACCTAGAATCAGAGACCAGTTCCCATGCTCAGGAGATGGGCACCACAACTGCACTCCATATTCCAAGTGTGGTCTTATTAAAGTTTTATAAATTTTAAGCATGACCCTTTTCTCCCTTAGAGTGTAATTCCTAATAATCCAATTCATCATTTGATTAGCTTTACATATACATTTATTGATCTGATCATTCCAAAGGAGGGAATCTGAGATGAGAATCCCCAAATCTTTTTCCTGATCAGATACTTCTATACTATTGCCATTTAATTTATAATCATTCTTTGGATTGTTATTGTAATTCAGGTGCATAACCTTACATTTGGTTTCATTAAACTTAATAACCACAACTTTTCCCACCTTTCTAATTGACACAAGTCTTCATTAATTGTCCTAGCACTGTTTGCTTTTGCAATCAATTTCAAGTCATCAGCAAATAATTTAACTGCATTAATAATGTTATCAGGCAAATCATTTATAAATAATATAAACAATAATGGCCCCAATACTGACCCTTGTGGCACCCCAGATAAAACTTTTTTGATTGTTGAATACTTTCCATTGACAAATACTCTCATACTTCTATCATTGAGAAAACTCCTTAAAAGCTCTAACAGCTTGCCTTTAATACCAAGATTTTCTAATTTACTCAATAGCCTATAATGTGGTACTTTATCAAAGGCCTTTTGGAAATCAAAGTATAAAATATCAACTGCTTCACCTTCTTCTAATAACTGCAATATAGTATCAAATGTTTCCAAAAGATTTGTTAGACAAGACTTGTTTTGCACAAACCCATGCTGGTGACCTGTGATTCTACTCTCTAAAAAGTTAACTATTTGTTTACGTATTAACTGTTCAAATACTTTACAAATGATGCAAGTTAATGATACAGGCCTATAATTAGATGGCTGAGACTTTGACCCTGATTTAAAAAGTGCCACAACAGTTGCAGACCTCCACACACTAGGTAACGATCCTGAGTCAACACATTTTTGAAAAAGTTTACAAACTGCATCAATAAAGCTACAATCTCCAGATAATGCATTCAAAAGCTTAGGATGAACTCTATCTGGGCCCATACTTTTATAAACATTTAACTTGCTTAGCTCAGTAGCAACTTCATCAGCAGAAATATTAATATCAGTTAGTTCAAACTCTACAGGAACATCATTATGATTGCTTCCATGATCATTGGTAAACTCTGGAGTTGGAGAAAAGTCTTGCAGATTGATGTCTTGAAGAAAGTTTTCTTTTTAATTCAAAAATTACAACACAACAGTTATTAAATTAACCATTTGATTATTGAAACACTTGACTATGTGGAGTTCTTAAAGAAGAAGGAAAAAAATCTATTATTGTTTATTATTAATTCAAATATGAATGTTTCAACAACTATGTATTTCGCTTGCCAGGCGTTGCCTGGCCCCCTCGCGCGCGCGAAGCAGGCAACGTCTGGCAAGTATTTCGCAGCGTTTCGTGGTGCGTTCCTAAGCCCGCATAGGTGTGTGTAAGCGCCGCGCGCTTCAATTCCCTGCTGGGGAAGCGCGCCGCGCGAGCCACACAGGGATATACGTGTTTAGCAACGCAGTGCGCAGCGTGCGCGCTTGGCTTCCTTGGCCTTAATTCTTTAAGGAACAGGTGTGTCCCTTATGGTAGCGCTGTGTTTATTTGCTTTAATTTGCCTTAACCAGCAACCTAATAACCTATTTTGCGCGCGCCGTCTTTCCTCCTTAATATAATCCTTTTTTGCGCGTTTGGTGAAATTGCGCGCGCGCGTATCCTGAGTAAGACTCCCTTTTAGGCGAAAAATGAAAAAGTAAAACAGCACACATTTAATACAAAAGTGTATTGTATTGACATAATATCAATGAGAGATTTATTTTATTTTAATATCTTATTTTGAAATAGTATCTGATAACAATAAAATCATGTGATATGAATAGAAAAGGGATTCAAAGTTGAAAAACAATTGTTAGAAAATTAAAAGTTAACACTATTGTTAACACTAATAGAAAACAGAGCATAATATACAGAAACAATAGCGTGACTCTCAGATGTTTTTCCTTTTCAAAAATTCCCAAATAGTCCTTTAAGTACAAAACTGAAAAAGATATAAATTGAGCTGATTCCAGTCTGCTAGACATCATAATAGGGATTATGTGGTATAAGGTTGAATGATGATGCCCCAAGGGTCCTCTCCTTGTAGATGGATCCTCTAACACCCCTGATAGCAATCAAGATGCTTCTGAGGATGGCAAATCTCACTCTTGTCCTGATATGAGTGATGACATGGCTGTACTTTTCTGACCTTTTGTTTGCTACCATTTCAGCCAAACGCTTCAACACAGCAGTTGCTTCAGGTCCTGTGCCTCCTGTTGTCAGGAAAACCATTGGAGAAAAGGAACCCTTTTCAGATTCTATCACTCTTTCTTCATACTTGTCCTTATTTTCCTTCTCATCCCTTGTGTACAACTTTTCAAATTTGTTTTGATGAATTTGCCTTTCCATGTGATCATGCAGTCATGCGATACCACATCCTCCTTGAATGTTTGGTGCTTTATCGAGCTGTAATCTGTATGATATTTGACTATCCTCGGAGATTTTTCCCACACTATCATCACTATTTCATGGAATTTGTTGTGTGTTGATTTTTGCTGAAAGGTGATTGGGTAAAAATTTGCCGATGTTGCCTGGCCCCCTGGGCTCGCGAAGCGCGCTCCCCAACTCGCAGGCAACGTCTGGCAAGTAAAAATCATGTGGAAGATCTCTAAATGAAACTTGTAATTTCGCATTGTTTCTGGTGGAACACCTTTGTGTCTTAACCAGTAGATAGTCAGTCAATAGTTTTGTCATACACCTTTTTGAAACGATAATTCTTTAATTGTCTTCTGGGCTCCAAGTAGAAATGTTTCTTCAAATAATTTTGATTTAGCTCTTAGCTTTTGATCATGACAATATGCCAACTTGTGTTTTCAGTTACCTATTATTACCCATCATTATCTCAAGTTTCAATGGAACAGAGAATATAAAATGCTGAATTTTCAGTTTTGCTATGAACTGGTCCCATTGTCTCATGATGATATGCAAACCCCACAACAATTTCCTGTGCCACAGTGCTAGCTTTAATTACAGCATATCATTTTTTGTGTCTCATGCTTCATCTGGATCTGCCTAGCTCTCTGATGAAGGCATTTCTTTCATGGATCCCATCAAAGACTACAGTTGGAGCTGTTGGAGAGTTCTGTGGCTTGACTTCAAAGATGGCTATATTTGTTCTTCAAAGAAGATCATGATGATATCTTTATTTAATGATATCTTTATTGAATGTGACTGTTGGAGTGAAACGAAATTTGAATTGATTGTTTCATTTTATATGAATCTGCTTTTTGTAGGTTGAAATGGACCAAGATAGTATCAACAAACATCTCTCTATGTGGAATCCTACCATGAGAAGGAAGTCATTCAAAAAATGGCCATTCAATGCCAAGTCCTCTTGTTCCATAAAGAAGGTAATATTCTTATCTTGATTTACACTTAACCATTCATAATTCTTAAGCAAGGCCAATTGCAAGGGAACAGATTAGATCTGCACCAACTTTTGGTTTTCTACAGGAAAGGATTGTGTTGAGATATCGTTTGTTAGATAGAAAAATTTCAAGAATTCCTTTCCCTCTATAAGTTAACCAAATGTTTCAAACATAACACTACTTTATTTGCACATATTTTTGTTTTAAAGAGCTAAGAAAGAACCTAAAAAGAATCTGTTAGAACCTACGTTGTTGTGAAATGTTTCTGTACATGCCTGCCTTCAATGAATAATGTATTCTTGTTCATATAGCAACTGTGTTTATGCATGAAATAATGAATTAAAATCCCATTGCCCTAATTGAGTATATTATACTGTGCTGTTTAGTTTTGACATACTTGCATTGCTTTGGTTGGATTAATCATAAGTACAATGATTCCAGATGGTAGATGCTGGCTTCTATCATGTACCAGACCCTGTTGAGAAGGACACTGCAAGATGTTACTTTTGTTGCCGTACCATTTGTGGTTTTGAAGAAGGAGATGAGCCAATGTAAGTCATGACTTTTATTTCCTTCATTGCTTGTCAATCTTGTAGAAATTTTACAAAATTTCTAAATATTACCAGTGCCTTGAATTTCATTTTTGTCATTTTATAAACCTCTTTTTACAGTGAGGAGCATCTCAGGAGAAGTAAAGATTGTAAATATAACAAATATGGAAAAGATTTACAAACATCTACCACTTTATTTGAATTCTCACAAATGGAGATGGAAAGGAGGTGTAACTATATTGTAAGTGTTTGAATCATAAAGGTATCCCAGCTACAGAAAAATAATATAAGTAATTATCCTACTCTTTGCTATAAATAATACACTGATTGTGAAATATCCTGGGATGGTCTTTGTAATAATAATTAGCATTTAGAAGCTTACATGTTTTCAAGTACCATTCACAAAATGTACCAACAGCCAACATATACATTGTACCTGATCTGATATTGCTTGATCATAGGTCCTATGATCAATTGAGACCCATTCCATGATGAAGTCAAACAAATTCTATAATTACAGAGTTACATTCGGGAGGGAAGTAATTCTGCAGAAGAAACAGAAAATTTGCCTCCTGGAAAGAGAGTGAGGCTTTCATTGACTAGGAATAGTTGTTTAACCTTTACTCCAAATTCCTCTCTGGATAACCCAGCACCATATGAGGCATCTAAAGCTCCAACAAAAAGTGCTTTAAAACCATCAGGATCTCTATTAGTTTTAAATTCAGAGCAAAAACCAGTTCAGTTTCCAGGTAGCTATACATGTTCATTGTTAGTTGAAAGTTGTTTAAACCTTTTAAAAATTGAGAGAAATCCAGTGTGAATAACCATTTTTTTACTGCTTAAACCCACAATGATCTGCATGCAATCAGTAAGTCATTTCCTAGCCCTATCCATTCTGCATTTTCTGTAGCTGGGATAAATTTTGACATTATTAAATGTCATGCTGTTATTGTAAATTCGTCATTCAATAATATTAGAAAATTGGCAAGCATTTAGGAAAACTTTGTAAATATTATCATCATGGTGAATTGTTGATATTTAGATTATTTCAATACAATTTTCATTGTTCACACTAGGTCAAATGCCACCCAGGTGTAACAAATACTTTCCATTGCAGAGATATCAGACACAGGAAGAGGTGAAGAGCCTGCAATCAAAAAAAGATTATCTTTATGAAACCATTCAAGAAACAATTGAAACCGATGAAGCATGAAGTTGTTCTAGTTTCAACTCCAGTGAGATTATAAGAACATTTGGGGGCTGGGAGTAATGGTAGAATAAGCACATTTAAAGCTAATCTACTTAAATATTATACTTGAAATATTTTATTCTATAGTTTTGCAGGTGACAGTTGTTGAATCTATCTAAATGAAAATATTTTAACTATTTATGGATGGATTAAAATAAGCTTAGATTACAACTTTATGTTGTATAATGTCTTATAATAACCCTTATACAGTATTTTGTTATTTCATATTATATAAATTAAATTGTCCATTTTTACCAATTTGTGATTGGGCTGTTAATTTTATAATAGTTTCGCAGTTGACACTTGACAGTTATTGTTAAATATATCTAAATGAAATGAGGAATGTCTGCTCAACAGAAAGTCAGCCTTCGTTTTAATTGATTTCAGGTGCATCATTTGGATCATTTTAAATCATTTTGTGAGACTTAAAATACATACTGTACATTATTCAAGCATGCAATAAATTGATCATTTTATATATTAGGTTTTCATTATTATTGATCAGAACAAAAATAGTTAGATATGGAAGAAGAGCTTTGCAACATGTTACAAATTACAATGACAATGGCTCAGACCCACAAATTAAATATTTTATTCAATGAAACTCCCAATTTCTTGAGGAATGGCGCAGCTACTCCAGTATTATGAAGAGTTCTGCAATATTGTATGTTCATTTCATTTAAATGTTTCCATATTATGATCTGTTTCATATTTTTAATGACAACTGATAGATTTGTTAAAAGTTAAATTTTGTTGAATCGTTTCACCGTGAACTATGGAGAGGATTATGTGTAAATTTTGAATTTATACGGTTTTATCGGGCTCCAACAGATATCTATAAAATTATACAGTTTCCTGACTAAATTTTCTTTTCACACAGTTTCAAGACGACAACGTTGCCTTCCTGTGCTTGCTGGTTACTTCCTTCCCAGCTGCTCTAGTCATGAAATACATCCAAGCACCAACTCCTAAGCAGGTGACTCTCTCATTTCCTCCTGGTTTTTAAAGTTCCTACAATGGTTTTAATAAGTTAATGAACTCTGGACAGATTAGAAATAAAATTGAAATGATTGTTTTTAACATTATTAATATGCTAAGGATACTCAGGACTCTTAGTAATATATTCAGTAAAACATCACCAAAACCCCTCAGATCTTCAGCATTACCCTGGCTCTGCTCCAAACGTACGTGATCTGCAAGATGGACACGTTAGTACCGATCAGTCTGTGTCTCTTCTCCTACCTGACACTGGTGTCGTGTCCTAAGAGGATAGTGGGCCGGGTCCTCTTCCACACAACATTCTCCCTTCTCCTTATCTTCAAACTCCTGGTTTTCTCGGAGATGTTCGTTCCGTCCTACCTAGTGGACGGGGTCCTGCTGCTCATGGTCCTCAGGGTAAGTCATTCTGGGAGTTGTTGGACCTTGAGTGTCATTCGGAGAAGAAATGACTACGGACATCAAACCAGTTTCAATTCCTGCTTTAACAATGAACCCTTCGAAATGTTTATACCTACCTAAGCTATGATACGCTGAAGTACAGCAATCCTAGCTCATCTTTTAACTATAACATCCCATGAAGCTTGCTAACTGCTAAGAGCTTCTTACCAAATCCAGGTGTGTAGTTTCGGGTATGATTACCAGCTGGACAGATTACTCGACGGCGACAATAAAGACACACAGCCAAGTCAGACTTGTTCCTTTTTCCAGTTCTTTGGGTACTGTTTCTGCTTTGTGGGCTACTGGACGGGACCATTCTACACCTACAAAACATACATTAACATGGTATGAGATGAAGAGTGAGATCTAATTGAATGCAAAGGATACTATTGTATTATTATGTTCCCAATTTCCGTATTGGCGTATATTTTTTCCGTATTTTCCGAAGTCAAATCTTTCCAAAATTTTGAATTCTCACACTTATTATATTTCAGTTAAATTCTAAGACACTCATCCGTTCGTCTAAGTTAGCCATGTGGCACATCCGACCTCTCCTGGTAATCGTGCCCCTCTACGCCTTCCTTAACACCGTCAACCCTCTGGACTTTACCCTGACAGACGAGTTCCTGGAGAAACCCTTCGCGTACAAGTTCTTCTACCAGTTCTTAGGCTTCTGGACCTTCAAGTGAGCAGTGGTACCACTCAAATAATTTAGGATCTGTCGAGTATCGCGTGGTGCCCTTCGGGGTTTTCAATCAATCAATGTGTTTTCCCGGATTTTTCGTCTCATTTTTAAAATGATAATAATCTCAGTGTCGCGTTCAAAATTTCAGACGATTCTCCAAATATTTCAGAGTTAAATTCTACGGCGGTTGGGTTCTGGCCGAAGGTATCTGTATTGCGTGCAACTTGGGAACAGTAGAAAAAGATGGGGTTGTCGACTACAGCTCTATCGTTAACATCGATATTTGGAATGTTAGTAATGATACGTATAATAGTATAGAATCCGAATGTTTAAGATGGTGACTATATTTCAAATTTATACAGTAATGGACTTAGAGACTCTGGGATAGGTTTGATAAGTACACGAATAGAATCGAAAGAACCAAAACCATGAACCATCCATATCGGACTATCGGTACCAATATTGATATCGGCGCATAAGTAATCCGACGGTGATGTCATCTTTTGTAGCGCACAGCAGTGCTTGGTGACGTCACATGGCCGGCAGATTTCTAATACGTGACGTTAACCTCAGACGGAAATCAGATGGGAGCTGAGCGACTGTGTTCGAGCATGGAATAAAACCGTACAGCAGTGGATGAAAACATATGTCTACGACACCACCCACCTCCCCAAATCAAGTGAGATTTGTATCCAGAACGGAATTAAAAATACATTCAGAACCAGACACAGAGAGTACAGACAGACAAACAGACAGCCAGCAAACAAACATACGAACAAACAATTCAGCATAATCCATCATTTCATCAACTCCTGAGTTCGCGTGTTTTGTTTCGTACAACATTCCAGTGAAACGCTCTGGTTTCAGTTCGAACTGACTTCGTGTTTGGAGTAAGTGCGTTTTGGCACGGCGTCAGACCTGGTTACTACTTGACCTTCTTCAGTGCCGCTCCTATGATGAAGGTGCAGCAGAAGGTCGGGAACCTGACCTTCAAAGCGCGGGAGGGTAGCCATCTCCTCGAAGCGGTAATATGTGAAGCATTTCATACATTGTACATCTTATACATTTTATACATGGTCATTCATTGCTGAATACAGTTTGTAGATGGCCATTCATTGTCGAATACATTTTATACAATGAATTAGATACATAATTCAAATTATACCTGATTACCTGACTCTAATAAGCGTGGTACATTTCGAGCATTTGATACAGAATGATAATTTTCAGATTTACCGAGTGTCCATGTGGTTTTTCGTTCGGTTGCTATCCTGCATCTTCCTAACTCCATTCTACATCCTTGACTTGGACAGAATCCTCAAGGTGTGTAATCTTAATAAAATTCTTTGAAAATTTCTAAAAATCCTTGAAATTTTCTTGAATTCCTTGAAGATTTCGGAAGGGCGTATTGATGAAAAGTGCGGTATTTAGAGAACTAGAAGCAAGTTATTGAAGGCTCTGGGTTACTACACTGTACACAGTATTATCAGTACAGTAAAGGTGTGTGTAATGTGTACTGGTTACCAAGCGACACAGTGTCCTGTAGTAATCGCTATAATGGACATGAGTCAAGTAATTATCGTTTAGTGTCATATAAATGTAAACTATTGTATAATGAATAATGAGTCAGGTAATTATCACTAGTTATACAATTTGCATGCCTACTTCCAGGCTTTTATTTAAGTCAGTAGTCTGATACATACATTCACAAGATGAATTGTATTCCCATTATTAAGCTATTAAACGATTAATAGTACCTCTGGCTCCTGGCTCTACTGTGCTGCTAAAGATAAGCATTATCCAAGTTATCGATAATATAGAACGTTCTAATCCATTATCTCATAATGACTATTATGACCTAGGTAAAAACTTACGAGACTTTCAATCATAGTTTGTGAATTATATATATGAATAAAACCATGAAATAACTGCTTACCAGAACACTAGTAAGTGTTCTGTAAACCGGTTATTGAACCGGTTAACCGGAATACCGGTTAACTGATATGTTTTGGTTAACCTAAACCGGAAAACCGGTTAACTGATATATTTGGGTAATTAAAACCGTCGTCCGTCCCAGGTCTGGTCGAGCATGTACTGGGTGCCCCAGATTTGCTTTGCTGTTGTCTTCCTGTTGAGTATCTTCCTACCAGCCGGCCAGAGACCTAAGAGATCTGTGGAGAAAGAGACCTAAGCGATCTGTGGAGAAAGAGACCTAAGAGATCTGTGGAGAAATCAAGTCAATATTACTATAATAACCTTTTATAAAATACTTCAAGTTGGAACTGTGCAACCGCCTCGACTGCGTTTGGGCGGTTTAGTGCACAGCTGTCAAAGTAGATCTTTCTCACGGAACAGACTTTGTGTTAAATTGTAAGTTTAGTTTGTAAAGAGAATGATTTAATTAGTATTTATATAGGATCTGAAGATGGGACTATTTAGCTAGATTCCATGACAACTGAAGGGCTGTTTTCTTATCAAGTCGAAACCCTGAATTATTATTTATTAAGGATTTTCTTTCAAACACTTTTAGGGATTGTATTGGATTTTGTGTCATGTTCTTATCATTCAAACCAAACCCTGTGATTTTATCTAGTTCGGATCAAATTTGTTTTAAATAATTCCTAGGATGTAAATATGTTATCATTGGTGTAAAGAAACTCTGACAAATTTAATGTGTGTATTTTAAACTAGCTTCTGCGCTTGAGATGAATGAAATTGATACCTAATGATTTCATTTTACTCGAACAATGTCTGTCGATCATCTCAGAAGTTGTTAATTGTTAATAATGTTGATCAATATTGTGATGCTAAGATAATGAACTTGAAATTGTGATTTACATAAAGCTTGGATTAACTCTTATCTCTTTATAACTATACTCCGGGATTTATTATTGATTTATTCGTGATCTTATAAAACTTGAATTTTGTACATTATTATCATTTATGACGTGTGCGAATGTATTTGCATGATTCGAATGGAGGTTTGATTTTGAATTATGGGAAAGAATGTGTTATATGTCATAGCATGGTCGTATTTCGGGTGTTAGACTTATATTTTGTAATGTAACAACAGTTCTCCATGCTCTAAAATCTTAAAATCTACTGTGTTGAACTGTTTAAAATTAGTGTCAAGCTAATTTGTCTCAAATTTGCCTTAGAACTTTAGAAGAACCACTAGTAAATGATAATTTATTACTGATTTGCAAAACTAAAGTTGTATTTATTGTTAGTAAGTGATTTATTAGTAGAGTAACAGGATCTATATGAAGTCCCTTTGATTAAGTTAATATGTGTGTTTTACGATTGTGTATGTGATTTTGTTTTTATATATTGATAAATTTCGTTCATCAAAAGTGTGAAATTGAAGGCGTCATATGAAATGATTTATTGTAATTTAGAAGAAGTTCATAGTGTATATTTGTATTGTTTTTAGTATCTATATTTTAAGGATAATTGAACAGTTCAAAACCTGCGTTTTATTACATAAGAAGCAAAATATTAATACCTCTTTTAAAACTTTGAATCACAGTTAAGTTTATTCACAACTTATTATAGACAAATTTTGTATTTTTATAGAAAATTTTGTCTATTAAGTTAAGGGGGGGTTCAACCAAATTTTTTGGAAAACACGTTTCTGAGATAATGGTTGACCCAAAGGTACACCACGTGGGCCAACTTTTGGCCGGGTTTACCCCCAGACCCACTGGCGCCGCCGTGGCGCCATGCCCAAATATGGGCCTAAAATGGGCATATTTTTTTCAAAAGCGACTTGGACGAGATCTGAGGTGTGCAATCGATAGATAATGGTCCCCTGAGTTACCATAAAAAATTTGAAGTCGATATCTCAAAAAATGGCCGAGTTATGGCCGAAAAACGTATGCCCATATATGGGCATACATAAGCTTATTTTGGCCCATAACTTGCCCAAATATCAATATTTTGAAATGAAACCAACTTTATTCGATACTGATTAGCATTGTTTTTTATTAAAGGAAGTATGGGGTTGATTGCTACTAAAATGGCCATTTTAGTCCAAAAACCTCTAAATTTGCACGAATAGAAAATTGCCATTTTTCAATTTTGGTTTTTGCAAAGGCCCCAAAAAATTTTTTGGTCCTCGGACCAAATTTTTAAGATTTTTTGGTCGAAAGGACCAAAAATTTTTGGGGCCTAATTTCAAAATTTATTGATCAATAAATTTTGAGAAATTAGGTTTCAAAGCGATTTTTGGAAAATTTCTGTGCAAAATTTTGGTAAAAAATGGCGGAGGAGAAGCGAAAATAAAGTCGATTTTCGCAAAACCGCAAAACCTGAGAAAATGGTGATTTTGGTTTTTAGAGGTTTTGGACCTCACAGGATGACAAGGCAAGGCATGTCAATGAAGAAGAATGTATGGCTGAGGCTCCTTCACCTTCAGGACCCGACGTGCTGAACTCAACTGCTACAACCTCTGTTGACTCTGAGCTAAGTTTCTGTTCAAAATCTGTTTCATTGATTAAGTTCCCAAGGACTGCCTCCACAGATGATATTATAAACACTGATCCTGATTTGATTGATATAGATTCATTTCAATATCTCAACAAGCAGTCTCTCATAAAAGCCATCTTGTATTTGATTAAAAACAAAGATCATTTATGTGAAACATATGCTGGCTGTGAGTCAAACCCCATGGATTCAAACATTGATCTATTTAATTCCATGCTATCAGATTTTCAAACAAAACTCCTTGAATCAGTTGATGAAAAACTATCCACTGCTCTGACAAACTTTTCTGACAGTAATTTGAGTTCTCAATCTGACCTTTCTACTTCAAGTACTAGTAGTAGTAGTACAAGTTCCCTTCCAGCAGCAAACATGCTGTATTCTGAGGCAGTAGGGTGTACTTCCCTCCCACCAGCACCTGAACAAACTCAACAGTTACTGCACATTGCCACGGCTAATGTTGATTCTTTAACTGAGAACAGGTCAAAGAAAAAGTTTCTTCTGTAAAAAAGAAAGTCAGTCAGACTTTGAGAGATGTCCCCACAAACTATGTCAAATCCAACAGTCAGAAAGGTTTCTTACTGTTGCATTTCCAGACGAAAATGCAAGAGAAAAGGGTTCACAATTGATTGAAAATCTGAATCTTTCAGAGTCAGGATTTCAGACAAAGCAAGGTAAAAAGATGCTTCCCAAGTTAACTATACCTGGAATAGATTCCAGTCTATTTGACTCAGTTAATCAGAACTTGGCATATGAGGAGAAAAGGAAGCAACAAAAGATGTTAATTAAGAATTCTATGATTGCAAAAATGAAAAATCAAAGAACTAACTGATGCAGGGCACACACTTGAGGTAGTTTATATCAAGTGGTCTGGAAGCCCTTCAGACAGAGCAACTGTTGCTATCAAGGTGTCACCAATGATTAGGACAACTATACTTCAAAAACAATTTGGCAAAATGTTTATCGGTAATGATTGTTTGTCTGCAGAGGACCGATTTTTCTTCAAGCAGTGTTACCACTGTCAATTGCTTGGACATGTTTCAGTTGATTGTCCCAAGGCAAATGAAAATCCAGTGTGCTTTTATTGTATGGGTAATCACCAATCAAAAAATTGCTCTAAGAAGAAATCAAAAAATGATCACTGTTGTGCAAAATGCTTCCACTCAAAAGTTCCTGGTGACAAGTCTGATTTCAAATCACATAATGCTGCAGATCCAGAATGCCCTGTTGTTTTGAGGGAAATCCAGAAAATAGCAGCAAGCACTGACATCATTTCAAAAAACGTGCTATAGCTGAAGGAACCAACACAACCCTGTTTGGACTATTTAACTCTAGGTCTATTTGTAACAAAACACAAGCAGTACTGGAACACTTGACTGAGAACAAGATTGATATATGTTTTGTTACTGAAACATGGATGAAACGCAATGACAAAGTAAAGATGGCTGAAATACATGAAAGGGGATTTGAGATGTTTAACAATCCAAGGAAAGGCAAAGGTGGAGGTGCAGGATTCATCTTCAATACAAGAACAACTCATGCAATAAAAAATGATGTCAAGAAGTATTCATCATTTCAAGCTCTTGAATCCATTCTTCAGACACCCTCTGAAACATTGCGACTATGTGTTGTTTATAGAAGCACTCAAACTTCAACCAAGAAGAAATATGAGGCCACAAAGATTTCAACATTTTTTGATGAATTTTCTGATTACCTGGAATCTCTTGCCTCCAAACCTGGAAAGCCATTGATTTGTGGTGATTTCAATTTTCATGTTGAGAAGTCTGAAGACCCAACTGCAACTCAGTTCTTGAACTTCATCAAAGAGAGAGGATTTAAGCAGCATGTCAAGGAACCTACTCATATATCTGGTGGAACTCTTGATTTAGTACTGACCAAGACTGATCCAAAAGACTGTATTGATATCTCAGAACTTTTAGTCAATCCTGACACTGGCACCACCTCAGATCATTTCTTTGTAAGTTTCATGGTACCTGTAGGACATGCTCCTTTCCAATGTAAGGAAAAGGTGATCAGAAAGGTAAGAGAGCTGGCAAATATTGATATGGATGCTTTTAAATCTGACATAGCAGATAAAATGCCCAATGTGTCTGAAATAAAGGATCTTTCTGATGCAGTCAAAAGATTCAATTCTATTCTTGAAGAAACTCTTGAATCACATGCTCCACTCACTGAAATCAGTGTGACCAAAAAAGAAAGTCCGTGGTTTAACACAGCATGCAAAAATGCACGGAGGGAGAGAAGGAAAGCAGAAAGAGCTTACAAAAAGGATAGGTCAAATAAAGAACTTTTAGAACTATTCAAAGAAAAACAAGTTGATGCTGCTTTGACTTTTGATCTTCATCGTAATAAATATTACTTTGGCAAGCTCACTCAAGCAAATGGAGATCCAAAAGCCACCTATAAAATAGTTAACTCACTATTTGACAAAGAGCATGGTAAAAGTAAATTACCTCGGGGTTTAAATGATGAAAAAATGTCTGAAAGCTTCAAGGATTTCTTCCATGATAAAGTTAACAAGATTTACTCAGAAATTGATTCCCTGCAAGACACATCTGACAGGTCAAAGACTGCATCTGACTCTGATGAATCAATAACTCCAGATGATGATGTAGCAGCATCATATTTCAAGCTTCTGACACCTTCCCAAGTTGAAGAGGTTATCTTATCTATGGGGGCAAAAAGCTGCTTACTTGATCCAATTCCAACCTGGATATTCAAATCTTGTCTCAAGGAACTTCTACCTTTGGTTACATTAATAGTTAACTTGTCATTGCAAAGTGGTCAGTTTCCAGAAGAACTCAAAAATGCTGTTGTCAAACCAGTGCTTAAGAAATACAATCTAGACTCTGATAGCTTAGGCAATTATCGTCCAGTGAGCAACTTGTCATTTCTGTCAAAAGTCATTGAGAAATGTGTCCACATACAAATCTCAGAATATCTTGATGTCAACAAGCTATTTCCCAATCTTCAGTCAGGCTATAGAAAATTTCACAGTTGTGAAACTGCTATACTCAGAATACACAATGACCTTCTCTATGCAATGGACAAGCAGTCTCATGCATGTCTGATGTTGATTGACTTGTCTGCTGCATTTGATACAATAAACCATAAAAAACTCTTAAATCGTCTTAAAGATCACTATCATTTAAATGGAATGGTTCTAAAGTGGATGAAGTCATACTTGGATAACAGATCTTTTCATGTAAGCATCAATGATAGTAAATCAGGTGATGCTAATTTGGATATTGGAGTGCCACAGGGATCAATCCTTGGTCCTCTGCTATTCATACTCTATACAAAAGGGTTGCAATATCTAGCCAAAAAATATAACTTTTGTATCCATCTTTATGCAGACGACACTCAAATTTACTTTGAATTCGATCCAAAGACAGACATTTCCACAGTCATGAGTGACTTGGACAAGTGTTTTACTGATATTAAGTCTTGGATGAATGTTAACTACCTCAAAATGAATGACAGTAAGACTGAGATCATGGAAATTCATTCTCCATATACCCCATATCCACCTAAGGCAAACTTCAAGTTAGATTGCTGTGTTATTGAACCCAAAGAAAAGGCAAAGAACCTTGGTTTCTGGTTTGATGAGCACCTTTCCCTGGATAAACATATCAAGAAGGTATCTCAAACTTGCTATCAAAATCTAAGGAAGATTGGAAGAATAGGAAAGAGGTTGACTGTAAAACTGAAAACACAACTGGTTCATTCTTTTATTCATTCAATCATTGATAACTGTAATGGTGCCTATTTTGCTATAACAGCCTCACAACTTCAAAAACTTCAAAAGATTCAAAATTCAGCTGTGAGATATATTCTTAATCTTCGAGGAAAGGAAAGGTTTCAATCAATAACACCCTATCTCAAAGAGCTTCATTTTTTACCAGTGAAATTCAGAATTGAATTCAAACTTGCTTTACATGTTTTCAAGTGCATTAACAACATCAGTCCTGACTATTTATCAGATATGTTATCTCTCAGACAACAAAATCAGCACAGTGTAAGGGCTGATAATGACTTTTTCCTACTCAAGGAAGCTAGTGAACCAAGGTGTAAGAGAACACAAGGGGCTTTCAGTTATAGTGCACCAAAAGTATGGAACAGGCTGCCTTATGAAATCAGATGTATACCTAATATTGACAATTTCAAAGTTGCATTGAAAACTTATTTTTATCGCTGTGCATTTGATGTTCAAGCGGAATACAAGTTCATTATTATTATTATTATTATCTATCGAATAAAGTTGGTTTCATTCAAAAATATTGATATTTGGGCAAGTTATGGGCCAAAATAAGCTTGCGCGACGCGCGTATGCCCATATATGGGTATACGTTTTTCGGCCATAACTCGGCAATCTTTTGAGATATCGACTTCAAATTTTTTATGGTAACTCAGGGGACCATTATCTATCGATTGCACACCTCAGATCTCGTCCAAGTCGCTTTTGAAAAATATGCCCATTTTAGGCCCATATTTGGGCATGGCGCCACGGCGGCGCCAGTGGGTCTGGGGGTACCAAACCCGGCCAAAAAGTTGGCCCACGTGGTGTACCTTTTGGGTCAACCATTATCTCAGAAACGTGTTTTCCAAAAAATTTGGGTTGAACCCCCCCCTTAATAAACTTGATCGGACAGGATGGCACCAGGTAAAACCCGGAAACTTTTTGAGCACTGCCTGCCATATAGAAACCTTATATTGATTAGATCGCTGAGTTCGCTTCGAATCGCTCCCTTTCTCTTCCCCATTCCCTTTGACCGACTCTCTCCCACTAGCATGGACAGCCCAGAAGAGGTCTCCTCTCCCCTACTCCACTCTCACACCCCTGACTTTGTGCCAGATGACGAGAGACCCATCACCCCCGAACTAAACCAGCCAGACACAGACTTCACTAGAAGTGGGGGAGGGGGAGGAGGAGGAGGAGGAGGGGGTGGGTCCCCAGGGGATACCAGTTATGGGGATTACCAGCCTCCTTCCCCAATCAAACTTCCTACATTCGACGACGATGACAAAGGTTCGTTAATCTTCATTGTGAGAAGATTGAAATAAACTTCGGCGAATTTCTATGAATTAGTTCTGTGGATATACTACGATACTTTTTCTTAATATTTTATATAATTTCTTTTTTTGCAAAGAGGGAGACCGGAAAATGGAACTTCTCTCGAGATTAAACTTGATGTTTCAGAAGGGGACGAGGAGCTACCAGGCTCTTCCAGCTCCAACGCTGACAAAACCCCGCGACCCGACAAGACTCCTGCCAAAGAACCAGACTTCTACGACCTTCCAGACAACCTCAGTGACACTGAGGAAGCAAACCAGGGCCAGGCTCAACGATCAGGTACTGAATGAGCGGGGCAGGATCAAGATTTTGGCTTTTTGGAATGAAGAATGTTTTAAATTGTTTACGATACTATCAGATTTCCATTATCAAAACATCTTCCTAATTCCAGGTTATCTAAAGAGTTGAAGTTTAAAGTAGGATATTTCTGATCTCTTTACTACTGACAGATCTCCAACCATCTCAGGTCTGATAAACGATATTTTCGGTGACTCTGAGGACGAGGAAGAGCCTCACGAGGAAAAGAAGAGAGAAGACGAGGACGAGGAGGATGAAGAACGAGGGAGGTGGGGGTGTCTCAGACTGTGGGAGCAGGGGAGGAGGGGGGACTGGAGGGAGACAAGAAGAAGGATGATGAGGACCCGGACACAGGTTAGTGACTCAGTGAGAGGGGAGGAGGGGGAGGAGAGGAGGGGAGGGAGGCCATTACACACTTTTTTTGAGGGGAGGAGGGGGTGTCTCAGACTGTGGGAGGAGAGGAGGAGGGGGACAGGAGGGAGACAAGAAGAAGGATGATGAGGACCCGGACACAGGTTAGTGACTCAGTGAGAGGGAAGGGGAGGGGGAGGAGAGGGAGGGGAAGAGGGGGGACAGGAGGGAGACAAGAAGAAGGATGACGATGACCCGGACACAGGTAAGTGCGGCATTTTATGGGGGATGGGTACATATCAAGTTTTAACTGCTTTTAGATACCTTAGGTTTTTAAATACGGTAAGTGAATCGATAAAGTATCATTGTTGCAACTTAGTGAATTTTCATTAATGTTAATCATTGATAATGGCAGTAATAAAATCATATGCTTCTTCGCTGCATCCCTAAATTCACTGCCATAGTTATAGTTCAGTTCATTCACCAATAGATCACTCTGTAAGTCCTATTGCCTGTGCTCTATTTAGCCATTGTATCGTTCTCTCATTGGTTACGATCTCTCACAACTGGTCCACTAGATAGTAGATTACAAAGTGAGTAGCTTTTATACTTTCAAGTTTGCATAAAAACTTCTCCTTATTCTCACTCATTCTCACTCTCTTTCTTACGCTCTTTCTCACTCTCTATTCTCACATCAGACGAGGAGTTGGAGATGTTGAACAAGAACGACAGTATCTTCGTCAGTGACTTTGACCTGATGATGGAGAAGAAGAAGGAGGAGAGGAAGAGGTGTATGTCCCGGAGGAAGAAGGAAGTGACGGATATCATCAACAGTTCGGATGATAGGATCCTCTACATGATATCGCAGATGAAGGAGGCGGCGGATGAGGATAGGGTGGGTTGCTGTCAGTTCTCCGTTTTATAGACGCGTCTTCACTTCTTCACTTTTAATACAATTTTCATGAAATTTATAAAATGTATGTCATCTTGATTCTTCTTAAACACTCTTGAAGTTCATTGCATCAGATGGTTACACTTACATCTTGCAATTACATCTTGATCATCCAGATTCAAAAACAGCTACTGTCAATATTGTCCATAACTTTTGTAACTTTCCTCCCTCACACATGTTTCCTCTCCTCAGAGACTAAACCAGGCCGGTCAAGCTGCCGTAAACAAGCTGGGTCTCCTGAAGCTTGTAATAGCACAGCTCAAGAAACACGACCTTCAGAACGCCTTCATTGACTGTGGGATACTGCCCGTCCTGGCGGACTGGCTGACTCCCCTCCCTGACAACAGTCTACCACACATCACCATCAGGACAGAGATACTCAACATCCTACAGGCAAGGATGTCAAATATACGTGAAAAAATCGTAGAAATACGACATATTTGCTTCCGAAAAACGGTAGTCTCTGCCAAAAAATGTATTGTATTTTTGCCTTACTTTCTAAAATCCGTAAAAAGCAACCTTACCTACAGGAGTACCCGCAGATCAACACTGACATGCTGAAAGCTAGCAAGCTGGGGCGGGTTGTGATGGGTCTCTACAAGAACCCCAAGGAGCGCTTCAGTAACAGAGAGATATCCCGCAAACTCATCCACCAGTGGGCCCGACCCATATTCGGGCTGGACAGTGACTACAGGTAAACTCAATTTAATCTAAATCAGGTAAACAAAATTTAATTCACTTCTTGGTAATGTAAAATCAATTTATATAGAATAAATATTTTATATCTGTGAAATAGTGCTGCCCTTTTGATAATGTGAGGAGAGTGTTATCTCACAATTTCTCCTACAGTGCAATGAGCCGTGAGGAGAGAGTGGACGCGGACCTGAGACACATGGTGAAGAACAGGAAGAGGAGGAGGAAGACAGAGGATGAGGTGAAGCCGGAGGGAGATAAGCCCGGAGATAAGAACTTTGTGATGCGAGCCAGGGTCCCCAAACCTTCCAATACGGACTATGTGATCAGACCGCGGTCTAAGATCGACGATGATGTGGTAAAGAGACCTGTCAAGGTGGCGCCCAAGATTGAGAAACTTAATCGTCAGATGGCAACGAAGAAAAAGTTGAATAACCCCAGAAATCTGAGAACTTCGTCAGTTTGTTTGACGGGAAATAAAATGCCGCTGTAATGACTCATGGGGACCTGGTTATTAGAATAATTTCTCAGTACTTACATTTCCCGATATCTGAGTATCTATGATCTTGCTCTTCGGCTGATAGTCGAATACTGTTTCTCAAAAACACGCTCTATTGATTTCAGCTTTTCATTATTCTGTTTCTTTTTAATCACTGTTTTGGGGTTATTAGATCAGTGAAAGTAAATTTTATGGTTGATTAACACAGTTCAAACATTATAGTATCTTGGTTTAGAATTAGACGGTTCTAGAACATGTTATCATAGCTCAGAAGAGTGGAAATGCAGAAAGCGCCATTTTTGCTAGCGCCATTTTAAGCAGTAGATTGAGGAACTGCCGTTACTTGAATATTTGACGTTACAAAATGGTTATAAATGGTTAAATGAATAAATTAATGTAAATGATATATTAATAAATTGTTATATTCAAGTTTTAATAAACTTCTCAAAGCTCAATTATGTCAAATTGTTCCTATCGGCTAAGTACTTAAGTACAAGTAGAACATGAACGTTTTCAATTAGCGATGATTTTCAGCTTCAAAGGATCGCCTTTTAAAGTTACGCTGTTGTTCAACTGAAGTTACACTCAACTAATGCGGATTCTTCATTAACCAATTGATTAGTAAATTTGTTAACCACTAAATTCGTTCCTTCCCTCCTAGCACTATGATAACCAGACGATGTTCCTCGCTCTACCGAGCCCTTGATCTCCTTACAACCAATGGGAGTGCTAGGAACAAGTCTCATCTACCAATCAGCAACCTGCACACACGAGCCAATGACAGTGCGAGGAGGCAGGCTCATCTGCCAATCAGAGGCTCTGACAGGAGATCACTCAGCAGTGCTGAGCAGGAAGATATAGCTGCTCCATTCGAGGATGTTGAGAAGAGAATTCCAAGGTGGGTTCAGAATTCTTTCAAACAATTTTAGTGAGATTTTCTGAAAAAAAAAACATGTACCGAGAATCGAGATCATGTGATCTGAATATAGGAAAATAAGGATCCAAGGAGTTTATTGAAAAATGAAAATCATGTGTGTTCACAACTGTAAACTGTTACATTCCAATGATTGTATCTTGCTTGCCCCTTCAGATTGGAGGCTAAGTTTGAGCAGTGCGAATGCTGGGTTCATGATCTGACAGGTTCTAGACAAGGTATAGTCCAACTAAACCCTTCTTTATTCGGACTACCTCCAAGGATGGGCATTCTCATTCCTGTCATCTTGCGGCAGCTCAAGTACAAGCTGCAAGATGAGCCTTATGGATCGGAGGAGAATAACTTTGTAAGTTGACAAAAAAAACTTAAAAGCTATCAATAAGAAAACTTCGACCTGATTTTAACTTAAAAGTAGAAAGTCTCCACTGGTAATCAAATGCGTTGTGCTGTGTATGAAACGCATCTCCTTCCAGATAAATTTCGACCGGTTCCAAGACCCGTTGTACCAAGACAAGCCGTATCTGAAGCCCTGGATAAAGCAGGGAGTTGCATGGAGCACCTCTCCTCTTACTAAACCTACTGAGTTCAAATACGGGTCTACGTCTCACATGCCCATACCCCATTATCAAGGTAGCTCTCATATGCCCATACCTCAAATTACCAACTTATCAAGGTAACTAGGTTCTCGCATTTTGGTTCAAATACGCAATTGATCGGAGACTTTGATGGCCCTGGATATCTTCCTAAAATTAATCGAAGTATCGAAGTAAGTATGATAGTTTCCTCAAATTGACATAATTCACATCTGAATTATTCCCAACTCAGGCAACGTTCCAAAGAAGCTGCGAGAGATTGGACTCCGTAACCTGCTGTCTCTTAAGTACAGATACAACAAGCTCCATGTTGTGGACGACCTTTCTACTACCGAGAGGTGGGTGTACATAGTGCACAGTAAGATTCCCAAATTATAGGTGCTGGTTTTTCTCGTAAAATATCAGAATTGTAATATTAATAAGTTAATATGTTATTGTTTTGAATAAAATATATTTTGTGGGCTATTGTCTATTGAAATATGTTGTAGTTGTCCTTAAGTCCTTACTACCAATGAAAGGTAGGTGTACGTTTTGCAATGTACATAGTGCCAGAAATTTAACTCATAATGGCTTATTGAAAGCTTTCTGTCAAGATTTTGTAATATTTCTTTATTATTCTCGGTGACAGTTTGTAGGTCTTGACCTTCTAATAACTCTCTCCCTGTCCAAATTAGACTTGAAATATGCACGATATTATTGAAATCATTTCAGGTATATTGAACCAGAAGAATTCAGAGGGATTTTAGATGAAAGCGGTTTCACATCGGCTCTCATGATCACAGGTTAATCACACATTGCAATACCTTATAAAGAGTTATAAATATTCATTATTGAAGTCTTGAAAATTTTAACTAAACTAAACAAAGCACTAAACGAGAAATAGTTTAAAAAAGTCGTCACCTTTGATATTTAATCTTATATATACTATAAATCGTAAGTAAATTGAGTCAAATATCCGGGGCTATTAGGAACTATTAATAGAAGCACTATTCACGTGACAAGGACCTCCTCTCCCAACTGAAACACATCTCTCTGCTCCCTCAAATAGTCCCTGTGTTGTCTGGGTACCCCCTCTAACCCTGTCTTCAACAACTCCTTCTCCAACTCTGACTTCCATCTGGTGAGCGGGTTGTTTCCCTCCAGATACTCCCATACCTCCGTTACCAGGGTCACCATGTCTCTGTCACTACATGGTGACGTCATCACATGACCTATGATGTCATTCGCACAGCTGTTGTCATGGGAACGACAGAGTGGGGGAGCCGTGTGGAAGGGTGATTTGAGTATTTTCTCGGCAGCTTTCTGAATGACTTTCTCGCTTATTTTGGCTCTCTCTGTCCCCAACATATTGCGTTTTCCTGGGACGCCAGGAACTTTCTCCAACTCTCCGTGTGTCGGTAGAAAGACCCGTAGAACACTTTCTCAGTTTTCCAAAGTCGGAAGAACTCCTCCCAATCACCCTGGAAACCAATAGCACTCGAGGTATGGAAGTGGGAGTAGAGCGACAGAGCGAACTCCGGCTCAGTCGGGTACACGAACAGGAAGGTCACGTGGTTGTCGAGTGTTGGGGTCTTGTCACGTGCTGAAGTCACGTGGTTGTCACGTGCTGAGGTCTTGTCACGTGTTGTGGACATGTGGTTGCCACGTGTTGGGGTTTTATCACGTGCTGAGGTCACGTGGTTGTCACGTGTGCTGAGCGGCAGCCAATGAGCGGGGAGGTGGGTGCGGAGGAGACGGTGGCCCCTCACGTGTGAGTGCTCACCCACCTTCAGCCCGTCTATCTCCAGCCAGTGGAACCTGTCCTCCATGACAGGGAGACCGAGTAGCATCTGAACCATAACTCGCAGGATGATGGACCCTGGAGGGTGGAGATAGTTAGTAATTTTAGAAGATTTATTTGAGATTTTCCGTGATAATCAACGTTGAAATATAATTAGATCAAGAGACAAACAATGATACAAGTTGGTGCATAATATGAGCATACGAGGGTGTTTTACTTCCAAGAATCTTCCAGTTTCATGAGATAATCCTCATCCTCTGACCTGCTTTCTGGTAGCTGGCCACGAGTATGTCTCCATCCTGGAATTGGAAGTCTGCCAAGGCCTCCACTGTCTCAGGGTTTATGATACCCGGAACAGGGGTGTTGTAGACTAGAGTGTGACGGTAAGGGATGTCTGGTGTTTTGAAGACTGGGTAGTTGTACCTGAGGGTTTGGGGGTTTGAGTTCCTCTCAGAAGCTCAGAGGTTTATTTTCATCTACGAACCACAATACAGAAGTTCTATACTCAATCCATGTCAGCAATGTTGGTAAGGTACTCACGCTGTTTTTTAAGATACTGTGACCGCACATATAATATTCTGGAAAAGTGGGATAATAGGAAGTTATGCGAAATTCATCCACTATACAATTATGATAAGCTCTTTATACAGCTAAGATACTCACGTATAGTTTCTAGCGTAAACGTTCATTTCTTGAGATAATCCGATGAACGTTAGCCGGTAACAGTATAAACTTATAAAAAGATTTGCAAATTGACGTTAGGAATGTTAAATACAACGCTACAAACCTTCCTTCAAGGCTACATACTTATACCTAATATATTAACACGTCTGAAATTAACACCACTATTGAGTTTGTCTACAGTAAATCGAACGTTTAACTAAGTAATTTGAATAAAGTGCTGTAGGTGCACAGGTGCGTGACAAGAGATACTATTGTTCTCCAGGTCAAATTTGTTGCTTTGGTGAGAAACAAATTCCATCATTTTCAAAAATTTTCGAACCAAAACTTTGGAAGAATGGCAAGTGAAAGATTATTTTCGAAGATTATTATCGAGTGTAAATAATAATCAAGTAAAGAAGTAAGTAAATTTCCCTTGGTATAAACCATGTCTTCCAGGCAATCAGATCACGCCGCATTTCAAGTCTGGTTCGTGGGGGAGAAAGGAGCCGTTCCCTGTGCTGTATCCAGGCACTCAGAGACTGTGGAAGACAGCCTGCAATACTCCCGGTAGGTGGACTTTCAGAGACATATTCCATCCTTTGTTGGAATATTGAAAATACGATTTAGAACATTTTCCGGACTGTTCTATCTAGATCAAAAAAGCTAAATTGGCCAGATAATCTTGCAGAGAACTCTGTGTTTTTCTCGGGATCTAGAAAGCTAGAAGAACCTTGGTTGGCCCTTTTCTCAAAATACCGCCCATAAAACCATTTACCCCTCCCTTCAGGATGTGAGCTGAGAGAAGTGGAAGGTCTAGACGTTTGGTCGGCACTCCTCTACGACACACTAATCCTCGATCTCTCAGCCATCTCCCGTCTCAGTGAAATGATTGACACTCAGGAGTTTTCAACTCCTAACATCAATCTCAGAAGGGCAATACAGACACTTGATGCTTCCGAGACGACCCTGGGCCCGGCTAAACCGCGGCATAAAGTCGTGCGAGTCGTTAACTTGGATAACTTGTGACGCGGCACGCGCTTTTTTTCTATTTTTTGATAATTGCATGCTGATCAATATGATTTTGCACCATAAGAAATAATTTATTGAACTGATGTTATTGATACTCGCCGTGTGTCTTTTAAGGATATGAATTTCACATAATCATGCTCAGTCGTTGCTCCTATAAAGCTTTCTCAGTTTCTATTTCAAAGTGATAATTAAACTTATAACTTTGTAAAAATCCTTCTTTACATTGCACCTTTTAGCCTCGAAATCAAGGTTTTAAGTTCATTTGAGTTGATGTATGCCCTTATAATAAGTATGGTCGTAGCTAAAAATAATTCAAAATGTGTTTTATCAGCTGACAGCTACAGAAGTGCTTCTGACTCTTCCCTCTAAACTTTTCAGCAAGAAAATGTTTGAATCCACCAACTCCGCCCCAACTCTGGAGGAAATGAGGGCAGACCAAGAAATCTTCAACTACGAGATAATGAAGTGGGGCGACTTCAGCTCCCCACGAAACCTCCTACTCGCCCTCATAGGAGAGTTGGGGGAGTTAGGGCAAGATATCAGGACTTACACCTACTGTCTTGATAAAGATGGGACACTTAATAATGAAGATGGGACAGTGGCTGGTAATAATGCTAATCATATAACGGTGGACAGTACGACAGAGGATGTCCTAGTGGAGCTACCGGATGTAGCGTGTTACTTGATCTGTCTGGCTCACGAGTGTCAGGTTGATTTGGGGGCTCTGACTTCCGTTAGGAAGGAGGTTCCGTGTTGTGAGTTCACTGAGTCTTCGTGGAAGGAGATTTATGAGCAAGCTCTATCTCAAGTAAGTTTGCCTGCAGATGAAGAGATGGATAGAGACTTCCTCAGGATGGCTTTTTCTGTTACAAAAGCGATGGATATTTTCCAGTGGAAGCCAATTGAAAGGAATTTGACCAACTTGTCTCGTGAAAAACAAGAGCAAGTCGACCAGATACTGAAGTTGATATTCAGTCACGTTGTTGCTATGGCTTCAAAATACAGCTATGATCTGCCCCGACTTACACAAGAAAAGATAGAAAAAGTCAAAACCAAATACGCAGCTAGCATTGGTAAACTATCAAAAGAAAAAGTCATCAACTCGAGATACAGTCACCTGAAATCGTTCCCGGGTTCTCCTGAAACACCTGAAGATCTTCAAAGTTATCCTCTAGATAAACCAGTCAAAGACCCCAACCCATCCTCAGGAAAACTTCTTCTAGACCTCGTCTCATGTGCAGGTCTACTATGCGAGGCATTCCAATGGGCTAAGGAAGGTGCAGGAGTGAAGATATCCGAAGCAAAACACGCCCATATCTCCCACCAGATGTGTGGGGCAGTGAACACCCTCCAGAACCTGGCTCAGAATCACGAGGTGGTGTTTTCCCTCGCGTTTCAGAGGAAGATGAGGATGAATGGGAACAAGTACCCTGTGAATCTGTGTAGTGGGAGTTTCGCTAAATACAGTGATTATACGCACGAGGGAAGTCAAAATAACGAGGTGTCTGGTAACAATATTAACGGTGAGAACAATGGAGCTTCTTCCGATCATTCTGATCCTAAAATCTCTAGCATTAACGAGGCTGCCTCGTTTATGTCTCGTTTTGTGGAGGAAAGGAACTGGAACCAGTACCATGTAAACCCTCGTAATCTGTGCCTTGCCCTTGTTGGGGAAGTAGGGGAGGTTATTGAACTGTTTGTATCATCCAATGAGGGTTTCAGTAAGGAGAGGTTGGGAGAGGAGTTGTCAGACTGTCTCGCGTATTTGGTGAGGCTTGCCAGTTGTTGTAATGTCCAGTTAACCGCCGCATTGCTGCATTATTTTCCATAGTTCATAGAAATTCATCGATTATTTTTTCTCATTTCACTGATTAAATCGATGATTTTAATCAATTTTCTCACTTTATCTTGTTCACTTTGATAGATAAACACATAGTACTTTGTTTGATCCTCATTTGATAACCACGCTGCAGTGTTGTCACTGAATTTTTGAATTTTTAGCACTTCTTTTTAATTGTTTGATAAAAATTGTGGATATCTTGTAATTTAATAAGTTTGATAAAATGTTTATTTTTCAACATTCGGATTTTTTTTAAAGTGGTTCCATTATTACTCTTTTATAGCTGAATGAATGGATCACAAACGTTAAATAATATCTATGTATTCAAGTCTCAAATACCAGCTCCAAGCTGTGGATTCAATTTTTATAACTTTGGAAAATTGGCATTCTATCCATTCACCACGCAATTCACACTCTAACCGTTTTACCACCTGATATAGCAGTGAACATGTTGGGTCAAATCAGCTCTGTAGAGGAGATAGAGTTTGAGATTGAGGTGGCTCTGGATGAACAGCGGGGAATACAGCCCCTGCCCTTCCCCAAGATGGACAGTAAGTTAAATTTGACATTGTTACTGCTAAACGGCGGACAGATATACAAGATATCTGTCATAGTTAAAGAACTAAAGAAAAAATGACAGCCATTTTGCTTTCTTTTCCTTTTTATAGTAGGTAGTCATTCAATGGAACTTTTGAATGGATCAAGTCGTTAAAAACCTTGATCATAATTTGAGAATTCCTACCGCTATCCGGTGCTGCGTTGCAGTGTTCCTATCTGCATCTCTGATTCAGTAATGTGCAATCTAACTATGTAATAGACCTTTTCAATAATTTCTGAGTTAATGAATCACTATTTCAGAGTCGAGCGCGTCTATCTGCAAGTTCTTCCAGCGTGGCATCTGTTACAGAGATCTGAGCTGTCCCTTCCGTCATACCAGCGGACCTAAGACAGTCGTGTGCAAACACTGGCTCAGAGGACTTTGTAAGAAGGTGAGAGGTATATTCGATATCTTGAACTGAAATAATTATAAATTTTGTGTTTGATTGAAGTTCAAAGCAATTTTGAGCTCTTAAACTTTCTGTATTTTTCTCAAAAAATCGTAATTTTATACTTTGAAGGTTTGAATTCCTGTTTGATAGAATAGTCATCATCAGGGTGACGACTGCGAGTACCTTGTTAACTTAATGTTACCAGGGTATTATTCATTACTTGTTCATTAATTTTACGATTGGGTGACGACTTCTCCTGTTAATAATGTTACCAGGGTGACGACTGCGAGTACCTTGTTAACTTAATGTTACCAGGGTGATGACTGCGAGTACCTTGTTAACTTAATGTTACCAGGGTGACGACTGCGAGTACCTTGTTAACTTAATGTTACCAGGGTGATGACTGCGAGTACCTTTTTAACTTAATGTTACTAGGGTGACGACTGCGAGTACCTTGTTAACTTAATGTTACCAGGGTGACGACTGCGAGTACCTGCACGAGTACGACATGACTAAGATGCCAGAGTGCTACTTCTTCAGCAAGTACGGGGAGTGTAGCAACAAAGACTGTCAGTACCTACACGTGGATCCTAACTCTAAGTTGCGTGTAAAGGAGAGGTCAAGGAATAGGGCTAAAAAGATCCTTGCTGAGGTCTGGTGAGGGTTAAAAAGATCTTAGCCGAGGTCTGGTGAGAAGGAATAGGGTTTAAAAACCATGATGTCTGGTTACAAGGAATTAAGTTGAAACATGGCACAGTTTCTGTTACAACGGCATTCAATATACTGATGCACCATTATACCCATTTTAGATAAGACCTGTCATGTGTTAAGGCAGTTATTAAAAGTGCAAATTTTATGTTTTTAATTTCATTATATTCAAGCTTTGATAAAGCATCTCACACAATATATGCTAGCTGATACCATTAATTTGACGGTCAGCACAAGAACTTGTTGTGTTCCGGTAGGTTTTGGGTTATTTTCATTGTTCAAGAAATCAAGATAACAAAGGCATCGGATGACTGGGGTGTGCAGACGATATGTTATACAGACCACATTGTATTTTTAACAATATACTCCGGGTAAAGTATACGAGATAAAACATAAAGAAGTGCATATATTTTAGAATTATAATAGGATGACAGCACAATGTTGAGCTGGGGTAATAGGGTGTTTGAAATAAAGGTGTAAGGATGACAGCACAATGTTTAGCTGGGGTAATAGGGTGTTTGAAATAAAGGTGTAAGGATGACAGCACAATGTTTAGCTGGGGTAATAGGGTGTTTGAAATAAAGGTGTAAGGATGACAGCACAATGTTTAGCTGGGTAATAGGGTGTTTGAAATTAAGGTGTAAGGATGACAGCACAATGTTTAGCTGGGGTAATAGGGTGTTTGAAATAAAGGTGTAAGGATGACAGCACAATGTTTAGCTGGGGTAATAGGGTGTTTGAAATTAAAGGTGTAAGGATGACAGCACAATGTTTAGCTGGGGTAATAGGGTGTTTGAAATAAAGGTGTAAGGATGACAGCACAATGTTTAGCTGGAGTAATAGGGTGTTTGAACCAGGTTCTGATGATTCGGGCACCATACCGTTAAATCAGAACATCGGTGAGATTCCCTGGAACGGAGCTTCGTTGCTGCTCCCGAGGCCGTAGTCTGTAGATTAGCTTGCTAATACTACAGCGATGGTGCGTTAAGACTAAGAAGCAACAAGTAGGCTGCCAACTTTCTTATGCTCTTGTAGTATAAGATCAACGTGCAACCTAACAGACTAGTTTATCAGCCATTAGTCTTTCCTCTTACAGTCAATAGTTCTTTGTGCTTTTAGCCGGGTGAGAACTAAAAATCCTCCAGATCTACCAATGAGGTCCCAGTCTCTTAAAGCTTTCAGCTGCAACTTTCTCTCTTAAAATGGTAACTGATCCATAAACCCCTAGAGATCAGGAACTGTCTCGAACGTTAACCGTGTGAAATAAAGGTGTAAGGATGACCTTCTTAAATAAAGGTGTAAGGATAATCCTTTTCAACCAAATCATACAAAGTAACTAACAACAAAAGACGACGATAATCAAGTTTAATCAAGAAAATAATGGAAGGAGAGCAGGAGGGTCCTGACATTTCGTTAATCACCACTCAAAATGAAATCCGTACCACTTTTTAAATACACTTATGTTACCGAAGGCAACCCATGATTCAAAACACTTACCTTAATGACTTTTTGACCGACCCATGGGGTGGACAGCACAAAATCTATTTTTCTGTGCTCTGGACAGAGATATAGTTGACTCAAACTGTTTGTGCAGCAGTAAAGGCGGCTTGTCTGGCCTAAAGGATGACCCAATGTTTGCTCAGTAAAGTTCACCAAGCCAATGTCACTGAAATGCTGTTCAAATAAAGCCAGAGCACCCAGTGGGTACCAGTGGCAACTTGCCGTTCGAAATAGTGGTGTTAAGGATGAGTGCTGGCATGTTTAGGGTAATAGTACTGTTTGAAATTCGAGTTTGGGGAACCTACAATACAATACAATACAATAGGGTGTTTGAAATAAAGGTGTAAGGATGACAGCACAATGTTTAGCTGGGGTAATAGGGTGTTTGAAATAAAGGTGTAAGGATGACAGCACAATGTTTAGCTGGGGTAATAGGGTGTTTGAAATAAAGGTGTAAGGATGACAGCACAATGTTTAGCTGGGGTAATAGGGTGTTTGAAATAAAGGTGTAAGGATGACAGCACAATGTTTAGCTGGGGTAATAGGGTGTTTGAAATAAAGGTGTAAGGATGACAGCACAATGTTTAGCTGGGGTAATAGGGTGTTTGAAATAAAGGTGTAAGGATGACAGCACAATGTTTAGTTGGGGTAATGGGGTAATAGGGTGTTTAAAATAAAGGTGAAATAAAAGGATGACAGCACAATGTTTAGCTGGGGTAATAGGGTGTTTGAAATAAAGGTGTAAGGATGACAGCACAATGTTTAGCTGGGGTAATAGGGTGTTTGAAATAAAGGTGTAAGGATGACAGCACAATGTTTAGCTGGGGTAATGGGGTGTTTGAAATAAAGGTGTAAGGATGACAGCACAATGTTTAGCTGGGGTAATAGGGTGTTTGAAATAAAGGTGTAAGATGACAGCACAATGTTTAGCTGGGGTAATAGGGTGTTTGAAATAAAGGTGTAAGGATGACAGCACAATGTTTAGCTGGGGTAATAGGGTGTTTGAAATAAAGGTGTAAGGATGACAGCACAATGTTTAGCTGGGGTAATAGGGTGTTTGAAATAAAGGTGTAAGGATGACAGCACAATGTTTAGCTGGGGTAATAGGGTGTTTGAAATAAAGGTGTAAGGATGACAGCACAATGTTTAGCTGGGGTAATAGGGTGTTTGAAATAAAGGTGTAAGGATGACAGCACAATGTTTAGCTGGGGTAATAGGGTGTTTGAAATAAAGGTGTAAGGATGACAGCACAATGTTTAGCTGGGGTAATAGGGTGTTTGAAATAAAGGTGTAAGGATGACAGCACCATGTTTAGCTGGGGTAATAGGGCCCCATTCTAGAACCTGTAGTGATGTTAGTACAACCTGATTTTGAAGGACGTCATGTTAGTATGGTTTCAGTGTCGTCGGGCAATCATAACTATAACAAGTAAAAGGCTATTGATTGAGGTTCACAAACTTTAGATTGTGCATTGGCGACTTAAACATGTTTTATGAGCTCAACTATCATCTTCCCTCAATTTTCCTATATAGTGTAAAGATTAAAATAAAGTAACTACTGAATAATTTAATAATTTAATACGTAACTAATTAAGTAAAAGTATAATGCTTACATACAGAATAATGAAAAATGATAAATCCAAAAATTTAATTCAAAAACTACGACAATCTCACGTTAAAGGGACAAAACAGAAAACGAATATTGTTCTATGGTAAAAGCAGTAATACACGCAGTATCCCGATGTACGCACGTACATGTTAATTAGGTATTGGGTGTATCACTACTGCTACTTTCCTTGAACAAACATTCCAATTCCCTTAAGTCACTGAATTTACCAGTAAAATTGTACTTCTGTGCGAGATGACGGTATTTTCTCCAAAGAATATTCCGATTAAATCCTAACTTAATAAACACACCAAGCATTATGTTAATTCTACTTTTAAAATTATCAAGATTATTGCAAATTCTAAAAATCTAATTAACTGTGACCCAAATACACCAATCAATGTATCTGCGGACAAATTACTACATTTTGACATGTATTGAACAATATTAAATGGGAAATCATCTCTCTTGTCATAAACGCCTACAATAAATTTCTGATTGACAATATTAATATTTAAATCAAGAACGTGGGCACTACTATCGTCTATATTCTCCTTATTTAATACTAAACTTTCTGGGTAAATATTTTTAACATGTTCTGCAAAAACACCATCAGAATTAATAGATGTTATGTCATCTATCAACCTAAAAGTATTATTCAGACGTCTAGCACTGAAATAGTCAATTTTATAAAGTTTATCTAAATACCTATACTCATAATAAAATAATGTAAGATTAGCTATGAAAGGACCAGGGTCTATCCCCATAGGTACACCTACAATCTGTCTAAATATTTTGTTACCTAAACTGAAGAAAGAATTATCAAGAATAAAATCAATAGCTTCAATCAAAGAATCTGCATTGAATTTAAACGTACCTTCTCTTGGGTTCTTAACCCAAGCAAAACCTTTATCATAAACAGAAATATAATTACATTTACTATGCCTAAATGCTAACCTAATACATTGTAAGATACATACAGCTCAATTTATATGCATAGTCATATATATCCATGATTTACCATATCCACTTGGTAAGTTCAGATTATTGCCTACACCAACTCATCAAGAGGCATATATAAGTCGCAACATTCATACATGTTCCTACTCTTTTCTAAAATGGGCACGTACTTGGCTGCTAATTACCAGCCACCACCGAGCTCTATTCAAGTTCTCAAGTATTTGTAGGTACAGTTCTTCGAGGAGTAACCTTGCATATCGATGGGAATTGGGAATAATATGCAAGCCTTTTGATTGAATTATGAAACAGGTCAGAGCATAGCGTGGAGAAGAACAGGACACCCGCTCTCTCTAAATAGTGCCAATTCGATTATCTACCTCCCCACTTCACTGTTGGACTAACATGAAAATGACTAACATGTTTTTGCAACGCAACATACAATAATACAGTGGGTTGCCTAGATCTGGGCAACCTGACATACAAATACGAACGGGGTTGCCTGTTTCTGTAACTTGAGCTCCCTAGCAGAGGAGGAGCAATGCTACAATAGCGTTTGTAAACGGTGATGAACAGTGTCCACTAGCGACTGGTCTATGTTTACAATCGGAACTGCTGATATTTTACTTATTATTTTCACAATTTCATTTCTGTCGATGTTTGTTGTCAACTGTCAATCAGGTCACATGTTAGTAATTTTGTCCTTTTAATACCCTAGATGTTAGTACAATATGTTGCGTAGGTTGCCTTGGTTTTTGAATGGGGTAATAGGGTGTTTGAAATTAAGGTGTAAGGATGACAGCACAATGTTTAGCTGGGGTAATAGGGTGTTTGAAATAAAGGTGTAAGGATGACAGCACAATGATTAGCTGGGGTAATAGGGCGTTTGAAATAAAGGTGTAAGGATGACAGCACAATGTTTAGCTGGGGTAATAGGGTGTTTGAAATAAAGGTGTAAGGATGACAGCACAATGTTTAGCTGGGGTAATAGGGTGTTTGAAATAAAGGTGTAAGGATGACAGCACAATGTTTACACTCAGTTTTTTTTATAAGAAACTTATTGAAATCCTAGGCTACAAGTTTCTTATTTTTTCACGATTTTGAGCCTCAAAGTTTCTTAATCGGTTTCTTAATTCTACATACCGACATACCGTACGAAGAATGTCTACGAAATTTCCAACATAGGAACCTACTGTGTAGACTGTAGTTGAGGATTAGAATCGAACCTTCTGATATTTTCAGTTAAATTATATACTTTTAAGCATGTACCTATCTTAAAAGATTTGTGCAGCTGTATACAATAATGTTCAGGGATCTTCATCAAATGTTCTTCCAAAAAGTTTGAAATTTTGAAATTTAGATAATATCTAAATCATATAATGCTTGGAACTTTTGGAAATAGATATGGAACTGTAATAGTGTCCTGTCGCAACAACAATTTCTAAATTTCTGTTTTGTGCTTTAGTATCTGGCATGTTACTTTAAACCGAAAAATCATGAAAGATTCATTTTCTAAATTTCTATTCTATATTATGATCAATTATCACATATCAGTGTAATACTGTAATAGAAGTTCAATAGAAGTACTAGATTAGTTTCGGAATGTTCACAATCAAAAATGGGGGTCTGGGGCGCAGCCAATGAATAGATATCATGTTAAAAAATTTCAGTTGCAATAGGATTTTATACACAAATTTCAAAATTCTAGGCTAGAAGTTTCTTAATTTTCTTAATTGTAAATCAGTTAAGTTTCTTAATTTTCCGAGAAATTCTAGGCTAAAGTTTCTTAAAATTTTCTAAGGAAATCTAAGTTGCTAATAGGGTGTTACTAATATGAAGCACAATGTTTAGCTTATAAAAAAAGGATGCAGAATGTGGCTGAGGTAATAAAGATTGTTTTTGAAATAAAGGTGTAAGGGATGACAGCACAATGTTTAGCTGGGGTAATAGAGTGTTTGAAATAAAAGGTGGATGACAGCACAATGTTTAGCTGGGGTGGCCCCTTTATCAAAAAACATGTGTATGGCCCAAAGTCTTTTTAAAAAAAGTTTTTTAAAAAGGGAGTCTTATATAATTCATGATACAATTTTGAATACCATCTTTAAATTTTTTGGACATTTAAACATTCCCTGGGATGCCGAATATTTAAAACATTGGATGTGGGAAAAATGAACAATTTAAAAAATTAAAAGGGGCCAGGGTCTTTTGATTTCCCAAATGCAAAAAGGGAGATTAAAATAGGTCCATTCCAAAATTCAACAAAACCTTTTTTAAACCCAGTCGATGAGGAATGAAGATGCGAGTAATTTGCCCAACGTAATTTTACGTGAATGATTTATTTAACGTAAACTCTGCGACAGCAAAGTTGCAAGTGCAATTAACTAGTTAACTAATGAATTTAAAACCGGAGATAAGGAGGAACAGCAGCAGTGTCTAGGAACACCCACACTCCCATTAAAGTTGGGTTCTAGGCTTTGCTATCTTGGGTATATGGAGTAGACCGTGGATATTATACTGCAACCCTATTTTCAGAGACAATTTGATCCAAATTGCAGATGGTTTCGAATACGGTAGTCTCATTTATGTACATAATTTCAAATAAGAATGAGAAAACTAGAATGTTCTTAGAACGTAGATCAAGTTTCCTGCAATAATAATTACAAATGACTCGGTGAGGGGTGCCGTGTTTCAAGCCTGGGTTTCTCAACTTGAACACCTTAAATAGATTCCCTAATAACATTACACATCCGCAACGGAGCCTGAGCACCAGCAGGTGTCCCTGTTGTATGTGTTATTTTACACATGTCCAGAAGAGTGGATTTATTTTCAAACAGTGAAATGGTCGAGAAATAGAGTACGCTTTAACGAAGAAGAATGAAAAAGCAATACTGACGGTTGATTAAATCTACACACCGTGCAGCACAGTAGATCAGCAGATTGTATTTTGTAGATACCTAGAAACAATGATTTTGAATTCCAACTTTAATTAATAGTTCAAGAGAATACCCTCCTTCACTCACATAGAGGATGTTCCTGATGTTAGTTCCGGTTAGGTTGAAAGCGCCAGCTCGCTCCTCTATCATCCTGTCTATCTCATCGTTCTGACAGAGGAAATCAGGATACTCCTCGCCCAGGTTAAAGTCATCGTCTGCCCCTCCTATCTGATCAGGGAATGATCCAGAGAGCAAGCTGTTCAGATCTCCTACTCCTCCTCCTACCCCTCCACTGTCCTCAAAAGGGAAGGTTTCCTCGTCACTCATGCTGCTCCCTGTTTCATGGCACAGGAGGGTGAGGAGTCTGTCACGCGATCAAGTTAGAGATAGGAACTGAGAGGAAGAGCTGCAAGGATATATCAATCTGTGGGTTGAGGGGGGAGGAAGATACCGTCTTTAGATATTAGCAGAGATAGTATAGTAGGAAGTGGTACTGGATGTAGATTGCAGGTAGTTCTAGTGACGAGAAAAGCTGTACCGTGTTCTGATGATCTGCTACATATCTCCTATAGGAGCTGTAGTTCAGGTTACCCTAATATTGCTTAGAAAGTTTAGAACTGTATTTTCATCAAGAAATCACAGAATTGCGTAACCAATGATCTGTCGTCTATCATGCGTTATAATGTATGTAAACGACAAAGAGTCGACAAATAAAGTGCTAGTTAAAATTACTGAATTTCATTAATTATCATAGATAATATCATTCAATGAAGCATTTGTTCCAAAGCTTTCAATTGTATAAAGTGCAACCTTAAAGTAAAACACAGTTTAGGTTAACAAAAATTATCAAATAATATTATCAAAATGGGCATTTGGTCGGCAGTAACAATAAAACTGTCAAGAATTCAAATCATTTAAAGTGTGTATCTAGTTTGATGGATATCAATAAATGAGAAACTCCAGGATTCCATATTTGATTAAAATATAATGCAAAATGCAGTGGCCTTTACAAATACAAAAAGTTTAAAAATATATTATTAATCATTAATAAAAGTAATCTATAACACTCTTTACTGATTAAATGTTGAAAATGATGGTCTGAGATTAATTTTCCTAGCACTTTGAAGGGTAAAATGACTTAATTGTCGTCCATTAAATGAATTATCATAATAAGTTATCTGCAACGACATAACCTAAACCTAGTTTTCTCGAAAAAATAAGTTAGATTTATCATAAATCGTCCAAATAAAGAAATAAGTCGGGTGATCAAAATGTCCCATACACTCGGAGGTTAGCAACAAAAAAACTTGACTCATGACAAACTGACCCACAACAAAGCTTCCATATAAACAAAATTTAGAAATTGCTCTTCCCAATTTCACATCAACTATCCATGTGACACTGATTTCACAGATCTCGGGTCGTTGACTCCAAATGCACGGATGTGACGGACTTTAATACACAGTATCTGCATGGTAAGGGAACAGTGTAATATCCATGCCATCTGCAGGTGCCAGAGACGTGTGGGGTTGGTAGTTGGTAGGAAGTTGTGGTAACACTCCAAGGTCTCATCTGTTGAATGGAGGAGGGGGACGAGGGTAGTTCTCTGAAATTATAGCAGTGAGCTGTGAAATTCTATCTGAAAGTGAACGAGGACAAACGCAGTTTGTGAAAATCTGTGAAAAGTCCAGGAAATTAACTAATTTATTTAGACTTCGGTTTTGCAAAAAGATATAAATCACAGTTGACAGAATTTGACCTTACCTCTTCTCTGTCCTCTGAAGTCCCTGAAGTTACCATTGTTACCTTGGTATCCACCTCTGAAACGTGAAATATATGTTAGAGAGGTATAGTTATACAGTTATAGGGATTGCAGAAAAGATAGCGAGTTAGCCGTTAGGATCAGCAACATTGAAACGAGGGACAACTAATTTCATGATCCATATTGGTGGTGAATTATGATGACGCACTCGCTCCCATGATAAAAACAAAATAAAAACGTTGCAGGTATGCTGACTACTAGAAGAGTAACGAATGATAGTTGCTAAAGAATCTCTTGATATACCTCTGAGGGTTAGGTCTAGGGGGTCGCATATCAGGGGGCATGTTGTTCGGGGGTGCTTGAGGGGTGTCACTCATCTTGACACTCATGTTAGGCATCTCAGAGTACAACATCATGAACCTGGGTCAAGTTGGATCAATCATAAGTTGTAGAACATCGTTCTTGGCTCTAAATAGACATGAAGATCAAGTCAAAAATTCAACGAATCAGACCCATCGGAATCTACAGCGCAATTTCTACCTTAAAGTCACAAGAAAGATGTAAAAAGTAAAAGCGCGACTAAAAACGCTTGAGATTTACTTACTCCCCGATTTTAGCAACGTTTCCAGCCCTCCCAACGTACACCACTAAGCTGTTGTTGAACACACCCATGTAACAGTTAGATAGTTGCAGTATGTCGGATTCCTGAAGAGGACACATTGCAGAACTTTTTAATGTTCAAATAAGTATGACAGAAGAAATAGCCCATGAATAGCCCTTTATTTTCATCTTTTTTGGATTGATAAGTTTTGAATCAGATGGGTATAAAATTGTGTACCGGAGACATAAGTTTTTTGCATTCTTTAGAAATATCAGATCGGTAAAATGGCTTATCGGACACCCATAGCACCGATAGAGACTAAAGCACATAGTAAATGCTAAAAAATTAGTAGTTATGTATGCGATACATCCTGAATGTATAAACTTAGCAACTTGTACAACACAGTGACTCAGTCTCAGTTTTAAATCATGAGAAATAGTAATCTCGCGAAGCTGTCATGGCATGGATGACTATATGTATGACTAATACAGATAAGAGACACAAAGTTGTTCTCAACATAATTATCTTTAACTCTTTAAAATGAAAATTACAAATTTGTTTGAAAAGAAAATCTCAGGCATAGACCATGGTATGAGCTCCAGCGAAATCAAACAATCACATTACCTGGACACATTCACAGAAGGGACTCCACAGGGAAACGTCAACAGAACCAGAGTTATCAGCAACTTTACAAGACTTAACCGTCTGCCCTCCCTTTACTACCTGTGGTTCACCTGGGAAAGGGAAGCTTTATAACCCCAGTGTCGATTACCTAGCTTTGCTACTCACTAGGTCTACAGGTTTACAGTTATAATAATTGTTAAGGCAGCGAATTCGATAATCCTTACTAGCTAAAATTCCCTACTTACGGAAATCGTTACGAAACATTGGCCAATCAGAGTGTGAATGGCCAATCAGTGAAACCGCTTTCTGATTGGCACTTTGCATGACGCAATAGGGTTAATAGACAAGCTGCCGATAGAATGGAGCCGTCCAATTTGCAAGCTGGTCTTTGAAATACGAACTACTGTACGACGGACCAATAATCACTTCTATTATTCTTCAGATAATATATTTGGTTTTGGTTTGCAAATCAGACACACACCTACTTGTAAGACTATGACACGTAGATTGACATTCTTCATTCCGATGCACAGTTCACCGACCTTCTGATTCGAGATTGTCTGAGCCATCCTACTTACTCAATGGTTCAAAGTTAACTCAAAGCAATATTTTGAAAAAATCTAAGATTTGATAAAATATTTATCTTGCAATCATTTCTTGTTGGAGTGGAGTAAGGTGGGGAAGTCACGCCTATAATACCGGATGGGCGGGGTATCCTCAAGGAAATCCACTCTCTACTTCTCTAGAGCCGAGCTAACCAGGAATTATACTAGATTTCATATCTTACATCCTGCAATAGGACCTACGTATAATACTCAAGTGTTGAGTCAGGAAGCTGGTTGGGCGTTCTAGGATGTAAGAATTATACGACTTCTAAGTATACTTCATAGTATGATATTACACTGCAAACAGCAGAAACTGTACGGCATTCTATAGTCACAAATAATAAAGCAGGGCGAAGTATATAAAACTTATACCTTGAGCTATTAGAATTGGCAGGCTACCAAGCACTGTATAGAGAATATCGATATTATGTCTCCCTGATGCCATATAAAATTTGCAGTGTCATATAATTTACCGGGGAGGTTCTCGAAATATGCTCTAAAGTCTTGAGTCTAATCTATCCTAGCTGCTTAGTTTAAATAATAAATCTAGTTTCTAGAAATATGTTGTAAACTGTAAAGTCTAATGTATCCTCTGCTCATGTTAAACCTAAAATCCAGGCATGGAGCGCCCTATGCCAGAGAGTTGTACCATTATAATAAGGCTATTGTAAGATGGCAAGAGTAAGTGTGGGATGCTCTAATTACGGAGTACTGTTAACAAAACTAGTCTAGGCAAAACACTATTCTGCATGGGAGGGATGACAAGCTTGATTTTCCAGATCTTCAAATGAGAGATAATTAAAGATGTACTGGTACAAAACATCTCTAGTAGTTTAATTAGCAGGATAAAGCTGTGTCCAGGGATATATCACGCGTAAATTTCCTTCATTATCTATCAAGGGTGCCTACCAAATAACCTTCATAAACAGTCTTGATAAGTATCCTTAAACTAACAAAGTGAGCTAAAGGTCAAAAATGTCTCAACTTATTGAACATCAAATGCACAGCGATAAAAATAAGTTTTCAATGCAACTTTGAAATTGTCAATATTAGGTATACATCTGATTTCGTAAGGCAGCCTGTTCCATACTTTTGGTGCACTATAACTGAATGCCCCTTGTGTTTTCTTACACCTTGGTTCACTGGCTTCCTTGAGTAGGAAAAAGTCATTATCAGCCCTTACACTGTGCTGATTTTGTTGTCTGAGAGATAACATATCTGATAAATACTCAGGACTAACATTGTTAATGCACTTGAAAACATGTAAAGCAAGTTTGAATTCGATTCTGTATTTCACTGGTAAGAAATGAAGCTCTTTGAGATAGGGTGTTATTGATTGAAACCTTTCCTTTCCTCGAAGATTAAGAATATATCTCACAGCTGAATTTTGAATCTTTTGAAGTTTTTGGAGTTGTGAGGCTGTTATAGCGAAATAGGCACCATTACAGTTATCAATGATTGAATGAATAAAAGAATGGACCAGTTGTGTTTTCAGTTTAACAGTCAACCTACTTCCTATTCTTCCAATCTTCCTCAGATTTTGATAGCAAGTCTGAGATACTTTCTTGATATGTTTATCCAGGGAGAGGTGCTCATCAAACCAGAAACCGAGGTTCTTTGCTTTTACTTTGGGTTCAATAACACAGCTATCCAACTTGAAGTCTGCTTTTGGTGGATAAGGGGTATATGGAGAATGAATTTCCATGATCTCAGTCTTACTGTCATTCATTTTGAGGTAGTTAACATTCATCCAGGACTTAATATCAATAAAGCACTTGTCCAAGTCACTCATAACAGTAGAAATGTCAGTCTTTGGATCAAATTCAAAGTAAATTTGAGTGTCATCTGCATAAAGATGGATACAAAAGTTATATTTTTTGGCTAGATATTGCAACCCTTTTGTATAAAGTATGAATAGCAGAGGACCTAGGATTGATCCCTGTGGGACTCCAATATCCAACTGAGCATCATCTGATTTACTATCATTGATGCTTACATGAAAAGATCTGTTATCCAAGTATGACTTCATCCACTTTAGAACCATTCCATTTAAATGATAGTGATCTTTAAGACGATTTAAGAGTCTTTTATGGTTTATTGTATCAAATGCAGCAGACAAGTCAATCAACATCAGACATGCATGAGACTGCTTGTCCATTGCATAGAGAAGGTCATTGTGTATTCTGAGTATAGCAGTTTCACAACTGTGAAATTTTCTATAGCCTGACTGAAGATTGGGAAATAGCTTGTTGACATCAAGATATTCTGAGATTTGTATGTGGACACATTTCTCAATGACTTTTGACAGAAATGACAAGTTGCTCACTGGACGATAATTGCCTAAGCTATCAGAGTCTAGATTGTATTTCTTAAGCACTGGTTTGACAACAGCATTTTTGAGTTCTTCTGGAAACTGACCACTTTGCAATGACAAGTTAACTATTAATGTAACCAAAGGTAGAAGTTCCTTGAGACAAGATTTGAATATCCAGGTTGGAATTGGATCAAGTAAGCAGCTTTTTGCCCCCATAGATAAGATAACCTCTTCAACTTGGGAAGGTGTCAGAAGCTTGAAATATGATGCTGCTACATCATCATCTGGAGTTATTGATTCATCAGAGTCAGATGCAGTCTTTGACCTGTCAGATGTGTCTTGCACGGAATCAATTTCTGAGTAAATCTTCTTAACTTTATCATGGAAGAAATCCTTGAAGTTTTCAGACATTTTCTCATCATTTAAACCCCGAGGCAATTTACTTTTACCATGCTCTTTGTCAAATAGTGAGTTAACTATTTTATAGGTGGCTTTTGGATCTCCATTTGCTTGAGTGAGCTTGCCAAAGTAATATTTATTACGATGGAGATCAAAAGTCAAAGCAGCATCAACTTGTTTTTCTTTAAATAGTTCTAAAAGTTCTTTATTTGACCTATCCTTTTTGTAAGCTCTTTCGGCTTTCCTTCTCTCCCTACGTGCATTTTTGCATGCTGTGTTAAACCATGGACTTTCTTTTTTGGTCACACTGATTTCAGTGAGTGGAGCATGTGATTCAAGAGTTTCTTCAAGAATAGAATTGAATCTTTTGACTGCATCAGAAAGATCCTTTATTTCAGACACATTGGGCATTTTATCTGCTATGTCAGATTTAAAAGCATCCATATCAATATTTGCCAGCTCTCTTACCTTTCTGATCACTTTTTCCTTACATTGGAAAGGAGCATGTCCTACAGGTACCATGAAACTTACAAAGAAATGATCTGAGGTGGTGCCAGTGTCCGCATTGACTAAAAGTTCTGAGATATCAATACAGTCTTTTGGATCAGTCTTGGTCAGTACTAAATCAAGAGTTCCACCGGATATATGAGTAGGTTCCTTGACATGCTGCTTGAATCCTCTCTCTTTGATGAAGTTCAAGAACTGAGTTGCAGTTGGGTCTTCAGACTTCTCAACATGAAAATTGAAATCACCACAAATTAATGGCTTTCCAGGTTTGGAGGCAAGAGATTCCAGGTAATCAGAAAATTCGTCAAAAAATGTTGAAATCTTTGTGGCCTCATATTTCTTCTTGGTTGAAGTTTGAGTGCTTCTATAAACAACACATAGTCGCAATGTTTCAGAGGGTGTCTGAAGAATGGATTCAAGAGCTTGAAATGATGAATACTTCTTGACATCATTTTTTATCACATGGGTTGTTTTTGTATTAAAGATGAATCCTGCACCTCCACCTTTGCCTTTCCTTGGATTGTTAAACATCTCAAATCCCCTTTCATGAATTTCAGCCATTTTTACTTTGTCATTGCGTTTCATCCATGTTTCAGTTACAAAACATATATCGATCTTGTTCTCAGTCAAGTGTTCCAGTACTGCCTGTGTCTTGTTACAAATAGACCGAGAGTTAAATAGTCCAAACTGGGTTGTGTTGGTTCCTTCAGCTATAGCACGTTTTTTGAAATGATGTCAGTGCTTGCTGCTATTTTCTGGATTTCTCTTAAAATAACAGGACATTCTGGATCTGCAGCATTATGTGATTTAAAATCAGACTTGTCACCAGGAACTTTTGAGTGGAAGCATTTTGCACAACAGTGATCATTTTTTGATTTCTTCTTAGAGCAATTTTTTGATTGGTGATTACCCATACAATAAAAGCACACTGGATTTATATATGTTAGAATTGATATATGTTAGAATTATGATCAGGAAGTGGTCAGTAGGGGGTCAGTAGGGGGTCAGTAGGGGGTCACCAGGGGTTCTGGGGGTCAGTAGGGGTCAGCAGGGGGTCAAAAGGGGGTCAGCAGGGGGTCAGTAGGGGGTCAGTAGGGGTTCACCAGGGGGTCAGTAGGGGTTCACCAGGGGGTCAGTAGGGGGTCAGTAGGGGGTCTGCAGGGGGTCAGTAGGGGGTCAGCTGGGGGTCAGTAGGGGGTCAGCAGGGGGTCATTGGTATACTTTCATACGACCATCTATTTTAAAGTAGACATATATACCCAAATTCTAATTATGTTAGTGCTTTCAATTCCTCTAAAGTCTAAACAGTTCCCACGATAATTAAGAAATTAGAATGAGGAATAAAACACGGACTTTATAACAAGAAAAGTTGTAAAAGATTCAAAAGATAATTATAGAAGCACAAATACACACGTATAAATGCTATAATGTTTCCCTCACAAGAAGAGCACTGCTAAGTTGACGGGGCATGTACAAAAACAAAACATATATGGGCTCATACTAATATAGAGATATTTATCAAATAAACGAATCTTTTTTGAAATAAAAGAAGGTTACACTAACACATAATGATCGAATGATACAATCATTTTCCGTCCATTTTCATTTTTCAGGTAACAAATAGAATCATTTTAAAACATAAATGATCTAAAAATAAGAAAATTCCCCAGCTCTACTAGAAAGTACTAATATTCCCATCACAGTTCCTAGATCAAGCACGAAGCATAAAGGAGGTTCATAAGTGAAATATTTATCATGGTTTAAGAAGTAGTTTGTGATATGAGACCACCTATATTTCGCACATGGTCTAAGCACCATCTAACTGTAACCAGGCCTCTCTTGAAAAAGCAATATATAATGCGTTACTGTAGTACTGATTGATAGGAGATAACACATGTACAAATCAAAAAGATCACGTGCACGATCTATTTTAAGCATACACATTGTTATATTGAAGCATGTACGTCTACATGTATTATGCAATATGTAATCATAACAAATCATAATTTACGGTTATACAAGCAATATAAGTGTATAGCGACAGCATTGACTGATTTCACTGCCATTTGATTTGCGAGAATTCCGAGACAGGAAACATTGGAACATCTGATCTGAAGCTCGGGGCTACAAGTAGCAGTTTACATGAGGCAGGCAAATGTCTAAGTGATGTTCTTCTTCAAACAAACAACAAAAGTAAATTACATTCAAATAGATTGTATTGCTAATAATTTATTTGTATATCATTGGCCTTAACATATTATATTTTCAATATAAACTTTAATATTGGGAATAAATTCTCAGGAAACTTGCAACAACACGCAAATTAATAGATTTATAGCTGACTCATAGTCGTATTTGCATGGGTCTCAGAAAGACCTTGAAGTAAGATTCCAATGCTAGATATCAGTCCAATATAGATGTTACTAACGACACTGCACTTCAGCATCTTATATATAAGTTCAATATTCTAAATATAAAGATCGATTTAAGGAAGGAATCATGATAAGAAATCTCCTGGTCTGAGGCTAATCTGTAAGTCTGTAGCAGATCTGATTACAATATGTGTGTATAATGTCTCTCTGGAAATTTCAAATACATATCAACAAGTATTTTCACAAATAATTCGTCACACGCACTCACAAACAGGGGACGGAGAGGTGCACTTAATCTTCCTTGGGGAACTCCACAACTGGCTGCACCTTGATGGAGCTGACCCAGCCGTCGAGCGCAGCGAGGGCGGGCTTCAGAGCGCCGTTGTAGATCACCACAGAGCCGTTGTTCTCGATGGGGTACATGCACCACAGGAAGAGCATCATCTTGAAGGTCTGGTAGATGGGGATGTAGCTGACGATGAACTGCAGGAACTCGAACATGTAGACTGTAGCGAAGATTATCCAGTAGCCGATCCACTGCTTGGGGTACTTGCCAGCCTCGTCCGCTTTGTGGGACATGTAAGCAGGGTACACCATCGCCAGGACCGTTACTAGGAGCTCGGCTCCGTAGAAGTCCGTAGCGGTCCAGATCCCGACCAGGCCCCAGAACGCACCCATCACGTGGTTGATAGTGATGGGGAATCCCACGGGAGGGATATTCCTGTGCACAAAGGAGAGGAACACACTGTAGGGAACAACAGCTGTGGGAGACATGGCTACACCTGGGAGGAGGGGGTTAGAAATTGGAAATGTGCGGGGTTAGAAATGGGAAATGTGCGGGGTTAGAAGTGGGGAAATGTTTGGGATTACAAATGGGGAGATGTTGGGGATTACAAATGGGGAGATGTTGGGGATAAGAGCTGGGGAAATGTTTGGGGTTAGAAATTGGGAAATGTTTGGCATTAGAAACGGGGAAATGTTCGGCATTTCATAATTCATGACGGTTTGCCACCGTAATCTTTAATCAACAACTTCATCTAAATGTCACCAATGAAAATTCATTATGATCAAAAATGATTACAGTAATATTTCAAAACAGAGACATAATTTCCGGTTAAATATTCGAAGAGAGCTAGCTGCCTTAATAAATTACACTTGAAACCACTTTAAAAAAACAAATGTTTCGTGTAACAGTATATATCACATTATATGCGCCGTACTGCAAAACTTGTCCTACAGAAAAAGAGAATAACTTGAGCTCGTATTTCTCTTATCACTGTGCTATCATATGACCTAGTGAGCAAGCAGTGAATGGAAGAGCACGTACACTTTATCAAGTGTTTCGAGATGACGTTGCTATGACGTCATCATAATGTCATCAGATTGTGGCAGTGGAACTGCAACTACGGGACGAGATGGATTCTAGTGAGATGTCGTGAATCGTGTGTGATGCCATTTTGTAACACGTTACAATGCAAGTTATGTATTATGTAAATTAGAACTTTAGAATATAAAAAGTAGATAAAACGTCTTTTTAATAACACGAATAGATAGACAATAGTTAAACACTCCATTGCCCAAAACTGTATTTAAAATTATTGATAACTTGATAATATTCTAAATAAGGGAATCTATATTGAAAAGTTCAAAGTGTTCGTGCATCTGTGTGTGTGTGTACATGTGTCTGTAATGACTATCTAAGAAGTACAATTGATATTTTTGATCGTGTTTTTGGGAAAATCTTCGCCCAATTAAGGGGATTATTATTATTAAAGAGAAATTTGAATTGGACTATCGGTTAATTAGTTATTCACATAATTAATTTGATACGTTTACTAATGCTTGGTATTATCCCGTGTCAGAGGCGCTAGGTTTCATCCGGTAATAGCTGTAGTCAGATAGAGGCGATTAAATTACATAATATGTAGCAGAGGCGCTAAGTATTCACCATTGAGTCAGATAGAGGTATTTTTATCTACTAACCACAGTACAGAATTGCTGTACCCTGATCAGTCCATGTCTTTAAAGTTAGTAGGCAAAAATAATAATAAAGAATTGAAAATCATGCTCATAACATGCTCATAGATTTATGCAAGCTTCATACTGGAATAAATAAGAAAGGTTCAATGAGGTAATTGAATTTTTGGTGTTTATTTATGCTTGGACGCTATGTAATATGTCAAGCTGATCGAATTACAAGGTGTATGCGTGAATATAACTATTAAGACTTGGTCTTACTAACTATAAAGACTTGGTGAACAGACTTCAGCACTTTGTAGATAAAAATATAACTTAATGTTTCAATCACTGTACACTTATTGGTACACTTCTGTGCGCGTTTGTTTGTAGGCTTAAACCTCGAAAACATTCAATTAATAGTATTCATGCTTATGATGATTTAGCTTCCGCAGTTCAAGTTAGGGGCTTCCGCTTTCCCAGCAGAACTTGCACTTGAATGAGTTGAAAACCCGCATTTTTTGCAGAGTAGTTGAAATAAGGTGTCTCCGTATTATAACGATTTTATTTTTGCCAAGTGGCATAATTACGGATTTTTCACAAATTACGTAACCAATTTTTGACCATTTTCAACCCCGCCTGGAAATTTTACCAAAAAGTACCAAGAAATCGAGGCAAAACATGTGTCGAAAACTGGATATTTTGATTACGTAATCATCCACCAAAACCCCCTCGTCCCCCTCCCCCCTCCCTGTAATCAAACGTACCTTACGAGACAAATTTATAAGGTACGAGATTTAGGGAATTTTCGAAAAATCTCCATATTTCTGTTCCCCACAAAACTTCAAAATGACGTCATCATCATATGTTATATGCGTAATATACCCAAAAATATCCCCAAATTTCGATCCTCGGATTTTTTTCCATGTAAAATTCTTTCGTAAGGTAATCATTTGAAAACACCCCTGCCCTAATAGATGATTACGTAATATGTGAACGATCCCTTATGTGATGTGACAAAGTTTATAAATCTGTCGTGCATCATACCACTGCAGTATTTTAATCTACAAACCGCAGTGAAGTACTGTATAACTGCAGATTATAATCATTTATAATATGTATCATCTGATTTTGGTGTGCATTCCTGCTTCATTGCTTAATTGCTCTTTGAAAAACTAAGAAAGTTTTGATAATGCTCGTCACTATTGCTTTATGTCCAATGCTTTTACTCTCTCACAAAGCATTCAGAATTTACATAATTTACACTGTAAATTATGTAAATTACAGGGATCGTCCAAGTAGATATTTTGATAGTTGATATAATAAAATATCATATTTTATTAACGCCCTCTGCTCTTTTGGTTTGAAAATTTTGCTAATTGTCGACAATTGAAATTACCGGACACTATTTAACGATTCTTCAGACATGATCATCAGACATGATGCAGCATCAGGAGGTGAGATACAAGGAACATCGAGAGAAAATACCGAAAGAACAATAGCATCAGAGGGTGAAACACAAGGAACAGAAGGAACAATATCAGAAAGTCCACAAGCACCAAAGAATCTAACAAACTTCAAAGAGGCTATCAAAGAAATAACCATTAACGAGGCACTTCAAACCGCCGGGTGCGGCTGTGGTACTTTATTCTACACTACCGGTCCTTTCCTATTCTGCGCCGCAGTTGGCAGCAACGTGGCTTTAATGGCCATCATAGGACCAATCTTGAAGTGTGAGTGGGGACTCTCGTCTTTCTATCTCTCTATACTGAACCCAGCTAATACCATTATGTGCGGTATTCTTTCTTTTCTCACAGCCACGCTGGGAGATAAGATCGGACGGAAGCCCACGGCTCTCATTGGAGCTGTAGGCATGACTGTCGCAGGTATCTCGTCTTCCTTTGATAAGGGCTATTGGTATTTCTTCGTGATGAAGCTGTTCACGGGAGCATTCCAAGGCTTTGGGGTGGGCCCGGCAGTGGTACTGAGCGGCGAGATCCCGCCCATAAAGTATAGAGCACTGGCATTGTCCGGAAATTCCCTGGCCTATGGAGTGGGGATTCTTATTACAGGGGCGATAGCATACCTCACTCTGGAGGCCTACGGTTGGGAGGGACTCGTTCTGGCCTCAACGCTGGCGTTTTCTCCTTCCATCCTGTTCCTAGCTCTTGCAGATGAATCCCCAAGGTACAATCATCAGAAAGGGAATATCAGTAATGCAGAGAAATCAATCAAGCAAATCTACAGATTAAATGGAAACAAGAATACCCATTTCAAGCTAAAAGACTGGGTTAATAAAAGTGTGGGGAGGTCCAACGAACTCAAAACGTATTCGTTTCGTGAGGTAGCCAACATAATCCGTGACTCGGATAACGTTAGGAATGCACTGCTGCTGATCATCATAGGATTTGTATCCCACGTTGAGTATGTCCTTTACGTGTACTCCATGCCAAGAATTATAAACGAAGGTTACTGCACGGACCTTATCTCAACTCTCACACCAAAATGCAACTACGACAAAAACTCCCTGCTCAAAATTGAATTGGTCAGCATTGCTGAGCCCATCGGTTTGCTCATAACACTGGTTGCTCTCGAAAAGATTGGACGGAAAAAGGTCTTCCTTGCTACTGGCATTGGATCCACTGTTCTAGTCACAGCCCTATATTTTGTGTTCACCCTAACTTTCTGACAGCATGGCTGTTCCTGATGTACCCATTACTGGCCGCCATGGGACTAGCTCCCTTGGTTCTGGTGACTGAGCTGATGCCAACCACCATAAGATCCACCATGGCCTCCCTTCAATATGCTGTTTGTCAAGTTGGTATTACACTTGGTCTTTTTATCGTTGATTTCATCCTGACTTACAAAGAAGGCAGCCGGCTGAATTTTGCGATAATTCAGCTCTTTTCACTGGTGTTTGGAGCCTCTGTATCCATGATGAAGCGAGAAACACAGGGAAGTGAACTTATTATGGCATAAAAGCATACCTAAGGTGTTTACTCAGATAACCAATGGGACTTGGCAGTGTCATGGATGATGCTCACTATCCGGTGAGATAGTCTGTTGAACTGGCATATCTTTGTGTCAAGTCACCACTTTCCATACATATTCTTATCACTAGACAACTCGATCTCTAATCTCGAAACCATTTCAAACCGTCTAAAACGTATAAAGGCGCAGCTAGTTATATGAAGTTGAACCCAACTTATTTATCAGACCACTTAGTTTAAAGTTATTACTTAAATAACCATTAACAATTATATATTTCATATGACATTAGAATTAAAGAGAAATTTATAGTCTTATAGAGTCTGTGTAGTGTGTATTATTCAGTCTCAACGTCTCAAATAGAGAAATAAACGGGGGCTAAAAGTACTTTCCCGCTGGGAAGGTTTAAAAAAGTTTTTAAAAAAGGTTTTAAAAGTTAACAATAAATTGAGTGGTGTCAGGGGAGGGTGGAGGGCGGGGGTTTCAATCAGAGAGGGGGGGGGGGTCGAGCCACCAAAACCATTGGACGTTTGGTCTAGTACCTTTATAATGAAAAACAAGCTGTTATAAGAGCTAAATAAAATATAATTAGTCAGCGTTCGTGATTGAATTTATGCATATACATTGCATGCTAACATCATGTTGATAAATAAGAATACAAAATATTTTATACTTATTAAATATTCAAGTATTCTACTGATTTTCATTTCAATCATTTCTAAGTCGAAGCCATAGGTAAGTAAGTAAAAATAATAGCACATCTGCGAATATTTAAACAAAACCTCGAGAATCTGACCACTCTATCAATTTTTTATGTCCGGCGGCAAGAAATTTATGACATCAAAATATTTTCCTTAGGTAATGAATCTTGTGCTTGCATGTAACTGTTTTCAGTCACATCTTCAAATATTTAGTTGAGTTAACAAGCTAGGTATTTACCGAATATCTAAAAAACAGTGTGCAGTTTCAACTCTGCCTAGGTGGGCTGAGGAGCAGGGACACTAGGTTGGATGTTCTCACACAAGAACTCTGGTCACTTCCTAGCTGCTCCAGGCTGGAGTTGAGATCTGTGTTTAATTCTTCGGTGATATCATCCCTAAAGGAATTTACAAATCTATAATATTATAATGGTAATATAATATTGTTACTACACACTATATTCCATATCAACTCAGCTTCGCCTCGAGGAATATTCCCAAATCCACACCTCTATTGTGTGTACTATCAACATTAAATTATTACTTTCTAGGTTGATAAGTTAATTGATTACCAACTTATTGTTTTTGATTGGTTTTGAAAATCCGGCAGCAATTCATTGAATAATGCAAGATAGGTTTAACATATCAAATCCATTTCTTGATAACATTCTTATAGTTCTTGCTGCTAAGATTATAAAAAGGGTATAAATAGACAGAACTCACCGAATATAGTAAATGAGGGTGAGAGTAGATATCCGTGTCTCAACATCCTCCGAATGAAGGAGTGGGATGAGCTTGTTAAGATTCTGCAGAATGAGGGGCTTGAAATGGGGACCAGTGCTTAGGTTAACAAGACCCATAATCCCGGTCCTGAAATATGACAATTTGCCAATCTTAGAGTACGATTATTTGGACAAGATTTAAACTTTTCTTTAACCTAGAGAACCCTTCATTTAAATTGTTGCTAATCTAAATCATTTCGTCTTTCGATTGAATCATATTTTGCTAATATACAAGTTAAAGATAACATAATGCCATGTAGAGCGTCTTTATGCAGAATTTATGCAATCATGTGCAAAAATGGTGATAATATTTCAATAATCATTAGTAAACATAATTTACCTACATAAAACAGGGTTATCGGAAGAAACTATATCCATGAAAAGACTGGCAGCATTCAGCTTCTCAAGGTGGTCGTGGTTGGTAGGGTTATAAGCGAAATTGGCAAGATTGGCAGATATTTCCAGTTTGGCATCCAGTACTTCTGCAGAGGCAAACTCTTTAACCAATGCCTGAAATCAGTCACTATTTGACGAATGAGATACATTTTGTGGCACAAATTTTTATTCGTAATTTTCGGGTGAAAAGCTACTTCAAAATGTTCATTGAAATGAATCAATGCGCTATATTAATTATAGCAAGGAAAACCAGTCCCAGAAGGAAGGGTATTCAGTCATGTAGCAGCAAAGTGGTAACATCCATTATCACACTCCCGTTGCCTCAATTTTTTCAACAAGAATAAAACTAACATTTTAAACATGAAACACAAACACTTTTAGTAATTGAATAAACTGTACAGCTACGAAATCATAATAAACACAATAATTCAATTGATACATAATTTAACAGGCTGTATAAATCTTTTAGCAATTTAATGTATTGATCAAAGAGTGAAGTGATTTATTGCATTGGTGAAAGCATGAAGTGAGGTTATATTTATTCATTAATATATATATATATATATATATCAATGATATATACCATGATAATATGATGAAATTATCATCATATTATCATGGTATATTTTCGGTGTGCAGATAAATTTATCCAACGAAAAGGGACATATCAGACGCTTTTTGCTCATATCTCTGACCTCAACTTTGGGGAAAATGGGCAAAAATGATAACAGAAAAACAGACTAAGCAAACAATAAAAAATGAGAAAAAAGTATGCTTAACTTAGATAGGATTAAAGAGTAATGAGAGTATTCAGTGTTTCTTTTGTTTATAAATTGAAAATCCACCTCTAAGGTTTTGCTTTTGTAAACTTGTATTCATGCATGATTGGTAGCATAATGTAGAACTCTACAAAAATCAAATAATAAGAAAATTGAATTATGCTGAATCTAAAAAAGCCAAATTAACCATTGATTTATCCCAGCTTAAATCAGTGTCATCACAAAACATAAAACTTTACACATATTAAATATTAACATATAGCTTTTATCCTAACTTTCTTTCACAGACTACACTATCAGATACTGACAAGTAATAAAACACATGGCAAAATCTAGTACATTGGAGTAGAAGCCATCAAAGATTATCATCGAGGCTCCAATGATATTCCTTGATATTGTCTGGTTCACCAGCGAAATTAGTTTTCTCAACCAAGAAACAGTTCTTATTCCTATCAACTAGCAGAATTGTGCTAGAAACTGTGCCTGCTTCTGATAATCCAACTGAGCTATAGCTATCATTGAAAATATGCTTAAAAGATCCAGGAAGTCCTGATGTGTTATTGATTTCATGGGTATTGTTCAACATACTGAATAGAGAATCCACAATATAACAATTCCTAGATTTATGATCATCAAATGTTCTCTGATTGAATTCATCCAAAACCTTTGAAAACAAATTACAACCAAAGTCAGTCCTAGGATTAACTTGATCAGGAGGCAGGTTACCATAACATGAGATACCCTTAGGAGCTGTCACCAATTCATTATGGTAGTAATCATATAGAGTAACTTTGAATCTATCCCCCATGAACTCCCCCATAACCAGATTGAAAAACTTGTAGCTCCTATTACTCTCTTTCAACAAGCTAATATATTCTTCAGGATTTTGACTCCCTGTTATGTAATCAGGAACAAGCTGTCCTCGAGAATGTCCAGTAACATTGTAGACATTACCTTCCATATTATGAACATTCAAAAGGGCACCAAATTTCCCATGCTTTGAAATCCCAAGCCAAGTGCCATCTGGAAGTCCTTCAGGCGAAGCATCTTTACCTGCATATAATTTTTGAGATTCCCAAAAGTGAAGTGGAACAGTTGTCCTTGATTTAACTTCATCTCTATTGAATGCCACAATCAGACTCAAGCCATGACTTGGTGAAGTGTCTAGAAAGATGATACACATTCTATATAACACAAGGCATATCAGTAAGTGATCCACATATATAGAAAATTGAAAGCTATTTCAGATTCAAATAATGAGGGGAATAATCTCCATTGAGTTGATCATTCTAATAGTACTTTTTAAACTTTCTTGTGATCAAGAGCAATGATATTTCGCAAGATGATAGATATTTAACATCATTTCAATTATTAATTCATGAACCTAAATCACAATAACTGTGGTTTAAGATTTGTTACTTGATATCCTTCATGGTAATATAATAATTAGTTTGGAATTGTAATGACACTTTAATGATTAAGATTGGATGCACCACTAACCATGGACCCTTTGTGCTTTCTTGACAAAGGTAGGGTTGAACTTCCAAATATAAATTTCAGACACTAACCACAACATAACAATTCACAAGCTAATTTTGAATTCATTTATGAAAGATATGATTTGAAACAGCACATATAACTGAGGATAGTGCCAATCACCAAATGGAGGGTTTCTTGAATATGAGAAGAAAAAACTGGCAGTTAAACTTATGGTATGATCAAATGATTTTAAGTCAACTTTGGCACCATTGGTTCGAAAAATTGTATTATTTAAAACAAGTATGATGATAATTTTGATCAAAATAATGACAAATCAAAAAGATAAACTTTTTTACGAACTACTTACCTCCAAATACTCATATCTATGAGGTCTCCAGACTTTATCCTTCCTTCGTCTCTTCATTTCATGTTTTTTGCATGTTCATCCTAGTCAATAATACTTTTATTTCAACAAAAAATACATTACATTCTCTAAATATATTTCAAATTTCTAAATCATACAGAAAATTTTTTAATTCCATGGAATTAAAGCAATGGAACTCGAGATTTGTTAGATGCATATGAATGAAATGTGGAAAATCAATTTATTTTCAATCATCAAATTGACTGCATTTGATCTACAAAGAATACAATTAGAAATACAATGAAAATAACTAACATCAATTAATTACCCAACACAAATGCACAATTTTGACAGTCACATTTCTGCTTTTGCCCATTCAGTCAGAAGAAATAAATAGACGAGCAACAACTGTTGGAATTTTTTGTGCATTTTTTTTCCAGGATTGGAAAATGGACCAATCCAACAATGAGGACATTTCCTTTTTCTGTAATTTGCTTTTGGAAAAGTGCTTTAGGGTCATCCAGGAATGAGTTGTTTATCAATTATAGACTTGTGGTCTAAGATCGACATTTGGGCACTCTTACTTTGATAAAGGAAATTTGGGGGTTATGGTTGCTAAACACGTGTGGCTCGCGCGCGGCGCGTACACACACCTATGCGGGCTTAGGAAGGGTTATGGATCACACTCGAAATGTATCATCATTTTAATATATAGGACCAGTTAGCAAATAATGATCAGTGTAAGATATTTGGCATGGCAGTATTTTCCTTTGCTAAACACGTATATCCCTGTTTGACTTGAGCGGCGAGCTTCAGCTTCCTCAGGGAAGCGCGAAGCGCGTGAACACCTATGCGGGCTTTGGAATACTTTCCTGAGCCCACAATCCACATAAGTGTGTTTACATGTAAATACGTGCCGTGCCGCGCGCTTCTCTGAGGAAGCGCGCCGCATGCATAACGCAAACAGGGATACACGTTTTTAGCAATGAACAAGGTAATATTATATCCACATTCCAATGTTACTTTTGTTTTTAACAAGAAATTTTCCCTATACCAGGGGTGTCGCGTCGATACGACTTAGCACTTGCCGCGCCGCGCACTCCGTGTGCGTAACCAGGGCCCTGGTTAGGGCAAACAAGAAATAAACATCAACTATGCATATATGATAAGACCTTCATGATTAATTCAACCCTTTATCATGGCAAATTTCTTTTCATCATCAGAAGAAAACGGGAATTATCTGAGCCAAAGTGAGCCATGATGATGAAATTATGCACACAGTTCAACGTTCGTGAAATAAAGGAACATTTTCGAAAATCCATGGTCTGAAGCATATCCTTTTCTGACATCGTCCCAGGCGCTCAACAACAGCTGAACTTAATTTATCCCATTATCCCAATTCCTGTGTTGAAGCTCTTGAATAAAGTGGTTTAAGCTATTTTTAGAATCTGTTAAGGGTCAGGACTGGTTTTCCCATTGAATATCATTATCTTCAATGCTAGCCGTAGCCAGCAACCTCTAGGAATAGCTATTGGCAGGCAGAGAAGCCATAGAGTTGAAAAGTTTTTACTCGCCACTTTGTCATCAAAATCACTTGAATTATTTTTTTGAGCAAATTTGAGGTATGGGAGTCATTCCAGTGCTCCTGAGTTGTGATCAGGATGTATTCTAGCTATATTTGAGGTTTTTGCTGGAAAATTTCACTCACACCAGATTTGAGTGCTGATTTAGAGCCATTAAAGCACCATTATGGTGAATTGATTAAGCCAAATTGTGCTTTTGGCCAAAACAGCACCCCAAACCGGACTCAGCATCCATAGGCATTGTGTAACATTATTCTTTATCCAATTATTCATTTCCAACCAACAAAACCCGATAGTATGTACTAGTTTTAAAAGAGTACACTTTTAGTTACATTTATTCACTTTATTTTCAATATGAGTAACCATATAGATGTTATTAGTCCTTAGTGGGTGACTCTTTTAACAGTTTTCATAATTGACTTGATGTCTGCCTTCAGCACAATATGGTAGTTGCCTCTTGTTATATGGGAAGAATGGATATTGTTGTAAGTAAGCTGACGTTATTTTAATGCTTACTAACTTGGTTTGATATCATTACAACAGTATTTTATTTGGATATCATGACAACAGTTTTTAATTTCTGTATAATGTATCAATTATTCATATAATATGATATATAATTATTATTTATAATTTCTGCTGTTTTTCGTTAATTCAGCCTGTATTTTATTTATTTATTAATTTTAATTAAATTATTTCGTAATGCTATGGATATTTGGCAGCTACTTTATTTCGAAGTGCTATTTGATTTCAATTAAATCTAATTTAATCAACCTTGTTGAAGTTGTACCAAAGGTGATATTCAAGTTATTAGACAGATATTTCCCTCACCAACAACGCAAAGGTGGTTTCATCGTTCCGCGTCGATCGAATGGATTGATCAAATGAAAAACGCGCACAATACACTTTTATGAAGACATCCGCGCAAAAAAGCCAGCGCGTGCGATTGTGTGCGTTTTTCATTTGATCAGTTCATTCGATCGACGCGTAACGATGCAGGTGCCAAAGCAATTGATATTAAGTTTGTATAACTACCTAAAACCTAAAATTTATTTGTATTAGGTTACTTAAATTATTACATGTTACCTTATAAATATTATAATGATCTATGTATATTTGCTTTTATGATGTATATATGGTTCTTATTTTTATACCTACTTAGGTACTAACCTATTTATAATTCATCACATTCATATGTTACCTAATTTTCATTGATGATGTTTGGTTGAAATGGTGTAAAATATAACATTCTATTGTTTTATTAACATTCTATTGTTTTATTGTTAGTATGAGTGCTGTAAAAATTGATATTATTATTATTATAATTATTATTATTGAAAAACCTGTAAACCATAAGTGAGGCAATATTCTCTAATGCCTCAGCATACTTTACCTCTTTTCAACTCTGGCCTGCTCGTGGTACTCAGTTGATTTTTGAAGAACTTTTGCATATCTATCAGTTTTGGTGGTGATTAGCATGAAATATTCTTCAACATTCTTGAAGTGAAAATCGTGAGTTCTGCCATCCAAATAGTGAGCTGCCTTTTTTGAGGTAGGACTCTCACTCCCTTGAGTGATTTGACTGAATGAGAGTTTTCTTGCCCTTCTGTAGGTACTTTGGTACTCAAAGTTGTTCAAGAGACAAAATATGGTCTAGGTTTTCATTGAGGTAGAACAAAATGTGTCGCCACGGTCGTCTCTGTGCAATCAGGGAACATGGTAAATAACCTCACTGTTCAAATGTGGAACCAGGTTCATGGTCAGGGTAAACCTTTTATCATTCATTTATCGTATTAAGTATTTTGATTTAAAAATTATGGACCTTTCTGAGTGATCATTATACCTTCATGAAGGTATAACGATCACTCAGAATGTAGCTCCATTGTCCAGTATTCAATCTTTCTAATGAAGCTTCATTAAAAGGATTGAATCCTGGACAATGGAGCTGCAGACATATTCAGAATTTTGTTTCTCTCAAGAGCCCTTCAAACAGTCTTCCACCATTATGTAGGATCTAAGCCCTAGCATCCTCACATTATACTGGATTGTTAAAATACTGCTGCCTCATTGAGAAAACCACTTAATCAGACAATACAAATGGCATTTTGACTGAATGGAGCTATGTTGCCCTAACCATTTCTTTAGTTTTACTTGTGTGGCACTGCCTTGTTGTTTCGTGGCGCCCCTGGTTTAAGAAGAGGCTATACAATTGATCATTAGAACAATTTTAGTATAGGGTTCTTTTAGGCTCCAAAGGATTTAAATAATCTCAAAAGAGCCCTAGAAAGTGGGGCCTTAGAGAGCCTAAAAGCACATTGCCCCCACCTGTAGAGGTTTGGAAGAGTTCCATGAATGGAGAAAATCCCTCCTCTATTGGTAGCACATTGTTGATTAGTTGATACCAGAAATAACATGATAGAGGTCTTTGTCTGTAGTCCACCCTCAAAAATCCAGAGAGTTCTTTCCAATGTTATATTTCAGAATACATATCATATCACATTTTTGATATGATTGATCATTGTAGTGAAACACAGAACTCTCAATAATGAAATCACAATAATGAAACCAACCATTAATTAATCTATTACATAAAGTAAAGTCACACGTGAATAATGTTTGTGCCGCCGTATACAATTAAATTTGAGTTTGCCAAGAAAATATCAAGAGAAACGAATGCAAAAGGGAGAAATGAGGCGCCGTTGCTATGGAAACCAATTTTGTGCACGTGCAGATTATAATCAGTTCTATGCGAGAGCTTTCTATTACGCTACTACTGTTAAATGATGTTTGATTTAGTTTTTTTAAATTTGACGTTTCCCTTATACTTCGAAGTCAAGATCTCAAGGTGGAGAAAGGACATAACTTGAATAACGGAGGATATTTCAGATGAATGTTTACTGTGGCAGAGTTGTGCAGATAATCAATGCTGAGTCGGTGGTTACAATAGTTACTATAGTTTCAAAATTAGCCGTTTAGTTTACTATACAAAAGTGTTCAACTCAATCGAGTCGAATATAGGTGTAGCAGATTACGAAGACAGTTTCTGGCCTGGATTATGTAAAAAAATGGTCCGATGTCAGTATCAGTATGAGAATTAACATAGACTTCTTGCAATTAAAACGTAACGCTGCAACAAAACTCACATGGTTTAGCATAACTACTAACAATAACCGACGCCGTTATATTTTCCACTCTGCTCCTTCATAAAATTTAATAATGATTTAATTGATTTCGTTACGGATAACTTTTGATGTAATTGGAATTTTTGATGCGGTAATAAGTATCCAATCAATTTAAATGGTAGTTTTTAAAATTTGCAAACGAGGTGCTGCGTAGCTGTGTGATCTGTATATGCAGGCCCAACGGGCCCGCTAGTAATCTTAATAATCTTAATCATTTGGTATAATAAGTGTATGAATTCAATGAAAATTTTTCCTATCAATATCCAGTCCCTCAACATTTTTATTTTCAGGCATTGTATTATGTGAAAAGGGATGGCTATGATTTCTGATGGGGATTGGAATTATGATGAAACAGTCATTAAAAACCTTGGTCAGAAATACCTAAAAAGTTACTCTGACTTCACTGAAGATTTAGACAAGATTATTGAAGATGAAAATTGATTCAAGTAAACTTTTGGATTTGAAACCATTGTCTCTTCAAGTTGCTCCTCATGAAAGTGCTGATCTCGTTGACCTTGTGAAAACAGAGAATAGAGGACTGAATAAAGTTATTTTGGTTCTAGCTTCTCTGTGCAAAGAAGTATCATATCTTAAGTCCCAGTTATTTAACATTTTCATTCCACCTATTCTTATGTATGGTGAGCGATCTGACTGTGATAACTTGGCAAAAGGTGAAGCTCAGCTAATGATTGGAAGGGTGTTACCTCTTCTTCAAGAATTAAGGTGCTTTATCACTAGATCAAAAGAAGTAGCAAAGAACATAATTTGTCAACTAGACATATTGTATGGCCAACAAAATGTTGCTCAGTCCATTGTCACTAAGGATGTGCATTTCATCAGTGTATTTGAAGCACTTGGTACAGTTTTCATGATGCAAGTTGTACTTGATGAAGTTATCGAGAACAGCAAACTTTTAAGTGAACACTGGGCTCTCTACCGATCTATTCTGAGGTCAGTGCACAAATCAGATCAATTCAACTTTGAAGAGAAGAAGCTCTTTGCATTTGAGAGATTACTAACAGCTTTAGAAGTCGAATTGTTTGATGGTCATATCTTTCAAAACTGTTTGAAGCAGAAGCTTAATCCACTTTCAAATGGGTTTCAGAATGAATTATCATACTCAGTATCAAATATTTTGTTGGCCTATGATGCAGCAGTGATAATTGCTTTAATCAGTCAATTATTCAATTAAGCGGTTGAAAACCTGTACTCAAATTAATGTGTAAAACGTGATTTTGGCTCTGGTTAATGATACCGTTGGAATTAAGTCGCTATCATTTTTACTTTTCGAGTTATACACGATAATTACTTTAATTGGTCAATTATCTCATTAGGCGGTTGAGAACCGGCACTCAAGATAAACGTATAAAGTGTCATTTTGGCTCTTGTAAATGATACCGGTGGAATTAAGTTGCTATCATTTTTACTTTTCGAGTTATACACGATAATTACTTTAATTGGTCAATTATCTCATTAGGCGGTTGAGAACCGGCACTCAAGATAAACGTAAAAAGCATAATTTTGGCTCTTGTAAATGATGCCGTTAGAATCAAGTCGCTATCATTTTTACTTTTCGAGTTATACACGATAATTACTTTAATTGGCCAATTATGTTATTAAGCGGTTGAGAACCGGCACTCAAGATAAAAGTATAAAGTGTAATTTTGGCTCTTGTAAATGATACCGTTGGAATTAAGTCGCTATCATTTTTACTTTTCGAGTTATACACGATAATTACTTTAATTGGTCAATTATCTCATTAGGCGGTTGAGAACCGGCACTCAAGATAAACGTAAAAAGCGTAATCTTTGCTCTTGTAAATGATGCCGTTAGAATTAAGTCGCTATCATTTTTACTTTTCGAGTTATACACGATAATTACTTTAATTGGCCAATTATGTCATTAGGCGGTTGAGAACCGGTACGCAAATTAAACGCATAAAACGCTATTTTGGCTCTAGTTAATGATACCGTTCGAATTAAGTCGCTATCATCAATACCTTCTGAGTTATAAGCGATAATTACTTTAATTGGTCAATTATCCAATTAAGGATTTGGCAAAAATATTTTTAACATGCCCTAGTGCACGCACCTCATTCTAGAGTTTCATATGCCGTTTATATTACGGTTCTATCTTTTATGGTTCTCCCTTGAAGTGTTTTCCCGTTTTGTGGTCGTCGGAGGAGGAGGAGTCGTACCGTCCATAACACTAATTTTCGGCAAAATGGGATTTATTTGATAATTTATTATGAATAAACGGTACGGTCGATTTTCATGAAATTTTCAGAGATTGTTCTTCATACCATGGACTACAACTGTGCAAATTTTTGTGTCCAACAGAGCTCGTTAACGTGTCTAGAACGCGACTCGAAAATCGCGATTTTCGCAAATCACTGAATTTTTATATATTGGGCGCTGGCAAACTCATTTTTCAAGACTTGAAAATTGTTCCCGCTACGACTTTCAGCACTTCGTGCTGGTACTCCTGGCCTTTTTATTGTGTGGCCAGCGGTCCCGGCCCTTCGGGCCGGGACTGCCTCGGCCCTTCGGGCCGATGGCAGCACCCCCGCCCTCCAGACGGGGGTGCTGATCGTTCGGAGATGCCCTCGGCCCTTCGGGCCGAGGGCATCTGCCCTTCGGGCAGATGCCCTCGTCCGGAGAACCCATAACGTGGCTGCGTGCGCTTGCCAGCGCCCTGATGATAGATATGTGTACGAAAATGGGAATAAATGTGCACAGCTAGTATAGTACAGCTAGTCGTACAGCTGAAATTCGCAAAATCACTTTTCTTTTAGAACGTTGTCTGTATATACAGCTAGCTACTCTAGGACATCATATCAGCACGCGCTAGCTAGCTATAGAATTTGAAAATTGCATTAATTATCGTTTAAAAACGATAATCGTTAAAAAAAACTGAAGAATGTGCGATTCCATGACCGATTTTGTCTTAATTTTGAAGGTTTTACTTCTATTCCAACAACCGTACGGCCGATGACAGGAATCGAAGGTTCCAAGTTATCAAGCCAGTGTAATCCATACTTTATTTGCCCGAGACTTCGCTGCAATGGGTAGCTCCTTATTTAAAACCCCCGCACAATTTCCTGTATGCTTGACTGAGTGAACCGTGTGGCTGCATAGGCTCGAGATACCAACAAGCAGTGTCCAAGCAGGCCGACCACGTCTCTGAGACGTCTCCGAGACTTCTCCGAGACTCCCCGGATAGTTCTCGATTTAAAAAGAGCTCGGAATGAAGCAGGGGGATAAAAAGTCGTAGAAAGCAGTCGTAGATAGCACCTACTGTCCTTCTCTGTAAACTCCTGAGGCGATCTGCAAACTTGGAGGCGGAGCAGGGGACGAGGTCCATGACACCAGTGCAGTTGGTCTGAGGATGTTCCGCTGGAAGAGGAAGTCCCTGGCGCGTTCCTCTGTGTCAGTGATAGCTGTAGCAGTCATGATTGAATTGTGATAGCGATGTAGTGCTTGTCTAGGTTTGTATACCATCATGACTATGGCACCTAACAAGCAATCATGGAATTTTATCGGATCTAATGAGTCTCGGAGGAGTCTCGGAGACGTGGTCGGTCTGCTTGGAAACTGCCCAAAAACCTGGGTATCTTCCACCCTTAGCTCCGTGCGAATTGCAGGGAATCGCACCCGCGATCTATCGACCACGAGCCAGAAACTGACCACCAATAAAGTAGCAACTGAATCGAATTGTCAAAACGTTCATGATATCACAGAACAGTCATGAGATTCATCAGAAGGTGACTTCCTTTTTCCCTTCTACGAATTACCTTGGAGGCTCTTCGAGGATGCAGCGGGTATATTATGTAGTACAATAATGACGTAGTAGAGTCATATGTAGCACAGTAGTGGCAGTGTTATTGTATAAATTATTTTGGGTTTTTGCCAAAAAATGAAAATTAATGGAATAATGTTCGCGAAGTTGACTAAGAATGGTTGAAACATCTTAATTATAATTTCGTAAGAGCACGTGAATTATGTTTGTACTAGCAGGCCCGTTGGGCCTGCAAACACACAGCTCACTCGGCGCTGCTACGCAGCACCTCGTTCGCAAGTATTAAACACTGCCGTCTGCCATTCGAATTGATTGGATACTTTTTACCGCATCAAAAAATTCCAATTAGATCAAAAGTCAAAAGTTATGTTCAAAAAATCAAATATTCAAGAAAAAATTTATGAAGGAGCAGAGTGGAAAATAGATCGAATTCGTCGGTTAGTCTTAGACGTGCTAAACCATGTGAGTTTCGTTCCAGCGTTCCGTTTTGATTGCAGGATGATGTTAATTCTGACAACTGATTCTCATACTGACACTGACATTGGATAATTTTCTTTTATTCACAGGCCAGTAACTGTCTTATGAATCTGCTAAACCTACATTCGACTCGATTGTGCACACCTTGTAACGGTTAATTTCACAACTGTAGTTACTACTGTTTTCACCGACTCAACTTTGATTATCGACCAACCTCTGCCACAATGAAAGTAATCCATCTGAAACATCCTCCATTATTCAAGTTATGCCCATTCCTCATATTGAGATATTGAATTTGAAGTTAATAAGGAAACGTCAAATATTTTCAAAAAACTACAGCACAGCATTAAACAGTCGTAGCGTAATAGAAAGCACTCGTATAGAGCTGATCATAATCGGCACGTGCACAAAACCTGTATCCATAGCAACGGCACGACTTAGCCCAGCTTAGCCTTCGTTTCTATTGATATTTTCTTGGCAAGCTCAAATTTAAACTGTGCGCCCGCACATACATTATGCTGTTCGGTAGCTTTTTGAAAATTTTTGACGTTTTCTTTACTTCAAATTTAAGATCTCAAGATGGGGAATGGGCATAACTTGAAGACTAACCAAGGAATTCTATTATACACTCTGCTCCTTCATAAAGTTTTTTGAATATTTGGAATCTAATTGGAATTTTTGATGCGGTAAAAAGTGTCCGATCAATTTGAATGGTAGTGTTTTGAACTTGCGAACGAGCTGTGTGTTTGCAGGCCCAACGGGCCTGCAAGTATTTGATAAAATTGCAGTAAATTTGATACAACATCTACCACCAAACGTGTGAGACTGAAATAACGATCATTTGATAAATATCTAGTATCTACAGATATCATATTATAGGATAACCAGCAATGATAAAGGATGAATAGATTGAAGTTGGGCGGTGCACTTATTTCAGGATGAATTCGTCCCATTAATTACATTATTAATCCAGGTCATCCTGTTTAATTCAATACCTAACTACTCAAGTCTGCCAAGATGGCCAAGGATCCAAGACAGGGAAAATTCATTTTATAATACCTTATTGGTCTTTATTTAACCGGCCCTTAAGGACAAAAACGACTTTGAGATTTTTGTCCAAAGGGCCGGTTAATAAAATGGCCGGTTAAAATGGGGCCGATTAAATTAAAGGCCAATTAATTTAGGCCAAATGAAACTTTTATTACTTGGCTTATGCACTGTTAAGTTCATTTTACCGTAATTATATAGCACAGATAGTGACCTAAACCATGATAATAGACCGGGATTTAGGTTTTTGATGCAATTTGCTCAGTATAAATTGGTTTTCGTGGCTCTTCTAGAGCGAAAATTTCTTGGTTTGGAAACTGCTTGAAAAATTTTTGTCCAAGGGGCCGGTTAAAATAGCTCAAAAATGGTTCGATTTTTGTCCATAGGGCCGGTTAAAAAAAGGGCCGGTTAAAAAAAAGGCCGGCTAAATAAAGGCCAATAAGGTATGCCATTCATTGGTTATTTTATTTATGTACTGATTATTAGAAGCCATCAGGAACGGGACAGTATTTGAATGACTATAGTTCTGCATTCAGCAAACACCATTTGCAGGTTTCCAGATCTCAGCAAGCTTCTTAAGTCTGAGTTATCAGCTCAATTTTCAGAGAGACATGAGTCAAATCATCCAGAAACATTTCAGCAATTTGTCGTATGGAAATTCGACTTTTCTACTCTTAGAATATTACACGGCTCCGGGCAGCTATGAGCATGAAAACCCTCAATAAACATAGCCTCAAGAGAAAAGGGGAAATTATGCACACCCACCTCAAATCTCAATTCAAATGCGGGATATTCCAATCCTAACACCATCTAAGCGCAGTCAAGACTCGAATTTTACTATTTCACAAAGTAACACCTCATACGAAAAACGCGTGTTTGACGTCATGATCGCACTATTCTAGACCAAAATAATGACGCAACTTTCAACCTCCCACCGCCAGCGAGCATAATGTAACAAAATATAACCGGAATTCCGTGTGGCCCAGCCATACAATTGTAAACTGTGGGGTATGGTGGCCCGAATTCTCTCCGTTCTCTCATGCCACCTGCTGATATGAAAACTTCATCGCAGTTGACAAGAGAGCACCTTACATCTGCAAAGTAACTGCTGATTGGATTGTACTTTGTGCAAATCACAATGAATTTGTCACTGTGTAGTGCGCTGACACTATAAAGTGTTTTTACGCACTATTTACTTATTTAGTGACTTGGTGATTTGGCACCAATACAGCGTGTCACTCTATAGTGCGGAAATCAAAATCGCGAGATATCCTCCCTTCGAATACAACCACGATCTCTGCTAACTCTCTTCAACGCCTTTTTGTAAGTCAAAACGGCGTTGAGTAGGGAAAAATTGGGTAGGAAGATATCAAAACATGGATCATCACCCTCCCGTGGTTATAATTCGGGTGTGCTAATTACCGATATATCACCACTTTAAAACTACTGTATAGACTATAGTGGCTCGCGCAAAAATTTTCTAAAGGAGCAATTAAAACATTAGGGATCGTTCACATAATATTACGTAGTCACCTAGGGGGAGGGGGTGTTTTCAAATGATCACGTTTGATTACGGGGAGGGGTTTTTGTGGTTGATTACGTAATCAAAATATCCAATTTTCGACACAATTTTCGCCACAATTCTCGTTTTTTTAGCAAAATTTTCAGAAAACCAACTAAAAAGTAACATTTTTCAGCAACATTTTTCAAAATTTTCTCAGTGTTTTCATATTTTTTTTTCCAAATGTGAGACATAAAGACATAATCAATATTTAAGTATTTACACCGTCCATTTTGTTCATACTCTTCTCAAGTAGGTGGGGGGGGTTAAGCCATGATTACGTAATATCAAGAGAGGGGGGTTGGGCTTTGATTACGTTTGATTACAAGGGGGAGGCCGGAGGGAGGGGGTTGAAAATGGTCAAAAATTGATTGCGTAATATGTGAACGATCCCTTAGTAGAAAACCTAAGTCACGTCTAAGCGGTAAACAGTTATCAGGAAATCACATGGGTGCAAAAAACTTGAAAATAAATTTATTTGATAAAGGAGCACTCGAGAATCTATATAAAGGCGTTCAGTCCAGACGAGGGTGTAGTCCAGACTTTTCATAGGTGTTGCTGGTCTTTGCAGATAGGAACATCACGATTCCTAAATGGAATATTCCTTATCTTAGAATCTTTCTCTCATGAAGCAGACATTTATAAGCCCTATGCTAGCTATAACCGAATATATTGCCAGAGCAATATCGGCATCAAGGAATGCAGCAACTGAAGTGCCTGTCGTAGATCCAGCTAATGCAGCTGCCTGAGTGATACTCGTTCCGAGCCTCAATGTGGATTTCCCAAAGTAGTCGAAGTCGTTGTAGAGCATTGCTACCTCCACGACCTGTATTGAGTAACACATTTTTGCAAGACCGAGCAAGACAACTGACCATGTAAGACCAGGTTTCATTAGTGTGGCACCATAGCAGACAACCATGATAGACGTGACTGTGGATTGTAGAATTAGAAACCTGACCTTCTTCCACAAGAAATATCCCAAACATCTTCCTACTATATTTGTGAGTCCGGTAGCCAGCGCCAGGATTAAAAACTCACCTCCTTGGACAACCTCTTCACATTTTGCAGTGTCTTGATCATCCAATTCTTTAGCATTCAATTCTTGATCATTGAATTCTCTGAGAAGCCAGGGGACAAAAATAATGCTGCCATATCCGATAAAAAGATTAGAGAATGCAAAAACGCTTGACTTGAAAACCCTTGCGTTGAAATTAGGAATAGCATCTGGGATGGACTCACTGTCGTCGTCCTCATGACTTGTTGGCTGGATATTTTCTTCTGCCACAACTTCAGATGGGTCATCATATTGTGTTAGCGGATCATGCTCACTCGGCTTCTCAGCAATACAAAAATGAATCATTAGTATTGGAGGAACAAAAAGCGGAATAGAAGTAAGTAGCACGAAGATTCTCCAACTTATGGTGTCTAGGAGTAACCATCCCATAATAGAAACCCAAGTTCCACCGACACTTATTCCGATTCCAGAGTGGATAAATGCACATGTATTGAGTTTTTCCTTTGATGGGATATGATATGCCAGGAATGTTACAATAGCTGAGCTGTTGAGACCCCCACATACACCTGTCAGTGCCCTTGAAAGGAGAAAGGTGTAGTAGTTGGGCACTACGGCGCACAGCACAGCGAACAAAATCGACAAATAAAGTGACAAAAGAAGAGTGACCCTTTCCCCGAATTTATTTGAAATAGGCACCGATATCATAACACTGGCACTCCAACACAAATACAGGACCACCGCCAAAAGTCCCTCCTGAACTTTAGAAACTCCAAGCTCACAAGATACCTTCTGAGTGATAACTCCTGGGAGGTAAATCTCCACACTATCTCCGAATTTTATCAGGACTGCGAGAACAGTCAGAAGATATTCCCTTTTTGTCCAAGTGAACGATTTAACTTCAGGATTAAGTTTTGTGGTTTCAGAGTTTTCGTTCAGAGCTCCGTTTGCCATATTAGCTTTTGGAAAACTTGGAAATTTAATAAATAAATTGATGCGTGCCGGAACAGTTGAGTGAAATCAGAAATACTGAAATGACCAAAGGAATCAACTGTTGATATTATAGTACATACTAGTTTAACCTCACTTGACGAATCTTCAAAACTGAGGTCGATAAAATGGGGGGGGGGGGGAGTAGAAAGAACACGGCCATTTAAGGCCATAATTTTCTCGGTCCGATAATCAAAACCAATTATTATATCTGATATGCTATATTTTTGTATCACAAAGTTGATTTGGATACTGGATAGTATCGTAGCAGAACCAAGTTGAACGGATACTTACTTACCTAGGTTTAGTTAAGTTTAATATCAGTTGTTAGAACTTTACACTATATACGCTTAGAGCATGGCTGGGAATGCGCTAATATAGGATAATCAAAAACCCTTAGGATACGTTTATATGAATTATCGCACGAGCGAAGCGAGTGTGATAATTCGAATTATTGCTCGAGCCGAAGGCGAGTGCAATAATTCCAATTATCACTCGAGCCGAAGGCGAGTGTGATAATTGATATAAACGTATCTTTAGGGTGTTTGATTAATCTATTATATAACGTGAGAAACGGGCGGAGATCTACACTGGTTTTCCAATAAGAGAACAAATTTAGAAGCTTTTAAATATAAAAATCCAAGGTTTTTATGCGGCTATAATGAATCATAAAATTGGTGAAGATTTAAAATTCCGAGAGCGGCAATCTCTTAATTGGATCAACTTTGAATGGTGTGCAAAGTTTCATGAGTTATCTAATTAAAAAAGCTGGATGATAAACTGGTTCTGGATGATAAACTGGTTTTCGTGAATACACGAATACAGACTGTGTACCTGATTCTATAGTACGAAAATACATTGATTGTAACTATTGCGACGTTTGTAAATTACTGTACATTTACTGTACATTTACAGTACATAGAACAATGATCAATGCATACCACGCTACTCTTGTGTTTTGACGCCATGAGTTCTAAATTCTGATGATGACGTCATTGTTTTGTGTACGGTACACACATCGATTGTACATCAATTGTCATGTAGCATTTTAGGGCTCAGGTTACACGTATACACTTATTTGCAACTGATATTAATCTGTTTACTACAGTTACACTACATGATTGGAATCCGTAAATCAGACGTGTTGCAGGGCAATTTTCATTAGATATGTCTGAAAATCCTGAAATGTAATTTATGGGTTTATATCACGGGAATTTGCATAATACCGCAGTATATTTAGGATTTTTACTGCAAAAGAGCTTTTTGTACTAGCAAAAAGCTGAGCGTATGCAATGAAAATTCGGTTAACGTTAGTGTTCAGTACGACACGCGCGTTTGCGCGTCGCACGCGCAGGACCGAGTTGCGTATCCAAATTCATACGGATGATGACAATTTGTCCTATTTTAGATCGTAATGGAACCATATTCGTTAGGTAAACGAATTAGACGATTCTTTGACTGATACCGACTCCAGCGAGAATAATAATGTAACCTTTGTTCTCTCTCAGAACAGAGTAGACGAGACGATCTCGAGTCACTCGGCTACGATGCTCATGTACTTCAACTTGGGTTCCCTGCCGTGGCAAGGCCTGCGAGCCGTCGATAAGAAACAGAAATACGAGAAAATCTGTGAGAAGAAACTCAGTACTTCAGTTGACATGTTATGCAAAGGATACCCAGGTATGTAGAGACTAGATCATTTCAGTTTTAAGTTGATTATCGTGATTTTCCTACTTCAACTTTTCCAAAAATTCTACGGTTATATCATACACTGTATTAATTAGGCCCCCTTTGTCCCTTTTGACCTAAGCTTCGGAACTCCCTTCCCTCAGCTGAGTTTGCCACTTATCTAAACTACTGCCGGTCCCTTCGGTTCGAAGATAAGCCTGACTACTCCTATCTGCGGCAACTCTACCGGTCCCACTTCCTCAAACAGGGATACAGCTACGATTTCATCTTCGATTGGAACGTCCTCAAACACGTGAGAATTAATTAATTATAGTCATTAAAAGATTAAATGAAACGCGTCCTTGCATATCAGTAGTATTATAGCCTACTATTCTCTGACCAAATAACAGTATTTCTTCCTACTCGGGTCTGACGACCTTTGTCCGGATTAAACGCCTTTATGACCTCAAATTTGATGCATTGCTTGTTTCACTACAATTTTTAGTGAAAGTATACCGCAACTTTTACGGTCGCTAAAATGAGTCTAGACGGGTATGACTCGACTTCATATGACCAAATGTTAGGAATTCGTTGGGAGTTCGCCTACTTTCCTCTGAAATGGTAAGTGTCGACTTCTGGTGCCATTAGTAATGGCTAGAAACGTGTACCCACGCGTAGAAGGGTTATTCAAGGAGTTTTAGACGTTAACCGCTGCGTTAACCGGTTCAAAGGGGTTAGAGGGTTTGTGAATCGCCGTTCGAACCGTTTAAATGTGGTGTATTGTGTGAAAACTATAAATCAACGGCTGCCCACTGCTGTACTCGGAAACTTTTAATTTCGAAGTCACGTCAAACAAATCCAAAACTATCAAGCCTTTTAACACCTGACCATATAACCATTCAAAACTTTGATGCTGTATTCCAAATATTTCACTAAATACTGAAATTTGAACTTTGGGAAGATTTTCATTTCCTATGTTCGAGCCAATACCAGATCATGAGAGTAAAAGCTTTTCTTTAAATCCGAGAAGTCGTCATACTAAGTCAAACAGAAGACAGTAAAGTATGGAATAAATTTTGAAAATGAAGCACCAAAATTCGATCATGCGAGTACGACTTAATATAACTTTACTTGAAAGTTGAATTTCCCGTCCAATATTCGCCTATTTGAGCCCCTACTCTGACTCAGGGGAAAGGGGGAGACGCCCCTGCCCAATATTCTCATATTTGAGCCCTACTCTGACCCAGGGGAAAGGGGGAGACGCCCCTGCCGAGGAGGAGGGCGCTAAGAACACTCCCGCGCGCCGCATCACTTCCCGTCTCAAGACGGCGGAGGCTGCGGCGGAGAAGGTTCTGCTGAGCGGCGCCTACCTGCGCCGCTCCAACACTGCTGACAATGGAACAAGTGGGTGCTTTAATCTTAGTTCTAGAAACTTCCTTCTTGTCTTTTCAAGAATTACTCATGTTTTATGCTTTCAGATATAGACATATTTTGATGAAATATTATACATCATGCCATATCGAAACTTCCGGGGAAAGTTTGGGACATTTTGTTACAGAATTGACGAACCTTCGCTCCTCAGGGGAACAGTTGAACAGGTCCAGAGGTAACATCGGTAACAAATGAGGAGCATTCCATCCGCGTACCTGTACAGAACTCGGTGAAAGAAACGCGTCAAAAAGGAGCACTGCTCCAGTGTGTACAGAACTGTGTGTGAAGTATACTTCCAGTTAATTATAGCACTACAGAAGTTACATGTTATCTGGTAGAGCAGTTTAATTTGCCAGGCGTTGTCTTCCCCATAAAGTCCCGCGAAGCAACTCTGAACTCATTTGAAGGCAACGTCTGGCAACAGTTTAATTATGTTCCGAAATCACTATATACCTACGAAATACGCTGCGCTGATTTCGGGGTTAATTTATTCTGCATCGTTTAGTTTTAAAGACACATTCCAGTTGGAATAGTTCATTGATAATGATTGCGATATCGATACACCGGCCCAGATTGGAAGATCCAGGACATTCTACAGTGATTTTAGCCGTATTGGGTGATAATGATTGTTTAAGTGAATGGAATTGCTAATGGAATTGCTAATCGTGATCGGAGCGATAGAATTCTTACTTTTTGATAGGTATGTCTTCTTTTTCGCAAAGAGAATGCGAAAGAATTGGCTTGTAATAGTACAAGTATTAAGTTAAAGCTTTAAAGGGTGTGAATAGTCCATTCCTCCTCGAAAGAAAACACCACTCTAGTGGTTTATTGGTTGTTTTTGAAACTGAAAGCTCATCATCCCCATGCCATTGGCCCAAATTGGTGGGGAATCTTCATAACAAAGATTTATCTAAATTATGTGTTTGGGTTAAAATATATAATGTTATCATGATTATGTATTATATCGCATTTATTTAATTTTAAATGTGTGGATACAGGATGGATAGTGGATGCGCGGCGTCCTGACATGTTATTTATATGCCATTGTCTATACGCCGCGCACACAAAAGATGCGCAAACTGCAGTTAGAACTGCCCCTGTTAGTGTTACTCAGTGAATACTTCAACCTGTATACACTGACAGTTTTATTTTATTGAAAGTTGTGATACTCGTAAACAAATGATAATTTCGACAACAATATTGAAAACAGAATCTGTTGAAGTTGATTATCCATCATTTCATCATTTGAAAACAGGATTATGAATCTTTGAATTACAGAAATATTTTTTCATAAAAGCTGCATTTAAAATTGAACCACATCGGAGTTTAATATTTAATGAACAATATTATTTGAAATTGCGTTTACAGCTTGTCAGTTTCGCTACGGCACCGGGGTCCATTCAAAAACAGATCCGCTCAAGTCGGAAAATCAACTTTAATTGCGAATTTGCTCCAAAATTTTGATTTGTCCGTTTTGTTAAAATGTTAAACGTAAGTGCATCTCTTCGGAGTGCGCGTGCCTCTTTTTTGAGTACGCGTGCATTCCTTTGGAGTGCGCGTGCATTCATTTGGAGTGCGCGTGCATTCCTTTGGAGTGTGCGTACATTCCTTGGAGTGCGTGTGCATCTCTTTGAAGTGCGCGTGCATTCCTTTGGAGTGTGCGTACATTCCTTGGAGTGCGCGTGCATTCCTTTGGAGTGCGCGTGCATTCCTTTGGAGTGCGCGTGCATTCCTTTGGAGTGTGCGTGCATTCCTTTGGAGTGCGCGTGCATTCCTTTGGAGTGCGCGTGCATTCCTTTGGAGTGCGCGTGCATTCCTTTGGAGTGCGCTTGCATTCCTTTGGAGTGCGCGTGCATTCCTTTGGAGTGCATGTGCATGATCCTTTGGAGTGGGCGTGCATTCCTTTGGAGTGCACTTGCAATCCTTTGGAGTGCGCTTGCATTCCTTTGGAGTGCGCGTGCATTCCTTTGGCGTGCACGTGCATCGACGGGCGATGTCCGTCCCTTTCTTAGCTTCTGACTTGTTGTTGGAAGGCGCAAAGTGACGTCCAAATGTGGAATGTTGCGCCGCGAGGGTAGGGTAAAATCTTGCTAAACACGTATATCCCTGTGTGGCTCGCGCGGCGCGTACACACACCTATGCGGGCTTAGGAAGGTAAAATCTTCCTAAGCCCGCATAGGTGTGTGTACGCGCCGCGCGCTTCCCTACGGCGCGAGCCACACAGGGATATACGTGTTTAGCAAGGTAAAATCTTACGCGATTACCTTGCCCTAACCAGCGCACTGGTTTCGCGCACGGAGTGCGCGGCGCGGCAAGCCGCTAAACCAGGGCCCTATTTCTCACTAACAGTTGGTCGTTTTGACGTGTCGATTTGACACGTCAAAACGACCATCCAGGAAAATGGCGCCGCGCCGTACGTTCATAGTAGTTTCTCAGTTTTCATCCAAAAACTGACCAATTATGTCAGCATTGGATAGTTGACTTCATATGAAGTACCAACAAATCACTTCATACACATTTCCTTCTTGCTTCCAAGTTTATCTAACCAAGTCTTCTTCCACTTATTCCCTTTAAATGTACCTATCCAAGGATCTGGGTGAGGAATACCAATCGTTGCTATCTTTTTAAATTATATTAGTGAAAGACTTTATTGCTTGTTTGAGTTTGAGTTTCGTCTACATCAGCCTATTTTACCATTGAAAGAACAGTTTTTTGTTAGCTCTGGTCCTGTAAGATAGCTGCTTATAATCTGTTATCATTCACAGGTTTTCCTTTCTATGTTTCAATCCTTGGATCCCTTTTATTTATTTTGTTTATTTATTTTATTTATTTATTGATAAGTTGTTCTTCATGAGGTCATGATATATGTATAGTTTTCATAATACCTCTATAGGAAGTAAGTTTTTTTAAACTCATTTAAGGCACTGTTTTGAGGGCAAATAGTGTCCATGAATGTGATTTTTTCTTTCCAAGCTATATACCTATACCTCTTAATGCCTTATTATTTTGAGCTTTCATTTCATTGCCGACTTCATTCTACAAAATATTTTCTGTCTACAAAATGTAGTTTCTGTCGTTTTCAATTTGTAAGCTAATTTAATTTCACCTAGTTTTGGTGTCTGTTGAGGCAAAATATTTCCCACTTTATACTTTACTTGTGTGGACATATATTTATGATATTTGTGATTCATTTTAATGCAAGTTTTCAGTGAACAATTTACACGTTTGTTGTGCACTTAATATCCTATTTGAGTAAATCATTTGCATAATTTTCATGCCCTATGAGAATATTAATGTGTATTTCATGTTAATTTCCACCATGTACATGTTTTCACTTTTTGCAAAGTCCATGTGCTCAGTGTTGCTTTCATTACCCATATCATTTTTGGTGTCTATAACTTTATCTGGATCTGCCTAGATCTTTGATGAAACTCTTTCATGGATACCATCAAGATTATGGATGGAGTTGTTGGAGAGTTTTGTGGCTTGACTTTCACAAAAGTCAAACCACAAAACTCTCCAATTCGCATTTCATTCCCCCATTCTTTGCCCTCTATTCTAATCTAACTCCTAGCATCACTCCCTTCTCTTTCAGATTTATCTGGAGGCGTGTGAGATAGCAGACCCGAGCTACCCCCGGACAGGGGACGGTTTACTGCGCTTCATCGTCCACTTCCTGTCCTACATGGTAATCCTGGTGTATCCTACCATCTACACCCTCCAATACCCTACCATCAAGGAGTCCCTCGTTAAACTAGACATTCTCAACCTCTAGCATCAAGGAGTCCCTCGTTAAACTAGACATTCTCAACCTCTAGAGGAGTTAGGAATGTGAATGTTGGTGCTAACTGACTGTAAGGACTAAGGACCCTCTAGGAGTTAGGACTCTTGATGCTAACTGAAGTCTTACTGTAAGGACCAAGTTGTCAATGCACTACCCTGAATATTGATTAAAAGGACCAAGTTACCATGCGCTTCCGTGAATATGGGACTGTAAGCACGTAAGGTGAAGGACCGAGCTATGAGACAAATTTTGTTTTATGACGATCATTGGAACTTTCTTATCATAGTTAATTCATTAGATGGGAAATTTTGCAATATTTAGTTATTTTCCTAAACCGTAATTGAAGGACAAATGCAGAATATGATTATGACTTAAGCAGTTGAGGGTAAAATATTACTCCATTGTTATGATTTAAACCAGTTTAAACGAAACAAAAAATTTCTTTTTTCTACAAAATCGCTGGCCCATTATTTTCCCCATGGGCCAAGCTAAAATTGACTAATTGAAACCTTAGTGGTCACACATAAAATAAATCAATGAATCACGTGATTTTCACATATCGACGGAAGGGATCAGCTTATTAACCTTCCCAGGGCCCACCTTGAAATGGACCCTGAGCATATCAAGCTATTGATATGGAGGCCTCACAAAGCTCTCTTTAACAACAATGAGATGATGTTGGCTATGTCCACGAGTAAACAATGTCTTATTAGGACACATTTCCATACGATGTCCGATAGATCCTGTGCTGCACTATGTCCCTCAGTGTCCGATGTCCCTGAGTGCGCGATGTCTTCCTCCACTTCTAGTACTCCTCTTCCTCCTCGTCCATTAACAGAGAGTAATTATCATTGTCCTCGCAGACCTGCTCAATGTAGAACGTGTCTCCCAAGTCGAAGTAGAAGGTGAGGTGTAGAACTCCACACAGAGCAGCACTGACCACTCACTGACGGACACCGGCCAGTCCAGGCTTGAGAAGCCCATGAGGTAGAACACTCCCATCGAGATGCTGAAGGTCAGGTTGGCGAGTGCTAGGAGTTTACGGATTGTCACCCACACAGTTGTCTTAAGCGAACTGATCTGCAAGGATTAAAAAGGGGTTAAATTGATCATGAGAGTTATAAGCTAAAAACTTACAATATTTTCGGCTGTTGAGTTTCATTGACATTTTAAACCGTAGAGTGTATATTTATAAAATTCAATGAGAGGAGGCAAATGCAACCGGCAAATGTTTGGTACCTGGTCTCCATCTATTTTACCTCTCTTCATCTTCACGGCATCTCATCTTCACGACCCATCTTCTTCTCCTTCTCCTCCTCTGTGCTCGCTACTTCCACCTGCTCGATATAGAAGTTCCTGCCCAGATCGAAGTAGAACGTTCCCACGAAGAGCTCAGCACAGATAACCGCTAACCACTCGCACACCGGAATCCTGCCCTTGTCAACTTTCTCCTTAATGATGAACAGGTACAGCATTGCAAAGGTGAACCCTGTGATCAGCACTGCCAAAACCTTCCTAACCGTGATCCAGTGGTCTTTCTTAAGCGACTCATCATACTGAAATATTCACATTTGGTTTCATAATTAAATTAGCTTCACACATATGAGGAAGCCTTAATTTATGATATTAGGCATCTCAGGATTGATGAGTGTCTCTTTCTCCCATAATCCTTGAGACTTCTGGCCATTTACCGGTTACAAATCCTCCTCTCTCTCTCCCTCCCACCACTTACCGAGAGCTCCTTGAAGCTGCACACGACACACCAAATAGCAAAGCACACGAAGTAGGACACGGCCCCAATGTAGTGGAGTGTCGGTTCCTCCACACAGTTACACACTGCCAGGACCATCAGACCAATGGAGCACGGGAACCCCAGGGCCCAGGCAGCAAACTTGCTAGAGTAGATCTTATCAGCAGTTTCTGGGGTGAAGGACTTGTTTATAGTTAGTCAATTATGGTCCTCAAATGCTAAAGCCAGATCTACTGATAAGTGACTGATAGTGATAGCGATTGCAAATTGTATAGTTTTTGGTCTATTTGCTTTAGATTTGATTCGTACGGCTAAGACTGAAAAAAGCTGTGAAGCACTCACCCACGATCCAGATGAAGAGGAACATGAGGAATGCGGCGCAGACCAGCCCAATGGAGAAGATGTACTTCTCCGGTGCGTGGACTCCACAGTAGGATATCATAGGGATGGGCCACAGACTAACATGGCCCTTGGCCAGCGCTACCACGTAGCAAATGAAGGTCGTTAGTACAGTGAGGAGGCACTGGATTAGGGCCACCTTCCTGGATTGGAACCAGTTCCGTTCTCCTGAGGACATCTTGCTCTCAGCCAACATGGCTGCCTTGGGGGAGCACTGTGCTGGTTATACCGGTATAAATCATATTACAACCTCAATAGGGTGGGGAACACGGTGTCTAAGGATCTTTGCTGTTACCGTAACGTTCTGCTTATCAGCAAATGAACCGAGAAAACGTTTCGCCTGCTTGGCCTTGTCAGGGGCTGTTTACAAATTATAGAATCAAAGCACAAGCACAGCCCTTGCAATTTCAAAATTGGAAATGAAATGAAAATCACGAACATAAAGAACAAGAGCAACCGCAATTCAGTTGAAACGACTTTCTTAATTTCGACTTCAGAACCAGTTATTAGATAAAAGTATAGATAAGGCACGGGACGATTCACATGACTCAAAAACTTGAACCCGTGGTAATATCAAGTTTCTTCAATGCATGTGCGTTACCAAAAATTCAGGAACTGCACTGCAAGTGCAAGTATTATTGTCATAATAATTATTTCACTGTTATTAATGGGGTTGGCAAGTATGGGAGCCCGGGAATAGGGGGAGGCATTAATGCTCCCCCTATTCCCGGGATCACAAATTACAGAGTTCACCGTACGGAGGCTTCCGCTAAACCTGGGATCACCTCTAATCACGGACTCCCAGTCCCCTGTACACTGCTCCCCTTAATCTAGGGCTCCTCCGATTTCCCGGGGCTCACCTCTATACCCGGTCTCGCCCATACCAGACTCACCCTATTGCCGGACTTCACCATACAAGGCTCCACCGAACCTCGGGCTTCACCAATGCCTTGGGATAACCCCGATACAGGGGCTCACCCGTACCAGGCTCACCCGTACCAGGCTCACCCTTACCTTGGGCTTCACCATAACACTATAACAGGCTCACCCGAACCTCGGGCTTCACTGATGTTCTGGGCTCACCCTTCAACATGGGATCACCCCTACCACTACCAGGCTCACCCTTACCTTGGGCTTCACCATAACAGGCTCAACCGAACCTCGGGCTTCACTGATGTTCTGGGCTCACCCTTCAACATGGGATCACACATACCAGGCTCACCCTTACCTTGGGCTCCACCGAACTTGGCTACACCTTATCCTGGGCTTCACCATAACTTGGGCTCACCAAGATACATGGGATCATCCATACGAGGCTCACCCTTACCTTGGGCTTCACCGACCTTGGCTACACCTTATCCCGGGCTTCACCATATCTTGGGCTCCCCCACACTTACATAGGCTCCCCCCCCTTAGACACCCCTACCCCCAGTAACAAAAAATTGCATCAATTACTTCGTTTAATCTATTGTACGTCCAACTTACTATAAGTCCAATTATAATTAAGATGGGTTATAAACAGATGAAAATGCGGACAATTTTGATTTCAATGAGCTTGGATTGAAATTTGTTGCCCATCGTTTCTCCGGACTTGAACTTTGGATCATTAAGAAAACCATTGTCCTTGAGTTCTTCTTATTTACTGTTATGTGTCCTCGACATTCATTTACAATCGCGAAATCTGCAATATTTTTTGATTCACACCTATTCAAATCCTATGAAAATATTTCGTAATTTCGTTACGTTGCACCCCTACCCCCAGTAACAAAAATTGTATCAGGGACTTTATTCAATTTATTTTACGTCCAACTGACCATACGTCCAATTAAGATGACACCCAACGGGTTTTCTCGTATGGTAATAAGCAAGATGCTTGTTTAACTTTACACATTACATTTACAAAAAAGCGCATAACTCCGCCGTTTTTTGAGTCATCTTGATCAAACTTTCAGGATAATACGGGCAACATGTTGCCAATATGATCCTAGAGTACTGCTAACATGTTTGACCTTCAGAAATTGAGATATGGCAAATAAGCCGTTTTTTGTTTTAAAGTTACCGCTCAATAACTGGCTTTTCGGTCATAACTCCGCTTCTGGAGCTCAAAAATGAATCTAAACTTCACTGAGATGTTGTTTTTATCAAGTTCAAAAATTATTATCCTGAGAGTTTTATCAAGTTTGCTCAAAAAACCTCGGAGATACCTTTGCATTTTGTAACGCAAATGCAAAGGTTGCATAATTTTGCTTTAAAATTGGTATTAAATTACAGTGCAAACAGTACACTGTACGGTATGTCATTACAAACATGTTATAATTGCGTGTAGAAACACGACTCTATGCAAGTAGTACTACCCTTTCAATCCGCCTAAACCTGTCGTGAGACTACTATATAGTGTTTTACGTCAAAAGTTGAACCATATTTCCCAGCTATATGGTGGTATATATCACTTTTAACATTATCTTATCTCGGAGTATCGCATTGAATACCCTTTACTAGCCTACTGTATGAAGAACGACCTCATCAGAACATGATGATGAATACTCGTCCAGTCAAAACTAACTCGGAACTAACTCGAAACTTTTAGGGTGCTTTTCTGGCCAATTTTTGACCTTCGTATTATGAGGTCAGAGCTAAAACAGCCCTAAGCAAACGAAACACTGCAAAAATACGGGTGACAGTACAGTGCTTGTTTAAACACAAGGAAATATTTCAATAGTTCAATATATTTGTGAGCTCGTTAAACGGGATTTTTTATAGAGGGTGAGCATTTTTTTCAAGCTCATTTCACATTTTATTCGCCAGTTTTCCTTTGTTTTCCTGTAAAATCCAAAAAACCCTATTTTTACCTCTCAAAACAGTGATCCAGGCGTGTCTTCATTTCTAAGGCACCCAAGATCCGAAATCGAAAAGCTTTGGCCGATTGAGCTGAAAATTTGCACGCCATCCATGGACGACCTAAGAAAGACATACCATACTTCAGAATCCCGAAATCAGCCATTTTCTGTCTGTTATGGGGGTTAAAATCGCGATTTTGGGCTTAAAACTGCCTTTTTCGCCCCTTATTGGGCGTAGATGTCTCATGGGAGGTCAAATAGAAGTGTATCTGGTCATAAATTATTCGCCTGAAACCACTGAACCAATGATATTCGCCAGTTTTCCTTTGTTTTCCTGTAAAATCCTAAAACCCTATTTTACCTCTCAAAACAGTGATCCAGGCGTGTCTTCATTTCTAAGGCACCCAAGATCCGAAATCGAAAAGCTTTGGCCGATTGAGCTGAAAATTTGCACGCCATCCATGGACGACCTAAGAAAGACATACCATACTTCAGAATCCCGAAATCAGCCATTTTCTGTCTGTTATGGGGGGTTAAAATCGCGATTTTGGGTTTTAAAAACTGCCTTTTTTCGCCCCTTATTGGGCGTAGATGTCTAATGGGAGGTCAAATAGAAGTGTATCTGGTCATAAATTATTCGCCTGAAACCACTGAACCAATGATATTCGCCAGTTTTCCTTTGTTTTCCTGTAAAATCCAAAAAACCCTATTTTTACCTCTCAAAACAGTGATCCAGGCGTGTCTTCATTTCTAAGGCACCCAAGATCCGAAATCGAAAAGCTTTGGCCGATTGAGCTGAAAATTTGCACGCCATCCATGGACGACCTAAGAAAGACATACCATACTTCAGAATCCCGAAATCAGCCATTTTCTGTCTGTTATGGGGGGTTAAAATCGCGATTTTGGGCTTAAAACTGCCTTTTTCGCCCCTTATTGGGCGTAGATGTCTCATGGAGGTCAAATAGAAGTGTATCTGGTCATAAATTATTCGCCTGAAACCACTGAACCAATGATATTCGCCAGTTTTCCTTTGTTTTCCTGTAAAATCCAAAAACCCTATTTTTACCTCTCAAAACAGTGATCCAGGCGTGTCTTCATTTCTAAGGCACCCAAGATCCGAAATCGAAAAGCTTTGGCCGATTGAGCTGAAAATTTGCACGCCATCCATGGACGACCTAAGAAAGACATACCATACTTCAGAATCCCGAAATCAGCCATTTTCTGTCTGTTATGGGGGTTAAAATCGCGATTTTGGGCTTAAAAACTGCCTTTTTCGCCCCTTATTGGGCGTAGATGTCTCATGGAGGTCAAATAGAAGTGTATCTGGTCATAAATTATTCGCCTGAAACCACTGAACCAATGATATTCGCCAGTTTTCCTTTGTTTTCCTGTAAAATCCAAAAACCCTATTTTACCCTCTCAAAACAGTGATCCAGGCGTGTCTTCATTTCTAAGGCACCCAAGATCCGAAATCGAAAAGCTTTGGCCGATTGAGCTGAAAATTTGCACGCCATCCATGGACGACCTAAGAAAGACATACCATACTTCAGAATCCCGAAATCAGCCATTTTCTGTCTGTTGTGGGGGTTAAAATCGCGATTTTGGGCTTAAAACTGCCTTTTTTCGCCCCTTATTGGGCGTAGATGTCTCATGGGAGGTCAAATAGAAGTGTATCTGGTCATAAATTATTCGCCTGAAACCACTGAACCAATGATATTCGCCAGTTTTCCTTTGTTTTCCTGTAAAATCCAAAAAACCCTATTTTTACCTCTCAAAACAGTGATCCAGGCGTGTCTTCATTTCTAAGGCACCCAAGATCCGAAATCGAAAAGCTTTGGCCGATTGAGCTGAAAATTTGCACGCCATCCATGGACGACCTAAGAAAGACATACCATACTTCAGAATCCCGAAATCAGCCATTTTCTGTCTGTTATGGGGGTTAAAATCGCGATTTTGGGCTTAAAACTACCTTTTTTCGCCCCTTATTGGGCGTAGATGTCTCATGGGAGGTCAAATAGAAGTGTATCTGGTCATAAATTATTCGCCTGAAACCACTGAACCAATGATATTCGCCAGTTTTCCTTTGTTTTCCTGTAAAATCCAAAAACCCTATTTTACCTCTCAAAACAGTGATCCAGGCGTGTCTTCATTTCTAAGGCACCCAAGATCCGAAATCGAAAAGCTTTGGCCGATTGAGCTGAAAATTTGCATGCCATCCATGGACGACCTAAGAAAGACATACCATACTTCAGAACTTCGGAAATCAGCCATTTTCTGTCTGTTATGGGGGGTTAAAATCGCGATTTTGGGCTTAAAAACTGCCTTTTTCGCCCCTTATTGGGCGTAGATGTCTCATGGGAGGTCAAATAGAAGTGTATCTGGTCATAAATTATTCGCCTGAAACCACTGAACCAATGATATTCGCCAGTTTTCCTTTGTTTTCCTGTAAAATCCAAAAAACCCTATTTTACCTCTCAAACAGTGATCCAGGCGTGTCTTCATTTCAGGCACTAAGATCCAAAATCGAAAAGCTTTGGCCGATTGAGCTGAAAATTTGCACGCCATCCATGGACGACCTAAGAAAGACATACCATACTTCAGAATCGAAATCAGCCATTTTCTGTCTGTTATGGGGGGTTAAATCGTGATTTTTGGGCTTAAACTGCCTTTTTTCGCCCCTGCTTTGGGTGTCTGGGATGTCTCATGGGAGGTCAAATAGAAGTGTATCTGGTCATAAATTATTCGCCTGAAACCACTGAACCAATGATATTCGCCAGTTTTTGTTTTTTGTTTTCCTGTAAAAACTAAAAACCCTATTTTACCTCTCAAAAACAGTGATCCAGGCGTGTCTTCATTTCTAAGGCACCCAAGATCCGAAATCGAAAAGCTTTGGCCGATTGAGCTGAAAATTTGCACGCCATCCATGGACGACCTAAGAAAGACATACCATGCTTCAGAATCCCGAAATCAGCCATTTTCTGTCTGTTATGGGGTTAAATCGCGATTTTGGGCTTAAAACTGCCTTTTTTCGCCCCTTGGGCGTAGATGTCTCATGGGAGGTCAAATAGAAGTGTATCTGGTCATAAATTATTCGCCTGAAACCACTGAACCAATGATATTCGCCAGTTTTCCTTTGTTTTCCTGTAAAATCCAAAACTTATTTTACCTCTCAAAACAGTGATCCAGGCGTGTCTTCATTTCTGGCACCCAAGATCCGAAATCGAAAAGCTTTGGCCGATTGAGCTGAAAATTTGCACGCCATCCATGGACGACCTAAGAAAGACATACCATACTTCAGAATCCCTGAAATCAGCCATTTCTTGTCTGTTATGGGGGTTAAAATCGCAATTTTGGGCTTAAAACTGCCTTTTTCGCCCCTTTATTGGGCGTAGATGTCTCATGGGAGGTCAAATAGAAGTGTATCTGGTCATAAATTATTCGCCTGAAACCACTGAACCAATGATATTCGCCAAGTTTTCCTTTGTTTTCCTGTAAATCCAAAACCCTATTTTTACCTCAAAACAGTGATCCAGGCGTGTCTTCATTTCTAAGGCACCCAAGATCCGAAATCGAAAAGCTTTGGCCGATTGAGCTGAAAATTGCACGCCATCCATGGACGACCTAAGAAAGACATACCATACTTCAGAATCCCAAATCAGCCATTTTCTGTCTGTTATGGGGGGTTAAAATCGCGATTTTGGGCTTAAAACTGGCCTCACTTTAAGTGTAGATGTCTCATGGGAGGTCAAATAGTGTAGTATTCTGGTCATAAATTTATCACGCCTAAAACCACTGAACCAATGATATTCAAAGTTTTCCTTTGTTTTCCTTAAAAATCAAAACAGGATTTTTACCCTCTCAAAACAGTGATCCAGGCGTGTCTTCATCTAAGGCACCCAAGATCCGAAATCGAAAAGCTTTGGCCGATTGAGCTGAAAAATTTGCACGCCATCCATGGTTTTAAGAAAGACATACCATACTAGAATCCCATTTTCTGTCTGTTATGGGACCAAATCGCTTGTTTTTGGGTGGATTTAAAAACTACCCTTTTTTCCCCTCGAGATTTTGGGCGTAGATTTCGCCATTATATTGGGGTAGAATAAAGTGGTATCTTGGTCATAAATTATTCGCCTGAAACCACTGAACCAATGGGATATTCTGCCAGTTTTCCTTTGTTTTCCTGTAAAATCCAAAAAACCCTATTTTTACTCTCAAAACAGTGATCCAGGCGTGTCTTCTACTAAGGCACCCCAAGATCCGAAATCGAAAGCTTTTGGCCGATTGAGCTGAAAATTTGCCATCCATGGACGACCTAAGAAAGACATACCATACTTAGAATCCCGAAATCAGCCATTTTCTGTCTGTTATGGGGGGTTAAAATCGCGATTTTGGGCTTAAAAACTGCCTTTTTTCGCCCCTTATTGGGCGTAGATGTCTCATGGGAGGTCAAATAAAAGTGTATCTGGTCATAAATTATTCGCCTGAAACCACTGAACCAATGATATTCGCCAGTTTTCCTTTGTTTTCCTGTAAAATCCAAAAACCTATTTTTACCTCTCAAAACAGTGATCCAGGCGTGTCTTCATTTCTAAGGCACCCAAGATCCGAAATCGAAAAGCTTTGGCCGATTGAGCTGAAAATTTGCACGCCATCCATGGACGACCTAAGAAAGACATACCATACTTCAGAATCCCGAAATCAGCCATTTTCTGTCTGTTATGGGGGTTAAAATCGCGATTTTGGGCTTAAAAACTGCCTTTTTCGCCCCTTATTGGGCGTAGATGTCTCATGGGAGGTCAAATAGAAGTGTATCTGGTCATAAATTATTCGCCTGAAACCACTGAACCAATGATATTCGCCAGTTTTCCTTTGTTTTCCTGTAAAATCCAAAAAACCCTATTTTTACCTCTCAAAACAGTGATCCAGGCGTGTCTTCATTTCTAAGGCACCCAAGATCCGAAATCGAAAAGCTTTGGCCGATTGAGCTGAAAATTTGCATGCCATCCATGGACGACCTAAGAAAGACATACCATACTTCAGAATCCCGGAATCAGCCATTTTCTGTCTGTTATGGGGGTTAAAATCACGATTTTGGGCTTAAAACTGCCTTTTTCGCCCCTTATTGGGCGTAGATGTCTCATGGAGGTCAAATAGAAGCGTCTGGTCATAAATTAACTTACCAATGATTTGTGACAGAACCTAGTGGACCATGACAACCAAATTTTCCATGAAAACCAAATTATCATTGAAGTTTTGCATACTATAAAACAACTTACAATGCTGAACAACAGCCCACAGATCATAGCCATTACTTAAAACTTTATAATGACTGAGTATTTCATTGTGTTTGAAAAGTTTAAAAGCATGGTTTTACGCGTCAAGAGTAGGTATTATGCCGACGAAAGTCTTCACTACGTTTACGATAACTGCCTCAAGTCCTCGCAGCTGTACTGTATCGCAAAAACCTTAGTTTACTTACTTCTAATATCTATTATCATGCGTGGGATATTTACTTGTGTTTGAAATTGACTTGTATTAACCATACGTTAATTATTTGTAATATTTGAGCATATGGAGAAACTTCAAAGTAGTCTCGTTCAAACGATAATTCAAATGATAAAGACACACGCAGCTCTAAAATGTGCTGGTCGTCAGAAAAAGCTACGCTCGCTGGTCGTGGTCGCCATGCTCGACGACCACAATACAATTACAGGTAAAATCTCGTCCTACGCTCGCTGGTCGTCAGAGCTGCGCTCGATAGTGGTCGCCGGCAAATAAATACTCACAATAATCACTGTGTAAACTGTTTTGGCTATAGCTTGAGAACGGATCAATATTTTTTCAAAATTCTTTTTTCCCTGGTAGATGAATGTTTTGCGAAGGTTCTAAATATGCTTAAACTTGTCTATTATTACTAACAAACTGTTGAAACACAAGGAAATATCTTGTTTTGAAAAAAGTACGTTTCGGCCGTAACATTGCGTCTGATCGATATTTATTCAAAATTCTTTTTCCTCTGGTAGATGACTGTTTCGCGGAGGTTCTAAACATGCTTAAATGAGTTGAGTATTACAAACAAGGTGTTGAAACACAAGAAAATATTTAATTTCTGGAAAAGTAACTTTGGGCTACAACATTGCGTCGGATCGATATTTCTTTAAATTCTTTTTTCCTCGGGTGAATGAATGTTATGTGAAGGTTCTAAACACGCTTAAATAAGTTATTTTATATACGACAAACTGTTGAAACACAAGGAAATATTAAGTTATGAAAAATTTTGGCTACAACATGGCGTCTTTTTCTAAATATTTCTCAAAATTCTTTCTTCCTCTGGTAAATTAATTTATTGCAAAGGTTCTAAACATGCTTAAATGAGTTGAGTATTACAAACAAGGTGTTGAAACACAAGAAAATATAAAATTTCTGGAAAAAAAGTAACTTTGGGCTACAACATTGCGTCGGATCGATATTTCTTTAAAATTCTTTTTTCCTCGGGTGAATGAATGTTATGTGAAGGTTCTAAACACGCTTAAATAAGTTGAGAACGACAAATTGTTGAAACACAAGGAAATATTAAGTTTATGAAAAGTTTTGGCTATAACATGGTGTTTGATCGATATTTCTTCAGATTTTGTTCCTCTGGTAGATAAATTTTTGCATAGTCTCTAGACGTGCTTAAATATGAGTATTAATGGCAAACAGTCTGAAGACAAGGGAATTTTTAGTTTTCGAAAATTTATTTTCGGTTAGGAGATTGCGGCTGACCGATATTTTTTCAAAATTCAGATGGGAAATACCATGAAATTTTTCGCCTGCGGCGGGCCGTTCTGATCAAATTATACATTACAAATTGATCTTAGAGGCATATTCAGATGGAAAATATCATGAAATTTGTCGCCTGCGACGGGCCGTTGTGATCAAATTATACTGCATTACATTTGATTGATCTTAGAGGCATATTCAGATAGGAAATACCATTTACAGAAAAAAATGGATGGATAAAAAATTCATGAGACGGTGACGACCAAATTCAGTGGTAAAATTCTGCGCTCGACGACCCACAAGAGGTATTCTGTCACTGGGCAGTGATCCAGGCGTGTCTTCATTTCTAAGGCACCCAAGATCCGAAATCGAAAAGCTTTGGCCGATTGAGCTGAAAATTTGCACGCCATCCATGGACGACCTAAGAAAGACATACCATACTTCAGAATCCCGAAATCAGCCATTTTCTGTCTGTTATGGGGGTTAAAATCGCGATTTTGGGCTTAAAACTGCCTTTTTCGCCCCTTATTGGGCGTAGATGTCTCATGGGAGGTCAAATAGAAGTGTATCTGGTCATAAATTATTCGCCTGAAACCACTGAACCAATGATATTCGCCAGTTTTCCTTTGTTTTCCTGTAAAATCCAAAAAACCCTATTTTTACCTCTCAAAACAGTGATCCAGGCGTGTCTTCATTTCTAAGGCACCCAAGATCCGAAATCGAAAAGCTTTGGCCGATTGAGCTGAAAATTTGCACGCCATCCATGGACGACCTAAGAAAGACATACCATACTTCAGAATCCCGAAATCAGCCATTTTCTGTCTGTTATGGGGGGTTAAAATCGCGATTTTGGGCTTAAAAACTGCCTTTTTTCGCCCCTTATTGGGCGTAGATGTCTCATGGGAGGTCAAATAGAAGTGTATCTGGTCATAAATTATTCGCCTGAAACCACTGAACCAATGATATTCGCCAGTTTTCCTTTGTTTTCCTGTAAAATCCAAAAAACCCTATTTTTACCTCTCAAAACAGTGATCCAGGCGTGTCTTCATTTCTAAGGCACCCAAGATCCGAAATCGAAAAGCTTTGGCCGATTGAGCTGAAAATTTTCACGCCATCCATGGACGACCTAAGAAAGACATACCATACTTCAGAATCCCGAAATCAGCCATTTTCTGTCTGTTATGGGGGGTTAAAATCGCGATTTTGGGCTTAAAAACTGCCTTTTTTCGCCCCTTATTGGGCGTAGATGTCTCATGGGAGGTCAAATAGAAGTGTATCTGGTCATAAATTATTCGCCTGAAACCACTGAACCAATGATATTCGCCAGTTTTCCTTTGTTTTCCTGTAAAATCCAAAAAAACCCTATTTTTTACCTCTCAAAACAGTGATCCAGGCGTGTCTTCATTTCTAAGGCACCCAAGATCCGAAATCGAAAAGTTCTTTGGCCGATTGAGCTGAAAATTTGCACGCCATCCATGGACGACCTAAGAAAGACATACCATACTTCAGAATCCCGAAATCAGCCATTTTCTGTCTGTTATGGGGGTTAAAATCACGATTTTGGGCTTAAAACTGATGCTTTTTTCGCCCCTTATTGGGCGTAGATGTCTCATGGGAGGTCAAATAGAAGTGTATCTGGTCATAAATTATTCGCCTGAAACCACTGAACCAATGTTAGTTTTCCTTTGTTTTCCAGTTTGTAAAAATTTAATGTTGGTTAAAAACCCTATTTTTACCTCAATGAAAAACAGTGATCCAGGCATATTTTCACCTCATTTTTAAGGCACCCAAGATCCGAAATTTAAAAGTATTTTTGGCCGATTGAGCTGAAAAATTTGCATAACGCCATCCATGGACGACCTAAGAAAGACATACCATACTTCAGAATCCCGAAATCAGCCATTTTCTGTCTGTTATGGGGGGTTAAAATCGCGATTTTGGGCTTAAAACTGCCTTTTTCGCCCCTTATTGGGCGTAGATGTCTCATGGGAGGTCAAATAGAAGTGTATCTGAATATAAATTATTCGCCTGAAACCACTGAACCAATGATATTCGCCAGTTTTCCTTTGTTTTCCTGTAAAATCCAAAAAACCCTATTTTTACCTCTCAAAACAGTGATCCAGGCGTATTCTTCATTTCTAAGGCACCCAAGATCCGAAATCGAAAAGCTTTGGCCGATTGAGCTGAAAATTTGCACGCCATCCATGGACCTAAGAAAGACCTAGCTGAAATTTTCTCCAAAGGACCTAAGAAAGACATTTACTCTAGAATCCCGAAATCAGCCATTTTCTGTCTGTTATGGGGGTTAAAATCGCGATTTTGGGCTTAAAAACTGCCTTTTTCGCCCCTTATTGGGCGTAGATGTCTCATGGGAGGTCAAATAGAAGTGTATCTGGTCATAAATTATTCGCCTGAAACCACTGAACCAATGATATTCGCCAGTTTTCCTTTGTTTTCCTGTAAATCCAAAAACCCTATTTTTACCTCTCAAAACAGTGATCCAGGCGTGTCTTCATTTCTAAGGCACCCAAGATCCGAAATCGAAAAGCTTTGGCCGATTGAGCTGAAAATTTGCACGCCATCCATGGACGACCTAAGAAAGACATACCATACTTCAGAATCCCGAAATCAGCCATTTTCTGTCTGTTATGGGGGTTAAAATCGCGATTTTGGGCTTAAAACTGCCTTTTTCGCCCCTTATTGGGCGTAGATGTCTCATGGGAGGTCAAATAGAAGTGTATCTGGTCATAAATTATTCGCCTGAAACCACTGAACCAATGATATTCGCCAGTTTTCCTTTGTTTTCCTGTAAAATCCAAAAACCCTATTTTTACCTCTCAAAACAGTGATCCAGGCGTGTCTTCATTTCTAAGGCACCCAAGATCCGAAATCGAAAAGCTTTGGCCGATTGAGCTGAAAATTTGCACGCCATCCATGGACGACCTAAGAAAGACATACCATACTTCAGAATCCCGAAATCAGCCATTTTCTGTCTGTTATGGGGGTTAAAATCGCGATTTTGGGCTTAAAACTGCCTTTTTCGCCCCTTATTGGGCGTAGATGTCTCATGGGAGGTCAAATAGAAGTGTATCTGGTCATAAATTATTCGCCTGAAACCACTGAACCAATGATATTCGCCAGTTTTCCTTTGTTTTCCTGTAAAATCCAAAAACCCTATTTTTACCTCTCAAAACAGTGATCCAGGCGTGTCTTCATTTCTAAGGCACCCAAGATCCGAAATCGAAAAGCTTTGGCCGATTGAGCTGAAAATTTGCACGCCATCCATGGACGACCTAAGAAAGACATACCATACTTCAGAATCCCGAAATCAGCCATTTTCTGTCTGTTATGGGGGTTAAAATCGCGATTTTGGGCTTAAAACTGCCTTTTTTCGCCCCTTATTGGGCGTAGATGTCTCATGGGAGGTCAAATAGAAGTGTATCTGGTCATAAATTATTCGCCTGAAACCACTGAACCAATGATATTCGCCAGTTTTCCTTTGTTTTCCTGTAAAATCCAAAAAACCCTATTTTTACCTCTCAAAACAGTGATCCAGGCGTGTCTTCATTTCTAAGGCACCCAAGATCCGAAATCGAAAAGCTTTGGCCGATTGAGCTGAAAATTTGCACGCCATCCATGGACGACCTAAGAAAGACATACCATACTTCAGAATCCCGAAATCAGCCATTTTCTGTCTGTTATGGGGGTTAAAATCGCGATTTTGGGCTTAAAAACTGCCTTTTTCGCCCCTTATTGGGCGTAGATGTCTCATGGGAGGTCAAATAGAAGTGTATCTGGTCATAAATTATTCGCCTGAAACCACTGAACCAATGATATTCGCCAGTTTTCCTTTGTTTTCCTGTAAAATCCAAAAAACCCTATTTTACCTCTCAAAACAGTGATCCAGGCGTGTCTTCATTTCTAAGGCACCCAAGATCCGAAATCGAAAAGCTTTGGCCGATTGAGCTGAAAATTTGCACGCCATCCATGGACGACCTAAGAAAGACATACCATACTTCAGAATCCCGAAATCAGCCATTTTCTGTCTGTTATGGGGGGTTAAAATCGCGATTTTCGGCTTAAAACGGCCTTTTTTCGCCCTTTATTGGGCGTAGATGTCTCATGGGAGGTCAAATAGAAGTGTATCTGGTCATAAATTATTCGCCTGAAACCACTGAACCAATGATATTCGCCAGTTTTCCTTTGTTTTCCTGTAAAATCCAAAAACCCTATTTTTACCTCTCAAAACAGTGATCCAGGCGTGTCTTCATTTCTAAGGCACCCAAGATCCGAAATCGAAAAGCTTTGGCCGATTGAGCTGAAAATTTGCACGCCATCCATGGACGACCTAAGAAAGACATACCATACTTCAGAATCCCGAAATCAGCCATTTTCTGTCTGTTATGGGGGGGTTAAAATCGCGATTTTGGGCTTAAAAACTGCCTTTTTTTCGCCCCTTATTGGGCGTAGATGTCTCATGGGAGGTCAAATAGAAGTGTATCTGGTCATAAATTATTCGCCTGAAACCACTGAACCAATGATATTCGCCAGTTTTCCTTTGTTTTCCTGTAAAATCCAAAAAACCCTATTTTTACCTCTCAAAACAGTGATCCAGGCGTGTCTTCATTTCTAAGGCACCCAAGATCCGAAATCGAAAAGCTTTGGCCGATTGAGCTGAAAATTTGCACGCCATCCATGGACGACCTAAGAAAGACATACCATACTTCAGAATCCCGAAATCAGCCATTTTCTGTCTGTTATGGGGGTTAAAATCGCGATTTTGGGCTTAAAACTGCCTTTTTCGCCCCTTATTGGGCGTAGATGTCTCATGGGAGGTCAAATAGAAGTGTATCTGGTCATAAATTATTCGCCTGAAACCACTGAACCAATGATATTCGCCAGTTTTCCTTTGTTTTCCTGTAAAATCCAAAAACCCTATTTTTACCTCTCAAAACAGTGATCCAGGCGTGTCTTCATTTCTAAGGCACCCAAGATCCGAAATCGAAAAGCTTTGGCCGATTGAGCTGAAAATTTGCACGCCATCCATGGACGACCTAAGAAAGACATACCATACTTCAGAATCCCGAAATCAGCCATTTTCTGTCTGTTATGGGGGTTAAAATCGCGATTTTGGGCTTAAAACTGCCTTTTTTCGCCCCTTATTGGGCGTAGATGTCTCATGGGAGGTCAAATAGAAGTGTATCTGGTCATAAATTATTCGCCTGAAACCACTGAACCAATGATATTCGCCAGTTTTCCTTTGTTTTCCTGTAAAATCCAAAAACCCTATTTTTACCTCTCAAAACAGTGATCCAGGCGTGTCTTCATTTCTAAGGCCGATTGAGCTGAAAATTTTCACGCCATCCATGGACGACCTAAGAAAGACATACCATACTTCAGAATCCCGAAATCAGCCATTTTCTGTCTGTTATGGGGGGTTAAAATCGCGATTTTGGGCTTAAAAACTGCCTTTTTTCTAGGGTTTCCATTATCTACTTGGAATCTTTTATCTAGATAAATAGATAATTTTTTTGCAATTATCTAGATTATCTAGATAATCTAGATAATTTTTGAATCCGGAATTTATACATATTTGACATAACTTTCAACGTAAGAAACGCACAACTTTTGCAGTGGAGTATCATCCCATAACCAGCTCTTGGTTATTCACATTGTTGTTAATTGAAATTTATGATATCAATGACCACCAAAAGATCATTTGATATCGAATGAAGTTCAGGTGTTCAGGACATATGTTGTTTCATTTGATTATGTTGAAATATGTAATCATCCATAGAAAAGTAGCAACAAGTTCCTCATCTACCCATCAGTCGCTATAAACACTTGCATTAGCCATTTTCCATCGGAAAGGAGTCAATTAATGACGAATTAAGGTTGATTTCATGATGATGGCCTCGGACAGTCGGAGTTGCTGGAGTGAGAATTAGAGAATAAGAAAAGGAATGAAATTCCTAATTAACATACCAAAGTTAATGGTTGTTCGAGTTGGATGCGTTAACAATTTAATGTTGGTTATTTAGGGGTTGATTTTAAACAAGCAATGAATTTGCCATAGCTGGAGGCTAATTTCATACATATTTTCACCTCATTTTTGAAAAGGGCACAATGTTTTGTGACAGAATATTTAATTTCATTATATGTATAAACATTTTCTTTTTATAAAGGATCAAAAATGAAATTTAATTGTTTTAATAACCCACATTTTATAGTGAAATTGAAAATTTAAAAAAAAGGGGTTAAAATTTTTTAAAAGTTTGGGGGAAGGTTAAAATTTAAGTTTTTTTAAAATTTAAAAACAAGTTTGTTTTTCAAAGGAATTTTTTTTTTTTAAAATTTTTTTTAAAAAAAGGGGTTTTGGAATTTATATAGTGGAGAAATTTTGGGTTTTTTTTGATGTGAAAAGCCCTTTTTTTTAAAATTTTTTTGCCTTCAATCTAGTTTTTACATTTCAGTTGAAAAGGGCAAAAATTTTTTAAAAGTTTTCTTAACCGACGTCTTTTAAATAGTTTGAACATTGACAATGTTTATAAATTGAAAAACCCAAGATTAATACCAAAAGGGGTAAATTGATTTAAAAGGGGAAAAAAAAAAGGGAAAATTTTTAAAATTAAAATTTTTTAGAAAATTTTAGAAAATTTAAAAATTTAAAATTTTGGGAAAAGGGTTTAATTTTTCTGAAATTTTTTAAGAAATTTCTTTTTTTTAATAAACTAATAAACCCCCTTTTTTTTCCCCCCTTTAAATAAAACTTTAAGGTCAAAAAAATTACGGGCATAAAACCTAAAAAACCCCTGAACCAAGAATCCCCCCTTTTTTTTTTTTTGTAAAAAAAACCCATTTTTTTTTCCCCCAAAAAACCCGGGGTTTTTTTTAAGGACCCAAGGAAATGAAAAATTTTTGGGGTTAAATATTGCCGACCAAGAAAAAAAGCATTCTTGTCCCCAAATCAATTTTTTCGTTATGGGGGTTAAAAACCGATTTTGGGGAAAAGTTTTTTTCCCCCCCCGTGGGGCCATGGGAGGTCAAAAATTTTCTGGCATAAATTTTGCCTGCCCTAACCAATGTTTTGGTTTTCTTTTTCCCCTAAACCAAAAAAAATTTTCCCCCAAAAGGATAGGGGGTTTTCCACCCAAGTCCAAAACGAAAACTTTGTTTGAAAATTTGCCCCACCTGGGGGGCAACAAAAAATTTTTTGGGGTTTTTGGCGCTTTGGCCCCGCGCCGGGGCGCCAAAATTTGGGGGGCCCCCCCCTTTTCCCTCATTTCCCCAGGGGTGACAAATAGCGGCCCTTTTTTCCCCCCCCCTTTCATTTAAGCCTTGCCGGTGCCCTTTTTCCCACTTTGTCTTTTTTTTGCCGGAACGGCGGCCCCAAAAAAGCTTTTTTTTAAAAATGGCCCTTATTGTTTTAGCCATTTAAAATTTGGCCATTAGCTTTTTGGCGCCCGTTTTTGCCCCTGGCCCCAAGCTTGCCCACGCCCCATGGCCCCCAGGCCCATTTAAATTTGGGAAAATTTAAAAAATTCTGGAAGGAAACTAGCCAAATTTTTTTCCCCTTTGGCTTTCCCTAAATTTTTTTTCCCCAAAAATCTTTGGGCCCCCCTAAAAAATTTTTAACCAAAAAAATTTTGGCCGGGTTCCCCTTTCCTAATTGTCAAAAACCCTCGTTAGCCCAGGAAATTTCTTTGAAAAAAGGGGGGAAAAGGTTAAAAATCTTTTTTTTCCCGGGGGGCCCCCTTTTCCCCAAAGGGTTTTGGGGTCTGGGGGAAACGCCGCCCCGATTTGGTCAGATTTTTTTTGAATCTAATTCCCCCAGTTTCACCCATCAAAACCCGCCCATTTTGCCTTTTGGCTATTTCCAAATGGAGGCTTTAAGGCCCAAAATTTTTTTCCCTATTTGGCTCGGGCTCTTTTCCTCAGGTTTCGGTCCCTTTCGTCCCCCCGGAAAACCCCTTTTTAAAAAAAGCCTTTTCCCCTTTCATTGGCTCAAAGCTCTTTCCCCTTTTTGACATTTCTAAACCCGGTTTTTGGTCTGAATTGCTGGGCCGCTCCCCCAAAACCGCAAAACAAGGCTTCCCGCCGTGCCGCCCCCCTTTTGGGGGCAAAAGGCAAAAAAACCATGGAAGGGCCGGCGCCAAGGGGTAACATTCAAGGCCGTGTTTTTCCGTGCAACAAGCTGCCCCTCCCCTTTTTTTGGCTGGGCAAAAATTAAACCCGGGCATTTTTTTAAGAAAAATCAATCATGCCCAAAAAACCCAAAAGCATTCTTGCCGGGGTTGTAGGAAATGAACCCCCTTTCTTTACAACCTTGGCCACAGGTTCGAAAAAAAAGGGGTATTTTCCCGGCGGGAAAAAAGGCGGGGGGGGGTCCCTTTTCTTCAAGCGTAAGCATGGCAAAAATATACGGGTGACAAAAATGGGTTCCTTTTTCCTTAAGGGGGGCGTCGCCCCCCTTTGAAAAAAGGGTCAGTTTTTGTTTTAATAATTCCCTCCCCTCCCCGGGCCGTTTTTTTTTAAAACCCCCTTTCCCGGTTTTCCCTAAGGGTGAAACAAAACCCTTAAAACCGGGGGGGAAATGATCCCCGGGTGCTACTCGCCCCTCAAATTTTCATGTCTAAAGATGAAAAATTGGTTAGGGCAACTGCAAATGCAAGCGTCTGGACGGACGTTGCCCGTCCATTTCTTCTGACTGGATGGCTCCCGTTTACTTTATATGGGAGACTAGACCAAACTGAATATGGGCTAGATCTCCATAAATTATAAAGCAGGAGCTTGCCCTCTTTAATGACCCTGATTTTGTGCAAAGGAGTGCGCAGCGTGACGCCCCTGGTTTTGGGAAACAAGCTTCATTATCTAATTCCATAAAAACAACACTGCACGCAGCCACCCAGAAAATAAAGTAAAATTAAGCGCATCGCATCTTACCCGCAACGTTCCACATTTGACTATTTGAGTTTGACCGATGGTCACATTTGCGCTTTCGCCATTTGACCAGTTGGCAACCAGTCAGAATAAATAAATGGGCAGCGACCTTGTCCGATAACGTCCGTTGACAAAACGACCTCAAATTTTTACTCAAATTAGTGTCATATAATTTTGTCAGACGTTGTCTGACCCCCTTCGCCTTCGGTCAGACAACGTCTGACAAATATAATAAGAGCGCCCGTGCCTTCATCATCTATGACAAACTCATCACTCGGAAAAATATAGTTATTAATTAAGTGCATCTGCCATCCAACGCTTTAAAGGCCAGGGTTGCCCTCACCAAAACCAGGACTCTGGTTTTTGCACAACGTGCGTGGCAAAGCGACTTAGCGACGCCCTGGTTACTGGTTTGGGGAAGGCCAGGGTTAGGATCATGATTAGGGCCATGATTTGTTAGGTTTAGGGTAAGGGTGATATGAGATTCAGCGACCGACGCTGAATTCTCGTGATGCCGAGGGTCTGTCTACGGCCGAAAAGGGGACTGGCAACGCTTTGCCCTAACCTGCTAACCAGGACACTGGTTTTGCGACGCCCCTGGTAAGGGGAAGGCAACGCCAGACATTCAGACAAATTGGGATATTTGAAGTTAGTGCCGCGCATTAAAAATAATAAATATGAATCTATACCCAACTGCCGTTATCGGCACTGGATAGTCACGTGTCATGCATCAATCGACATTGTAAAAATTTCATAGCAACGAATAGCCTGCACTTGGCACTGCGAGCCGCAATTCGTTATGTGATTGCCGTTTCGTTCTTTGACGTTTCGAGGAAGCAAAGAATGTGAAGTTATAATTTAAACCCCTGAATCCCTGATTCGATGCTTCGTGGCATGTGAGCTCCGCAAGCCAGCTGCCAGCACCTGACACCTATTCCGGCTCAGGAACGTAAGTCTCTAATAACTGGGCGCAAATGAGCGCAAATGAGCGCAAATGAGCGCTAATGAGCGCAATTGAGCGCAATTGAGCGCAATTGAGCACTAATGAGCGCAATTAAGCGCTAATGAGCGTAATTGAGCGCAATTGAGCGCTAATGAGCGCAATTGAGCGCTAATGAGCGCAATTAAGCGCTAATGAGCGCAATTGAGCGCTAATGAGCGCACTTAAGCGCAACTGAGCGCAAATGAGTATAAGAAAGTTTTATTTTTTGTAAAATAGCTACAACTGAGCGCAGCTGAGCGGAATTGAGCTCAACTGAGCGCAAAATTGAAATTATTTGCGCTCAGCACAACTGAGCGCAAAATTGAAAATTTGCGCTCAGTTAAACTGAGCGCATATGAGCGCAAATGAGCGCAAAATAATTTGCGCTCAGTTAAACTGAGCGCAAAATGCAAAAATTTGCGCTCGTTAGCGCTCGTTAGCGCTCATTTTCAAATTCTGTAAATTTTGCGCTCGTTAGCGCTCTGAGCGCAAAATGGGCGCAAAGTGGGCGCAAAATGGGGGTTAAAATCGCGATTTTGGGCTTAAAACTGCCTTTTTCGCCCCTTATTGGGCGTAGATGTCTCATGGGAGGTCAAATAGAAGTGTATCTGGTCATAAATTATTCGCCTGAAACCACTGAACCAATGATATTCGCCAGTTTTCCTTTGTTTTCCTGTAAAATCCAAAAACCCTATTTTACCTCAAAAAACAGTGATCCAGGCGTGTCTTCATTTCTAAAGGCACCCAAGATCCGAAATCGAAAACTTTGGCCGATTGAGCTGAAAATTTGCACGCCATCCATGGACGACCTAAGAAAGACATACCATACTTCAGAATCCCGAAATCAGCCATTTTGTGTCTGTTATGGGGGTTAAAATCGCGATTTTGGGCTTAAAAACTGCCTTTTTTCGCCCCTTATTGGGCGTAGATGTCTCATGGGAGGTCAAATAGAAGTGTATCTGGTCATAAATTATTCGCCTGAAACCACTGAACCAATGATATTCGCCAGTTTTCCTTTGTTTTCCTGTAAAATCCAAAAAAAACCTATTTTTACCTCTCAAAACAGTGATCCAGGCGTGTCTTCATTTCTAAGGCACCCAAGATCCGAAATCGAAAAGCTTTGGCCGATTGAGCTGAAAATTTGCACGCCATCCATGGACGACCTAAGAAAGACATACCATACTTCAGAATCCCGAAATCAGCCATTTTCTGTCTGTTATGGGGGTTAAAATCGCGATTTTGGGCTTAAAACTGCCTTTTTCGCCCCTTATTGGGCGTAGATGTCTCATGGGAGGTCAAATAGAAGTGTATCTGGTCATAAATTATTCGCCTGAAACCACTGAACCAATGATATTCGCCAGTTTTCCTTTGTTTTCCTGTAAAATCCAAAAAAACCCTATTTTTACCTCTCAAAACAGTGATCCAGGCGTGTCTTCATTTCTAAGGCACCCAAGATCCGAAATCGAAAAGCTTTGGCCGATTGAGCTGAAAATTTGCACGCCATCCATGGACGACCTAAGAAAGACATACCATACTTCAGAATCCCGAAATCAGCCATTTTCTGTCTGTTATGGGGGTTAAAATCGCGATTTTGGGCTTAAAAACTGCCTTTTTCGCCCCTTATTGGGCGTAGATGTCTCATGGGAGGTCAAATAGAAGTGTATCTGGTCATAAATTATTCGCCTGAAACCACTGAACCAATGATATTCGCCAGTTTTCCTTTGTTTTCCTGTAAAATCCAAAAACCCTATTTTTACCTCTCAAAACAGTGATCCAGGCGTGTCTTCATTTCTAAGGCACCCAAGATCCGAAATCGAAAAGCTTTGGCCGATTGAGCTGAAAATTTGCACGCCATCCATGGACGACCTAAGAAAGACATACCATACTTCAGAATCCCGAAATCAGCCATTTTCTGTCTGTTATGGGGGGTTAAAATCGCGATTTTGGGCTTAAAAACTGCCTTTTTTCGCCCCTTATTGGGCGTAGATGTCTCATGGGAGGTCAAATAGAAGTGTATCTGGTCATAAATTATTCGCCTGAAACCACTGAACCAATGATATTCGCCAGTTTTCCTTTGTTTTCCTGTAAAATCAAAAAACCCTATTTTTACCTCTCAAAACAGTGATCCAGGCGTGTCTTCTAAAACCCAAGATCCGAAATCAGCTTTGGCCGATTGAGCTGAAAATTTGCACGCCATCCATGGACGACCTAAGAAAGATACCATACTTCGTCTCATGGGATCAGCCATTTTCTGTCTGAAAATTTGCACGCCATCCATGGACGACCTAAGAAAGACATACCATACTTCAGAACTCGAAATCAGCCATTTTCTGTCTGTTATGGGGGGTTAAAATCGCGATTTTGGGCTTAAAACTGCCTTTTTTCGCCCCTTATTGGGCGTAGATGTCTCATGGGAGGTCAAATAGAAGTGTATCTGGTCATAAATTATTCGCCTGAAACCACTGAACCAATGATATTCGCCAGTTTTCCTTTGTTTTTTCCTGTAAAATCAAAAACCCTATTTTACCTCTCAAAACAGTGATCCAGGCGTGTCTTCATTTCTAAGGCACCCAAGATCCGAAATCGAAAAGCTTTGGCCGATTGAGCTGAAAATTTGCACGCCATCCATGGACGACCTAAGAAAGACATACCATACTTCAGAATCCCGAAATCAGCCATTTTCTGTCTGTTATGGGGGGTTAAAATCGCGATTTTGGGCTTAAAAACTGCCTTTTTTCGCCCCTTATTGGGCGTAGATGTCTCATGGGAGGTCAAATAGAAGTGTATCTGGTCATAAATTATTCGCCTGAAACCACTGAACCAATGATATTCGCCAGTTTTCCTTTGTTTTCCTGTAAAATCCAAAAAACCCTATTTTTACCTCTCAAAACAGTGATCCAGGCGTGTCTTCATTTCTAAGGCACCCAAGATCCGAAATCGAAAAGCTTTGGCCGATTGAGCTGAAAATTTGCACGCCATCCATGGACGACCTAAGAAAGACATACCATACTTCAGAATCCCGAAATCAGCCATTTTCTGTCTGTTATGGGGGTTAAAATCGCGATTTTGGGCTTAAAAACTGCCTTTTTCGCCCCTTATTGGGCGTAGATGTCTCATGGGTGGTCAAATAGAAGTGTATCTGGTCATAAATTATGCGCCTGAAACCACTGAACTAATAATATTCGCCAGTTTTCCTTTGTTTTCCTGTAAAATCCAAAAAACCCTATTTTTACCTCTCAAAACATTGATCCAGGACGTTCTTCATTTCTGAGGCACCAATTACCAAAGATCCGAAATCGAAAAACTTTGGCCGATTGAGCTGAAAATTTGCACCGGTGCATCCATGGACGACCTAAGAAAGACATACCATACTTATTACTTCAGAATCCCAAAATCAGTCATTTTCTGTCTGTTATGGGGGGTTAAAATTGCGTTTTTCGGCTTAAATACTGCCTTTTTCGCCCCTTATTGGGCGTAGATGTCTCATGGGAGGTCAAATAGAAGTGTATCTGGTCATAAATTATTCGCCTGAAACCACTGAACCAATGATATTCGCCAGTTTTCCTTTGTTTTCCTGTAAAATCCAAAAACCCTATTTTTACCTCTCAAAACAGTGATCCAGGCGTGTCTTCATTTCTGAGGCACCCAAGATCCGAAATCGAAAAGCTTTGGCTGATTGAGCTGAAAATTTGCACGCCATCCATGGACGACCTAAGAAAGACATACCATACTTCAGAATCCCGAAATCAGCCATTTTCTGTCTGTTATGGGGGGTTAAAATCGCGTTTTTCGGCTTGAAAACTGCCCTTTTTCGCCCCTTATTGGGCGTAGATGTCTCATGGGTGGTCAAATAGAAGTCTATCTGGTCATAAATTATGCGCCTGAAACCTTTGAACCAATGATATTCGCCAGTTTTCCTTTGTTTTCCTGTAAAATCCAAAAATAAAAATCCCTATTTCACCTCTCAAAACTGGGATGCAGGCGTGTCTTCATTTCTCAGGCACCCAAGATCCGAAATCAAAAAGCTTTGGCCGATTGAGCTGAAAATTTGCACGCCATCCATGGACGACCTAAGAAAGACATACCATACTTCAGAATCCCGAAATCAGCCATTTTCTGTCTGTTATGGGGGGTTAAAATCGCGATTTTGGGCTTAAAAACTGCCTTTTTTCGCCCCTTATTGGGCGTAGATGTCTCATGGGAGGTCAAATAGAAGTGTATCTGGTCATAAATTATTCGCCTGAAACCACTGAACCAATGATATTCGCCAGTTTTCCTTTGTTTTCCTGTAAAATCCAAAAACCCTATTTTTACCTCTCAAAACAGTGATCCAGGCGTGTCTTTCATTTCTAAGGCACCCAAGATCCGAAATCGAAAAGCTTTGGCCGATTGAGCTGAAAATTTGCACGCCATCCATGGACGACCTAAGAAAAGACATACCATACTTCAGAATCCCGAAATCAGCCATTTTCTGTCTGTTATGGGGGTTAAAATCGCGATTTTGGGCTTAAAAACTGCCTTTTTCGCCCCTTATTGGGCGTAGATGTCTCATGGGAGGTCAAATAGAAGTGTATCTGGTCATAAATTATTCGCCTGAAACCACTGAACCAATGATATTCGCCAGTTTTCCTTTGTTTTCCTGTAAAATCCAAAAAACCCTATTTTTACCTCTCAAAACAGTGATCCAGGCGTGTCTTCATTTCTAAGGCACCCAAGATCCGAAATCGAAAAGCTTTGGCCGATTGAGCTGAAAATTTGCACGCCATCCATGGACGACCTAAGAAAGACATACCATACTTCAGAATCCCGAAATCAGCCATTTTCTGTCTGTTATGGGGGTTAAAATCGCGATTTTGGGCTTAAAAACTGCCTTTTTCGCCCCTTATTGGGCGTAGATGTCTCATGGGAGGTCAAATAGAAGTGTATCTGGTCATAAATTATTCGCCTGAAACCACTGAACCAATGATATTCGCCAGTTTTCCTTTGTTTTCCTGTAAAATCCAAAAAACCCTATTTTTACCTCTCAAAACAGTGATCCAGGCGTGTCTTCATTTCTAAGGCACCCAAGATCCGAAATCGAAAAGCTTTGGCCGATTGAGCTGAAAATTTGCACGCCATCCATGGACGACCTAAGAAAGACATACCATACTTCAGAATCCCGAAATCAGCCATTTTCTGTCTGTTATGGGGGTTAAAATCGCGATTTTGGGCTTAAAACTGCCTTTTTCGCCCCTTATTGGGCGTAGATGTCTCATGGGAGGTCAAATAGAAGTGTATCTGGTCATAAATTATTCGCCTGAAACCACTGAACCAATGATATTCGCCAGTTTTCCTTTGTTTTCCTGTAAAATCCAAAAACCCTATTTTTACCTCTCAAAACAGTGATCCAGGCGTGTCTTCATTTCTAAGGCACCCAAGATCCGAAATCGAAAAGCTTTGGCCGATTGAGCTGAAAATTTGCACGCCATCCATGGACGACCTAAGAAAGACATACCATACTTCAGAATCCCGAAATCAGCCATTTTCTGTCTGTTATGGGGGTTAAAATCGCGATTTTGGGCTTAAAACTGCCTTTTTCGCCCCCTTATTGGGCGTAGATGTCTCATGGGAGGTCAAATAGAAGTGTATCTGGTCATAAATTATTCGCCTGAAACCACTGAACCAATGATATTCGCCAGTTTTCCTTTGTTTTCCTGTAAAATCCAAAAAACCCTATTTTTACCTCTCAAAACAGTGATCCAGGCGTGTCTTCATTTCTAAGGCACCCAAGATCCGAAATCGAAAAGCTTTGGCCGATTGAGCTGAAAATTTGCACGCCATCCATGGACGACCTAAGAAAGACATACCATACTTCAGAATCCCGAAATCAGCCATTTTCTGTCTGTTATGGGGGGTTAAAATCGCGATTTTGGGCTTAAAACTGCCTTTTTCGCCCCTTATTGGGCGTAGATGTCTCATGGGAGGTCAAATAGAAGTGTATCTGGTCATAAATTATTCGCCTGAAACCACTGAACCAATGATATTCGCCAGTTTTCCTTTGTTTTCCTGTAAAATCCAAAAAACCCTATTTTTACCTCTCAAAACAGTGATCCAGGCGTGTCTTCATTTCTAAGGCACCCAAGATCCGAAATCGAAAAGCTTTGGCCGATTGAGCTGAAAATTTGCACGCCATCCATGGACGACCTAAGAAAGACATACCATACTTCAGAATCCCGAAATCAGCCATTTTCTGTCTGTTATGGGGGGTTAAAATCGCGATTTTGGGCTTAAAAACTGCCTTTTTTCGCCCCTTATTGGGCGTAGATGTCTCATGGGAGGTCAAATAGAAGTGTATCTGGTCATAAATTATTCGCCTGAAACCACTGAACCAATGATATTCGCCAGTTTTCCTTTGTTTTCCTGTAAAATCCAAAAAACCCTATTTTTACCTCTCAAAACAGTGATCCAGGCGTGTCTTCATTTCTAAGGCACCCAAGATCCGAAATCGAAAAGCTTTGGCCGATTGAGCTGAAAATTTGCACGCCATCCATGGACGACCTAAGAAAGACATACCATACTTCAGAATCCCGAAATCAGCCATTTTCTGTCTGTTATGGGGGTTAAAATCGCGATTTTGGGCTTAAAAACTGCCTTTTTCGCCCCTTATTGGGCGTAGATGTCTCATGGGAGGTCAAATAGAAGTGTATCTGGTCATAAATTATTCGCCTGAAACCACTGAACCAATGATATTCGCCAGTTTTCCTTTGTTTTCCTGTAAAATCCAAAAAACCCTATTTTTACCTCTCAAAACAGTGATCCAGGCGTGTCTTCATTTCTAAGGCACCCAAGATCCGAAATCGAAAAGCTTTGGCCGATTGAGCTGAAAATTTGCACGCCATCCATGGACGACCTAAGAAAGACATACCATACTTCAGAATCCCGAAATCAGCCATTTTCTGTCTGTTATGGGGGTTAAAATCGCGATTTTGGGCTTAAAAACTGCCTTTTTCGCCCCTTATTGGGCGTAGATGTCTCATGGGAGGTCAAATAGAAGTGTATCTGGTCATAAATTATTCGCCTGAAACCACTGAACCAATGATATTCGCCAGTTTTCCTTTGTTTTCCTGTAAAATCCAAAAAACCCTATTTTTACCTCTCAAAACAGTGATCCAGGCGTGTCTTCATTTCTAAGGCACCCAAGATCCGAAATCGAAAAGCTTTGGCCGATTGAGCTGAAAATTTGCACGCCATCCATGGACGACCTAAGAAAGACATACCATACTTCAGAATCCCGAAATCAGCCATTTTCTGTCTGTTATGGGGGTTAAAATCGCGATTTTGGGCTTAAAAACTGCCTTTTTTCGCCCCTTATTGGGCGTAGATGTCTCATGGGAGGTCAAATAGAAGTGTATCTGGTCATAAATTATTCGCCTGAAACCACTGAACCAATGATATTCGCCAGTTTTCCTTTGTTTTCCTGTAAAATCCAAAAACCCTATTTTTACCTCTCAAAACAGTGATCCAGGCGTGTCTTCATTTCTAAGGCACCCAAGATCCGAAATCGAAAAGCTTTGGCCGATTGAGCTGAAAATTTGCACGCCATCCATGGACGACCTAAGAAAGACATACCATACTTCAGAATCCCGAAATCAGCCATTTTCTGTCTGTTATGGGGGTTAAAATCGCGATTTTGGGCTTAAAACTGCCTTTTTCGCCCCTTATTGGGCGTAGATGTCTCATGGGAGGTCAAATAGAAGTGTATCTGGTCATAAATTATTCGCCTGAAACCACTGAACCAATGATATTCGCCAGTTTTCCTTTGTTTTCCTGTAAAATCCAAAAACCCTATTTTTACCTCTCAAAACAGTGATCCAGGCGTGTCTTCATTTCTAAGGCACCCAAGATCCGAAATCGAAAAGCTTTGGCCGATTGAGCTGAAAATTTGCACGCCATCCATGGACGACCTAAGAAAGACATACCATACTTCAGAATCCCGGAATCAGCCATTTTCTGTCTGTTATGGGGGGTTAAAATCGCGATTTTGGGCTTAAAAACTGCCTTTTTTCGCCCCTTATTGGGCGTAGATGTCTCATGGGAGGTCAAATAGAAGTGTATCTGGTCATAAATTATTCGCCTGAAACCACTGAACCAATGATATTCGCCAGTTTTCCTTTGTTTTCCTGTAAAATCCAAAAACCCTATTTTTACCTCTCAAAACAGTGATCCAGGCGTGTCTTCATTTCTAAGGCACCCAAGATCCGAAATCGAAAAGCTTTGGCCGATTGAGCTGAAAATTTGCACGCCATCCATGGACGACCTAAGAAAGACATACCATACTTCAGAATCCCAAAATCAGCCATTTTCTGTCTGTTATGGGGGGTTAAAATCGCGATTTTGGGCTTAGAAACTGCATTTTTTCGCCCCTTATTGGGCGTAGATGTCTCATGGGAGGTCAAATAGAAGTGTATCTGGTCATAAATTATTCGCCTGAAACCACTGAACCAATGATATTCGCCAGTTTTCCTTTGTTTTCCTGTAAAATCCAAAAACCCTATTTTTACCTCTCAAAACAGTGATCCAGGCGTGTCTTCATTTCTAAGGCACCCAAGATCCGAAATCGAAAAGCTTTGGCCGATTGAGCTGAAAATTTGCACGCCATCCATGGACGACCTAAGAAAGACATACCATACTTCAGAATCCCGAAATCAGCCATTTTCTGTCTGTTATGGGGGTTAAAATCGCGATTTTGGGCTTAAAACTGCCTTTTTTTCGCCCCTTATTGGGCGTAGATGTCTCATGGGAGGTCAAATAGAAGTGTATCTGGTCATAAATTATTCGCCTGAAACCACTGAACCAATGATATTCGCCAGTTTTCCTTTGTTTTCCTGTAAAATCCAAAAAACCCTATTTTTACCTCTCAAAACAGTGATCCAGGCGTGTCTTCATTTCTAAGGCACCCAAGATCCGAAATCGAAAAGCTTTGGCAGATTGAGCTGAAAATTTGCACGCCATCCATGGACGACCTAAGAAAGACATACCATACTTCAGAATCCCGAAATCAGCCATTTTCTGTCTGTTATGGGGGGTTAAAATCGCGATTTTGGGCTTAAAAACTGCCTTTTTTCGCCCCTTATTGGGCGTAGATGTCTCATGGGAGGTCAAATAGAAGTGTATCTGGTCATAAATTATTCGCCTGAAACCACTGAACCAATGATATTCGCCAGTTTTCCTTTGTTTTCCTGTAAAATCCAAAAAACCCTATTTTTACCTCTCAAAACAGTGATCCAGGCGTGTCTTCATTTCGACCTAAAGAAAGACATACCATACTTCAGAATCCGAAATCAGCCATTTTCTGTCTGTTATGGGGGTTAAAATCGCGATTTTGGGCTTAAAAACTGCCTTTTTCGCCCCTTATTGGGCGTAGATGTCTCATGGGAGGTCAAATAGAAGTGTATCTGGTCATAAATTATTCGCCTGAAACCACTGAACCAATGATATTCGCCAGTTTTCCTTTGTTTTCCTGTAAAGAGAAAAATCATAAGTTTTCATATGGTCTCAACTAGGGCATGATTATACTCGAATCTTAGGTCTTTTGGCACGAGAAATCGATTAAAGCAACTTTCAAAACGCTCAATCCATTACTTTGGGCATTTTGGGCCACACCCACTTTTTGTCATCAAAATTATGGCCGAAAATCTGAAGTTTTCATATGACTGCAACTAGGGCATGGTGATACTCGAATCCTAGGTTTTTTGGCACGAGAAATCGATTAAAGCATTTTTCAAAACGCTTACTCCATTATTTTGGGCATTTTTGGCCACGCCCACTTTTTCACATCAATATTATGGCCTAAAATCTGATGTTATTATACGTCCTCAATTAGGCCTTTATTATACTCAAATCTTTGGTTTTTTGCACGTGAAATCGTCAAAACGCTATCAGCAATTCTGGGCATTTTGGACCACTCTTACTTTTTCGCATCAATATTACGGCCGAAAATATTAAGTTATTATATTTTTCCATTCCAACTAGGGCATTGTACTCAACAACTAGGATTATTGGCATGAGAAATCTAAACGCTAAGTCCAATATTTTGGGCCTTTAGGGATATGCTCACTTATTGTTATCGAGGTTTTGGTGCCTTTTGATTGAATACCCAAATTTTATCAACAAGTTTTATAAAGAGAAGCATTATGATTTAAACTCGAAACATATCTTTTCTGGCATGAGAAATAGATTAATTAAGTCTATCATATAAATGCTTTAATAGTTGAACTTGAATTTAATCAATAGTGATACTCTCATATTTGTCACGAAGCTTTTGGCCATGGTCGTGCAGTTGGCAACAAGTCGACTACAGTGTAGTTATTCAATGGTGGTAAGGACTCTGTGCTGTTGGATACTCATTCGCAGTCGGCCCCTTTGAGGGATATGCAGTCCACAGTCTTCAGAGGTGAAATTCGACATGACTTATGAGAGGAGATTTGTCTTACTTCAAGTTAAGCACCTTCTTAAGGGTGTCCTACAGTCATGATGTACATGCAACGACAGAACTATCAAGCCATTGCAACGTAAATTTTTCTGGATGTTCATGGCAATCATAGCAGCCATCATCGTCATAGTATCAAAGTTGACTTTTAGAATCAGGAATCCATCACGATCTGAAGGGTGGAGGAGAAAGCTGTATAGGACCTCGCATGTATTTAGTTATACAGTATAATTAGACGTAAGATAGATGGTTATACCAATGTAAGGTCATAATTTAAATTGTATTATATCAAGACAAATCATTAACAGCTTACAGGTCATATCATGTGCATCTCAACTTACGAGGTTCTTGTGTCAATCAAACGAATTTGTGTAATGTGCACGATCTGTAATATTGAATCTAGGCTATAATCACATCCGTTGCAATAGCAATGGCCTTTCGTACAGGTAATAGCAATAGCTATAGTCTAGGCCCTGTACTGAGTCCCTCAGTTTCGATCCCTTGTTTATTACATGTTGTACAGCAAGGATATCCACTGAGCTCACCGGGTTAGGCTCATAGCCATGGGGCCATTACTACTACGACGGAAGTTGTCTTTATATCCTCTGCGAAGTGGAAAAGTTTCCATGGGTTGGACAGGTAATAAGATGGGATACTTGCCTACCATAAACTAGCAACAACTATAACCATATATATTCTATCGAAATACCCAAACTTAGGCCAGGAACTCAGGACACAAGTAAGAAGTCGGCCTTGACCTAGGATTCAAGTATAATTTTGAATTAGCATTTGAGGGAGTTTCCAAAATGATTAAATTTCCTCTTCTTTGGTATTATACCTACTTGTGCAATTTTTTAGTGCCTAAAATCACCTATCTGCCTAATCACCCTAATTTTATACTGCCATATCATCATAACTTCAGATTTTAGGCCATAATAATGTGAAAAAGTGGACGTGATCCGAAATGCCCAGAATATTGGTGTTAGCGCTTTGACAATTGCTTTAATCGAATTCTCGTGCCAAAATACCTAGGATTTTAGTATAATCATGCCCTAATCAAGAACGTATAATAACTTCAGATTTTCGGCCATAATTTTGATAACAAAAAGTGGGCGTGGCCAAAAATGCCCAAAATAATGGAGTAAGCGTTTTGAAAGTTGCTTTTATCGATTTCTCGTGCCAAAAAACCTAGGATTCGAGTATCATCATGCCCTAGTTGCAGTCATATGAAAACTTCAGATTTTCGGCCATAATTTTGATTACAAAAAGTGGGCGTGGCCCAAAATGCCCAAAATAATGGATTGAGCGTTTTGAAACTTGCTTAAATCGATTTCTCGTGCCAAAATACCTAAGATTCGAGTATAAACTATAATCATGCCCTAAATGAGACCATATGAAAACTTATGATTTTTGCCCATAATTTTGATGACAAAAAGTGGGCGTGGCCCATAATGACCAAAATATTGGTTTTAGGACTTAGATATTGCTTTTAAACGATTCCTCGTGCCAAAAACATTGGGTTAGAGTATAATCATGCCCTAAATGAGACCATATGAAAACTTATGATTTTTGCCCATAATTTTGATGACAAAAAGTGGGCGTCGCCCATAATGACCAAAATATTGGTTTTAGGACTTAGATATTGCTTTTAAACGATTCCTCGTGCTAAAAACATTGGGTTAGAGTATAATCATGCCCTATTTGCTTTTGAATAAATTTTTAGCAATTTTTCTTTAAAATTCCCACGGTCAAAAAAGGGCGTGGCCACCCTGAGGTTTCCGAAAGTCGAAAATTTGAATCAATTTTTTTGGTGGCATGGCTCTAGACACCTATAAGAGTCGATTGAGCCACTAAAACCTTAGTAAGGAATTTTTTGCAGGCACTCCGTCTCCAGATGATTCCCTTACTATATGGCATTTGGGTACAGACTTGGGACACTTCCGGAAACTCCGCGGAGTTCCGGAAATACCGTGGTCGTGGAGACCCGATATGGATGATAGGTCAATCGTTATAGAACATAGACTACTAAAAGGTGGAGGGGGTTGCCAGACGTTGCCTGCCCCATATTTTTTTCACTCTGCGAGTCGGGGCGCGCGCGCGCTTCGCGCGAGCAAATTCCCCTAACCAGGGGTGTCGCGCACGCCTGCGCGTAACCAGGGTCCTGGTTAGGGCAACCGAAATTTCAATTTTATTATATACCTGTCATTCTTAGGACCAGATGATGCAGGGTAGTGAAAATAAATTCCCTCTGACATTGCCAGGCGTTGCCTGGGCCCCCCGCCCGGTAAGGGCCCAGGAAATTTCGGTCGCACGTCCCTTTCTTCTGGCGTTTCGCACAAAGTTTTGGAACGTTGCGCCCGCGGTGATGAATAACATCCTAGGCAATGCTTCTCTAGAGTGTAGAGGGAATTTATTTTTCTACTACCCTGCATCATCTGGTCCTAAAAATGACTGTGGTATAATTTTTTGGGGATAAAATTGAAATTTCTCGGTCGCACCTGCCACAGGGCGTTTTAACACACGTTTTCGCCTGTGAAATTTGAGGTGATGCTATATCATCGCAATCTTTTGATTTTGAGCTTTTTCAACCACACCAGCGTGATCTACGTCCCAGACTATGTACCCGTACTAGGTAGCATCCTACGATTACGTGTTAGGTAACTCTTTTGCGCGGCGTACTTCAACTTGGACGCGCGCTCACACTGTGCTTTTTCATTTTGCTGCGCACGATTGTGCTTTTTGAGTGATAGCGCGCAAATGCAATTTCCATAATACCTAAAAGCACGTGAACTGGAAGTGAAACACATCTGCGCGCAGCAATTGTAAAAAGAACAACGCGCATCCTAATATTGAATGTCATTGTCAATAAGCCGCACACTAAAGTCGGGATACTGGAAAGCTCCGAACACATACGCAGTTCAAAAAGCCACAAAAACAATGAATTAATATTTGATTAGATTAAACTTAACAATTAATGTATTATTTACAAAAGATAAGGCTAATGATATATCGAGCATTCCACTTCATGCTGCAATCAGGACGACTACGGATCAAAGTGCAATACAAATGTTAAACTTTGGATATTATTTACTATGACTGTCTCATTCAAACACAAATTCAACGAAACACTACTTTATTGTATCAAAGATGGACTTACCATTAATTACTAGAAAGAGATGAAGTATCATTTACATATCTTATAATCCTTGAGTAATGAGTTCAATTTTCGTTCAGACAGAACTTACAGACTAACAATCATTCTTTAAATGATTCAAGATTTCAAACATTGGTAATGTTAATGCTAACCATATTATGAATATCAACATGAACAATGTTCCAGAAATTACACAGTTCAGTGCTTTCCAACTTCCAAGCACATGGAGGAATGTTCCAGAATTACTGAGTAATTTGTCCACTTGTCTAACGGTTGAATTGTACTTACAATTAAAATGGAAAGTTCTTTAAACAAATTATAGAACAAGATACCCAGTCAGTGCGCCAATGCTATCAGAAAAAATCCTGACTTTATGCTGGGTTCAATGCCGATACATGATACGAGAGAAAACGGGGCTATATTTGGAACATTTTGACTCGAAATATCAACCTTTGCTTAAAGAGAGTATCAAAAATCAACTTTAAACTGCTTAAAAATCATCGTCAATTCAGTTCATTTCATACATCTAGAGGGGTAAAGTTTAATACAGGGTGATACGGATTTTAAGCTTTCAAACTCGTGATCAACGTCAGCTCAATCTCACTGATTCATAAGTTAAAAATTAACTGATTCAGATACGATTCGCTTAATTTGTGATCTCTAAATATGAAAAAATTCAAAATCACACGAAAATGTTTATCAGCTACTTGGCTGTTCTTCTTGGATCAAAAGTACCATTACCTAGCTGCTAGCAGTGGTTTACAATATCGTAGTGATTTAGCGTTCTAACTATGAAATTTTGATTTGGATTGCAACTAGTTATTCAGCTGTCTATAGCATAGCAATACCATGGCCCGCAACAATTTACCCGTTGAAATTATCTGAACCAGTATTGTTTAACAACTACGTGATATATAATATTAAAGTAACGCAGGTGTCAGCAAATATCAGAGAATGATCCTGAAATTTCCACTCGCGAGTCACTTACATACGTACGTGATAAACTCACAGACATGATTGTATCCTCGTGTGCACTGATAGTTCAATTTCATGACGATTTCAGGGTGAGTAGGATCACGCACGTACACAATGATTTACCACGCGAATTTTCAAAATCAGTCTCATTCTCGACCTTGCAACACCTTCGTATAGTATGATAATCAATAAAGCATCGACAGTATTATTCGAAATAATATAACACAAAGTTTTATTATTATTTTCAGCTCGCGTAAATTTATATATGTATAATTCCCTGGCAAAGAAAAAAAAGTATTATTATATATCATTAACATTATTATCATATCATGTATTCACAACACGCACTCGGGATATTCACACTAACTAATATATTAATTATAACCGTGGTGTCTCCATCTTTTCCAGCACGGCGCATTACGCCGGGCATGGGCACTTTATTGCGGCGCATGGCAGCGCGCGAATGTGCTTTACTATATGTTGCATAGAAAGTACATTCGCGCGCTGTCACGCGGCGCAAAAAAGTGCCCATGCGCGGCGTGATGTGCCGTGCGCATGAAAAGGTCGAAAAACCACTCTAATTGTTAACAGGGCGCCTGAGGTAAGGTGAAGAAACTATAGGTAATGATATATGTGCATATATAGGTCGCGTGGGAATAATAGGCGGACAGGCGGTCAAGAAGGCTCGTTATCACTGTTTGTAATGGTGAGTTGATGACGCCATTATCATTGTTTACAATGGTGAGTTGATGACGTCATTATCATTGTTTACAATGAAAAATGGTGATGTGACGACAGCAAACCGTCCACTATCCCCACACGGCATACAATAGATAGTTGGGAGGTTTACAAGAGGACGCACACCTTTCTCTTCTTGCGGTCGCTGGGCCCAGGGTTTTTGCTGTTTATTTGATGCACCAAATCGACGAAAATCTGCGGAGAGAGGGGTCGTTATGGGTTTGATAATGTGGGGGTTAGCTTCGAGGGTTCCATTTATACTGAGGGTTGTGAAATATAAGATACTCTTTTGGAGTGATACTATGGTAAGAATTAACTGAAAAGGGGCTTTCAGAGGCAGTAGGCATCCAATCAAGGATAAACTATTGTAGAAAGTGAATGATTTGTATCAAATTCAAGGGATCAATTGACGTTTTTTCCAGTAAAAATATTGATATTGATATTGCTATTTCCTAACGCTAACATTTTTGAAACAAACACCCTTCTTTCAAGAATGAAAGATTTTAAAACTTAGTATTGGAAAAATGCATTCGAACAACTGAGTATCCAGAATAATAATTCTGATATCAAATCCCAGAAAACGATGAAACGTGGAATAACGTTACAATAAGTAAGGCAAAGGCAATCTACGCCTTTCATACTTCCACGTGAGGTAATATCAAAACGTTGAAGCGATAAGAAAAGATCAGTTGAGTCTCGCTGTTAGCTTTTATCTTAATTCAGGACATGAATCAGAGACCAATTTTTCCCCAAAAGAAAGAGAAAATTCCCATTGCCCGAACGAATCTTATTTGTATTGCAATTTGGCACATGTGTACTTCCATGCTGAATCAATCAAACATTTGCATGTTTAATCAGGTCCTAAACAAGGCTGGGTCTATGACCGACTGTTTGGGCACCACTGAGTACTGCGTACAGATAACATGCTGGTTTACACTCACACACCCGACCCATGCAGCAGGCAGCAACACACAAGCCCCCGCCACCACACAAACATTAGGCGGTTGAAAGTGACGTCATTATCACGCTTTAAAGTGATAAATTGGTAACACTTCCAACCGCCTGGTATTTTGTGGGAGCAGCATTTTATCAGAATACACATTCACAATCCCGCTCTCACAGCCTCTCACTTTTTAGAGAAGAACACAGCACCGAGTCTCTTTGTCTTTTCCGCCGTTTGCACCCGGAGTCTTGGAGTTTATTTGACGTACTAAATCAATGAAAATCTGAAAATCAGTTTGTGGTGTAGATTCAGGGCGACACCTCATCTTGGCAAATGTTCATTTACACACCCACACTGTATGATTGACACCATTTAAAATGGCGAACTCTAATTTGCAGCACATTATTTCCATACCGTGTTTAATCATATCTGGGAGATGGAATCAACAAATTAAAACCAATTTGTGACGGAAATTACACGAAAAATGCATTTTCGTTTGTAACGCATTAAAGACATTTGACTTATGTCAGTACTGTGGTTTGTTGATAATGATATCTCATATTGTTATATTTGACAATCAGAAAGGAAGTATAGAGATGCTAGAATTTGGCAAAAAATCCTTCACCGACGCGTACGACGTACGAAGACCAATATGAAGGCCAATTTAAGAAAATTTTTCACTGTTACACAGAGCAATGATCAGTCTAATGATATCAAAAACAGTTAAGGTGCTGCTATTTTTCAGTACCACACAGTGATCGCTCAAAGTTGAAATTTACTGCGGTAAAAATAGCCAAAAAAGCGAAATCACTTTTCTTTTTGAACAGTGACTGTACGTACCGGTCGTCGCGTGCTGTACCAGCTGCGCTGCGCTCACATGTCACTTAATTAAACAAAACACAAAATATACATGGGAAACGCACGTGCGCGCGTTAAACTAAATGTCGGCCACAATTAAAGAGACATTGATGCAAAATGCTAGTAATAAGCAGTCTGCCTGTCTAAAACGATCAAAATTGAACTGAAATGATATTTGCTGGATAAATGAGACGAAATTATCGTTTTTGGTTCTTTTCTGCTACAGTGCTATACTATAATGGGGTGAAACATATCGTAATGGTCAAAAGATGAGGCCGCTTAAAAATATTCCCTTAACTTTGTCTTAAATTTGTGCTAAACCTTTTACCTTAGTACACCTAAGAACGGCATCACGTAATTGGCGCGCACTTAAAGATCGGCGCACTTTATTAGTGCGGTTTTTATGACTTGAGATCGAAAACGATAATCGATATGGAATTGAGAACCGAAATATGTATAAAAACGAATTCGAAAAACGCAAAATTCACGAAATTGTTCACTTAATTTCATGTGCACTTAATTACTGTACACTTAATTAGTGCGGTTTTTCCCAAACCGCACTAATTAAGTGACGCCGTTCTTAAGTGTACTAAGGTAGTTTGATTTCAGGTATACTACAAGATCAATCGTTGGTACTTGATGTCGCGGGAATGATTGGTTATAAGCGTTCAGACATGGATTTATGGGGTGACGTTTAAAGCTTGGAGATTTACTTAAGTTTGCCAACTTAGAGCCGGTTCCATCAAATAATCGCAATGTACAATGTAGCATTTACTTTTCATCGTTCTACAGACATTATAAACCTTGATTAGCCACAATATCATTCACTAAATTTGGCACGATAACGCCAAATGTTATCAACAGCACTGATAATTGTAAGCATCACTACGAAACGAAGCACAACAAAATACGCAACATAACGAAATAAAAACAGTTTGTTATCCTTGAACGTACCTCGTTGACATTGATCTTCTGTTTAGCAGAGGTCTCTTTAAAGGTGCAGTTGTTGAATTCCCGGCTCAGTTGGTTTCCCTGGTCCTTGCCCACGACCCTTTCGTCTTCCAGGTCACACTTGTTTCCGACCAGACACATCGGCACCTGTAACATCAGACTTAAATATGGATGGTGACCACATTAAAGTATTAGAGCTTTACTGCTTTACTGCTTTACTGTATGTAAGGTCATAGTGGGCTGGCTCTCATAGTCACCAGATGGCTTCTTAAATCTAAATTATATCTATGATGACTAGTCCATCTCACATCTGAGCTATTTTGAAAACTGAAGATACTGAGAAGGCTAACTTTCAAGTAATCGATATGGAATTGAGAACCGAAATATGTATAAAAACGAATTCGAAAACGCAAAATTCACGAAATTGTTCACTTAATTTCATATTGCATAATTACTGTACATAATTAGTGCGGTTTTCCCAAACCACTAATTGTGACGCCATTCTTAAGTGTACTAGGTGAATTTGATTTCAGGTATACTACAAGATCAATCGTTGGTACTTGATGTCGCAGGAATGATTGGTTATAAGCGTTCAGACATGGTTTATGGGGTGACGTTTAAGCTTGGATTTACTTAAGTTTGCCAACTTAGAGCGGTTCCATCAAATAATCGCAATGTACAATGTAGCATTTACTTTTCATCGTTCTACAGGACATTATAAACCTTGATTAGCCACAATATCATTCACTAAATTTGGCACGATAACAAAATGTTATCAACCACTGATAATTGTAAGCATCACTGCGAAACGAAGCACAACAAAATACGCAACATAACGAAATAAAAACAGTTTGTTATCCTTGAACGTACCTCGTTGACATTGATCTTCTGTTTAGCAGAGGTCTCTTTAAAGGTGCAGTTGTTGAATTCACGGCTCAGTTGGTTACCCTGGTCCTTGCCCACGACCCTTTCGTCTTCAAGGTCACACTTGTTTCCGACCAGACACATCGGCACCTGCGACATCAGGCGTAAATATGGATGGTGACCACATTAAAGTATTTGAGCTTTACTGCTTTACTGTATGTAAGGTCATAGTGGGCTGGCTCTTAGTCACCAGATGGCTTCTTAAATCTAAATTATGTCTATGATGAAGTATATCTGAGAAGGCTAACTTTCAAGTTTCAAATCTGTCTCGCAAATAAAATTATTTCATTTCGCAGATCACGCGCTATCTACCGGCACGCAAATCCCGTGTTACAGATCACGCGCTGCATGTCACGTGACCTCAACACCACAGTCCACACTCACGTCATCGCGGTCCTTGACTCGCAGGATCTGTTCCCGGAGGTCCTGGAGGTCGTTGAACGTTGACTGTGACGTGATGGAGTACACCAGGATGAAACCCTGTCCGTTCTTCATGTACAGGTCTCGCATAGCCGTGAATTGTTCCTGAAATCGGGGGTTTTATGTCAGGGATTGATAAATGATGGCTTTATGGACATGGAAAGTATGGCTGTGAAGTCAAGCGTTATGTAAGAAAGTGACAGGGATTAGATTGATTTTTGGATGTTCAATTTTCAATCTATTGGAGTTCGTAGTCAATTCAAGTCACATGTTTGATGTTTGTGCGTATTTGAAATGAAAAGTGTCCACGCCATTTTCCAAAAAAGGATCATAAATGTTCATACCAAAAGGGGCTATATTCCCACGGTAAAAAGATAACCTACCGTTCCAGCCGTATCTAGAATCTCCAACATGCACTGCTGGTTATCTATCTCCACTTGCTGAAATGACGAAATCATCAGTTATCTCTGATATATAAGGACCTCTGACCTCATGCGTTACGTCACTATATATTTTACATGCTCTAAAGCATTCCCAGGAAAAGGAACAAACATTTTGACGTAAACATTGACGTAAAAAGTTATTTAATTCTGATAACGATTCAAATCAATTCAATAACATATAAGGTAATGTAAAACCAAAAAAAACACTAATTCTTTCTTGCTCAGATCTAGAAGTTTACACTTTTTAAAATAATTAAAACATGTTACGATATAGAGAAAATGTACAGCAACATGGTACGAAATATCAATGTTATAATTATCAGATAAAATGAAGGTTCTTAAAACCACCAGGCACCAGATGTAACGCAATACATTCATATCTCAGAGTACACTATTAAACCAACGCCTTGAGTAAGAGAAAGGACTAAGATCACCAAACATACAGAACATTTGTTAGATGTAAATGTATATGTAACATTGAAATTACCGAGATGGTAAATAACTAAAATATTCCCATGATATCACATTATGATTTACTTGATGATTGAAATGCGATTCGATGAAACTTTGCTTTACATTCTAAAACTTTATTCTAAAACTCTGCTTCACACATGGAATGATGGAAGTACGTATAATTCCAGATTGCAAATATCATACCTTACGGTAGGAATCCTCGATAGTAGGATCGTATTTCTCAACGAATATTCCCTGCACAAACTGCACAGTCTGAGGGGAGGGTGATGAAATGTTAGGAATTATCTCAAACATGCGTGTTTGTGTGTGTGCGTGTGTGTTATGCCTTCATGTTTCCTGGGTGTAAATCTGGAGCGCGCACGAAAAATAGGCGGTTCAAAGTCATTTATAAACGTACTACATTTCACTATGATGAAGACGACTTCCTACTGTGTCTCAACCGCCTATTTTACTGAAGTGAGTTTAATTTGTGTGTAGTGCAAGTTCCGAGCTACGTATGAGTGTACGTGTTTAGGTATCATGCCTACAGTGGTGTATACAGAATACTATACAATTAGTGTAGCTGTACAAGTACAGCGTGACAAGTAGATGTATGTATGCGCGTGAATTAGTGTCCTAGGTAAAATGTATAGTTCAGTGCATTGTAGACTTATAGAAAAGAGAATACTTGACTTTGAGAAGCTGCGAATATTGGAGTTAAGTATTTTGCATAAAATGAAAATATGCGAGGAAGTGTTTATAGTATTGTTTCGAAGTTCGAGTCCATTGCTCAGATATGGTATTACACAGTATGTGCAATGTGATTCTCTGAAAGGGATAATACGCAAAAACAAGCCCAATATAAATGACATTGAAGATTCAATGTGAATCTATTATGATTCTATACCTAGATCTAAATCTAAATTTCAACTTGAAATCTATAAATTTAAAAATTACATCGCTAATTAAAAATGATTACGTAGCAGAACTTACCAAGGCTGATTTGCCTACACCACCGGATCCCAGCACAACTAGCTTATACTCCCTCATGGTGTGACTTGCTAAACTAGTGGTGGGTTCGGGTTAGTACAAATCTACAAAAGGTATATGGGGTTAACTGGGGTAAACTGGGTCAATATACGAGGAAATAGGTAAAGGGTAAACGTAACTGGGGCATTAGGATAAACAATCATTGGCAACAATGATTGGGTAGATAATAAACAATATAATATGGTAAACAGCAAACAGTGTTTTGAGTAGTCAAGTCAAATCAAAACGTACTGTACGACAGGACTGCAGATTCAGTGTGAAATCATTGAACTTGGCTATATTACTCCATGGCTGTGTGGGCGTGGCTGATGACATTGTATTCACAACATAATATCACTAATATATAGGTTTTAACACGTTGTATTGGTGGCGAGTGCTTACTCTCCACACACTAGCTTAGTATATAATATGTACACTAATAACCTCCACGGATAGAGCACACTGCTTCCACTCTCTATAGATTCATTCACAACTTGTATACACAGCTATTCACAACTCATGCAGCTCTATTCACAGCTCTATTCACAACTCATGCAGCTCAATTCACAACTCATGTAATTCTATTCACAAATCATGCATCTATTCACAATCATTCACAACTCATACAGCTCTATTCACAACTTTTATACACAGCTATTCGCAACTCATCTAACTCTATTTATACCTCATGCAACTATTCACTACGAACTAACACACCTGTTGACTCATTGCACAATGCATGATACACGAAAACTTACTACCTAGATCATACTAGAAGTTTGATTGGCGCTCGAAAGACGTTACTAAGTGTCAATATCATGGAGAATCATTGGCGTGTAACGTATTAAACTTACCCATAGGATCCAGAGACATTGACCAACCAGTGTGCGTGTTTACGGTCGACTAGCGCTGATTATTCAATGTCGAATGAACCTGTGGGTAAGCTAATTTACACCGTCGACATTAATTAAGTTCTCACGGGTTCTCATATTAATGAGTAAGGTGCATCTCACACAATGGATCTACATAACAGTGTGATAAGCGAACTACTACGAGAACAATGGTGTGTGACAGTGTTACAATCTGTAACAATAGATCCATGGTCTGAATCTCCGCTCCTATTGTGAGCAATAACCCTGCCGGGAGGACCATATATTGTAAACAATAAACATCATCTATGGTCCTGGATACAGATAATAATAGGAGTGATCTAATAATGGTGTAATTCATTATTGCTTCATCTTTTGCTTCGTCTGTCTTGTGTCTGTGCTGGACTGTTGACAGGGGCCAGGGCGGTAATAATTCATTGGTGTAAACACTTTTATCTTCAGAAAAGATTTCATGGTACATGCGTAAACACCCCGATCAATGCAAAACTAAACGAATTCAAATTTACACTCGATTAAAAATCATGATTTAAATGCAAAATTATACCAAAAAATCTGACAAAACATTCGAGTCAGCATGAAAAACATTCGTTATGATCTATCCAAATCAACTCAAGACAAAGAACCAAAATGAAGAAAGTGACAACTGCATGAAGATTGTAGTAGTTTGACGGAGACCATCATTTATATTCATTTAAGTGATGTAATCCCTATAACAGTATACCAATCCGTCAAATGGAACTTTAAAAGTCGCAAGGTGGTGTCCTACATCAAGCTATCAAAGAGGAAGTAGCTTAGAGAAGTCGTAGGAACGGTCTCAGATTTTGCAACGTTTGATTATCTATAAATTGGTGATGTATCGAACATGCTGAGTTCAATATAATGCGAATGATTCAAAGGGCGTTTGCAATAAGTATTAAGTACCTTAATATATTGACATAAAACGATGTTTAACTATACGACTTCAATTTCTTGCCCAACCTGCGTAATCAACGAAATAATGAGAATGCAATGACAATAGATGATTCACGTGATTTCGAATAATTAAGTTTCAAAAAATAGTATTTCGTCAAATTTCGACTTTTGAGAACATTAACAAAACAATCCAAGATACATCAGAAAACTAGTTTCTGAAAATGATTAAAACTTGCAAAAAATTTGGTTTGAAAGACCACGTTCACGGACAGTTCTAACTCCGAAATTTAAGCGATTTTGGGTGAGTTAATATTTTATAGATAAAGTAAAACGGGCAAATGAGCGCAAGACTGAGACATAAAAGAATAAAAAGTGGGTAAAACTGCAGTAATACGAGTTGGCGTGAAGACTTTACGGTTTAGGGTTACAGGAACTAGAAATACCAGTAACTCAGCAGTATGGCCAGAATGTTGGTTTTCCCACGGCGCATTACAATTCGACCAATCAGTGCGAAGGGATACTGCGTGTTGATTGGCCGAGCCAAGGAGCGTTGCGGGTAGATTGGAGGCGTCGCCTATAGTCAGTACTAGGAGCTAAGGAGTAAAGAGAAGAAGCAATAACTCGCAACACACATTATCAGGGTAGACATGGCATTTATCAGAGGACCTTTATACTTTTATAAGTGTGTCTCAAATTTCATCTACTGACATCATTCTTGCAGATATATAGGGAGCCACAAATCCTGGACGCATGGTTTTTGATAAAGTAATTATCAAGATAGATTAGTTTAACTTTATTGCTCGGAACAGCTGATGAAATTATTGAAAAAAACATATTTTACAGAGTTTATTTTGTTCTATGAATGAAGGAGAAAATATGATCTCATATAATGAAGACAACAATATCAATAACCCATTAAAGCTATTGCTATGAGCACAGAGCGTGATGCCTCTGAAGAGCCTAGCAACACGCACAGTGTGCACCCCAGTTCAACCCAATACGTTTATATCATAAATACCCTGGTAGTATCAATAAAATATATCATAGCTTCATCCCCCCTAAGAAAAGGGGGGGATGAAGATTTTGGTTCAGATAAGGTAGGTGGGGGGTTGTCCTAATTTCAACGATTCTGGGGGACTTGGACTGGAGGGGGGAGAAAAAATTAAGGGGGGGGATTGGGATCTGGCAGAAAATTTCAAAATTTGAGATGAAAATCCTATTTCATGAGAAATATTTTTTCTCCGACCCTTGGCTTCTGGGGGCTGCGCCCCAGACCCCCGCTATCTTTTTGTAAGACTGCCAAATAACTACAATACTTCAATTCCCTGCCATTTTCAAGTGAAATCAACTTAACTAATGTGTTTCTATGTTTTAATATTGTGTTGACAATATCCCTGAGACTTGCTTACATGCCATGATTCCCTTACAAGTGTCACTTCATAGCTTTTATTATATTCAAGGATTAATTTACATTAAAATTGAACTTCATTACCATTTCAGTCATTAGCAATATTATATGTTAAAACTCAAAATTGACTAAATTTCTTGTCTGTCATAGTTTATATACTTTCATCTTGTCATAAAGTTTTTAGTTTCGATTGATTCTATTGTAAACATTTCAATGGACATATCTTAGAAAGTTGTCTAAGTTTTGGTGGGGGTTGGTCCGAATTTTTGAAATCAGGGGCGGGTGGTCAAAAGGGGGATTGAGGATTTTGAAAATTCAGGGGGGAGGTTTTGTCAAGGGGGGAGTTAAAAAATTCAGGGGGGGGGATTGGACCCAGGATGAAGCTATGAAATATATCCACGGCCGTGGTCAAATTTACCGCGTTTCATATTATGTATAAACATTAAACACGCTGTAAAACACGCACCAAAAAGACTTCACCAATTGACAAATAATATTCACCGCGTTCCTGTTTTAAATCGGCATTCAACCCTTTTAAGGTGGTGAATGGAACAGTTCTCTTTTTAGAACGTGGTCATAGAGCATTATAATAGCTGTAGTCTGTACTGGTGAAATAGCGAGAAAAGGAGTCAACACAACAAAGACTTGACGGTCAACAAATCTAATGCCTCCACCTGCGATTTGCGAGCGATGTCGTCAGGCTATTGTATGTCATGTTATTCTATAAAATGTCTTTGAATACAATATTCATTTTATAAAAAGAAATCGCATAAATATATTACGCATAATACCTACTATAATATACTGGTGATGATGCCGGGAGAACAAAATACGAACCCGGAACCATTTGCTATTTATAGGTATTATTTTGATGCGAGTATCGGTGTCAGGTGTGTGTACTTTTTATGATCATAAGCATACCCGTTCTGGTGCTTTCCCAAGAACCACAACGTACAACATGTGAACATATCATTAAATGCAGAAAACGGGTCCTTGGATGGTGTGGCCGGAGCTAAATAACAAATTATCACAAATTTTTGGTGATTGAAAACCGTCAAATAGTCATGGTACAGCTAGAGTCGCTACCGTCACTTCTGCAGCTTGAACATTTCTCTTATCACTTGGCAATTGATGTGCAAGATGTGTACGTTGATAAGCTTATAGTCAGTGTTCCTACAATAACGTCATAGTGACCTTCAGTGAAATACACTAAAATTATTGGTACGGGTTCGGTGCCTAACTATGCCTATGCAGTTAGTTGTGTGAGATCATGATCTATATAACACAGAGCAATAGATCATCTGAATTCTATGGCACAGTTAACTGACAGAACTAAGAAAAATACCATTTTTTAAAACAATCTCGCAAAGAATCTACGATATGAAATAAATTGCTAAGTAGATAGCGCAGAATGGTAATTATGTAATTACAAGGTTTGGGCGCAGCAGGTCAGCAGGCTTCTGATTTACCCTTCACCAGTTCCAGGTTTGGACAATTTTTGGCAATTATTCCTTGGATTACATTGATTCACGCCAAAATCGCAATGTGCTTATGCCCAAATTAGATTCAATTTGATTTTGCTTTTGTTCAATCTTAGATAGTTAGATTGCTCTAAATTCACATTTTTCTGTTACCATCAACTCAGCATTAATTTAAATCGACCGACGTCTGTCTCAGATTTATGAAGAGATGCTATCAGAAACAGTCTCCACGATGCCAGCCATAAGGTCGTCCTCTGTCTTCAGATCTTGAATTTCAAAAGAAAAACAGTAAGCACGCCGTTCTTTCAAACGTTAAAATGCAGCAGTCAACAACGTATCAGGAAGCACTCGCATAGAACTGATCATAATCTGCACGTGCAGAATACGTGTATCCATAGCAACGGTGCGACTTAGCCCAGCTTAGCCTTCGTTTTCCTTGATATTTTCTTGGCAAGCTCAAATTTAAACTGTGCGCCCGCACAAACAGACATTATTCATTATTCATTATTTTAAACTTTACAACACTACTTTATACAATCAAATTTGAGATGTGTGTTATGCTGCGGGGACACACATTGATTAGCTAATCCTGCGTTGTTCGTGCTATAAGTGTACGTACGGCGTGATTGATTGTGCATGATACACCTCGTTACACAATCACTCAACCAAATCCCAATCAGTGTTGAATAACTGTTGTATCGATTTCGCTTTATCAGTGTCTGTGTACATTGTTGGTTGTCGTTACAACACTAACGGTTTCCAGAAGCAGCCTCGAAGACAAACCTAGTGCTGTTCTCTGTGTTGAACTAACCGTACTTCCAGGAACTTGGAGTATTTTATCAGTTTGTTTGCGTTATATTGTCGCAAACCAGGGGATTGTCCTTGTTGAGTGTCTGTCCGTTTACCCCTGGGACGCTCACGCCAATTCTCATTTGCTGCTGCCGTTGTAATTTCAGGTAGACGCAGCTTGCCACCCGACTGTTTTGCTCTGATTCAATACAACGACAATCATGGCACAGACAGATGACGACCTTGTCAATCGACATAACATCGTACTCGGTGAACTGATGAACGACTCCCCGGACGCTGAGATCAAAAAACTCATCGGAGCTTACAGACCCGGTGAGAAGTATCAGAAGAATCTGTCAGTAATGACCCACAGCATCTTCACATCTGCCATGCTGGAAAAGACCTGTGAATACATGGGAATACAAACACGGAACAGCAAGGGGGATAAGATCTACAAGAACAAGAAGCTGATGGGTGATAGGATCATTCTGAAGATTGAAGCGTGTTTCCCAACAAGCTTTCACTTGTTTCATCTGCTGGCAAGGCTCACATAACTGTCAGACTCTTTTAGACCAGAAACAGAGTCTTGATGAGTTTGATAGCCTACCCTCTGGATATGTATGGCTCTGTCACGACTGTAAGAAGAAGAATCAACTGATTCCCAGCGTTGCAAGCCATGCTGATACTGACTCAGAGGAGATGTGCGCCTCGAGGAACAAGAAGAAGAGGCAGAGGAAATAGCTGCTGGAGATGAGACAGAAGAACAGGAAACAAGCCAAAACCGCCATAGCCCTCGACGCAACATGCCCACCGGATTTGAGAGCCTTGGAGATGCTGGCTCATCGACCCTTCCAGCCCCAAATGGCAACAACACCAGTGCCATCTGTGACAAATACAGGAGGCACCAATGCCCACATGGTGTTTCAGGTAAAAAAGAGGTGGACGGCAGAATCTGTCCCTTCTCACATCCACGACTGTAGAGCCTTCATAACGAAGGGAGGTTGCAAGAAGGGGAAAGACTGTAAATTCCTCCACCCCAAGCTGTGCAGATCCAGCGTTAGGTCAAAGGTTTGTACAAACCAGGATTGTACCTTCACCCACCTTAAGGGTACACGTAGGAAGGCCCAGAGGATTCAGTACCCTCAGGTATCCTGAAAACGACCAGTTCGGCTTCCCACACGGAACAGATCTGACAGCATTGGCTCCAACGTCTACTGGAAGGAACGTAGTGCTACAACGCCAATGGAAGCACATTTGCAGAGGGCGAATCAGAAAAAGAAGTCTAATCAGGAAGACATTTCTTTTCTGGTAAATCCGCCATGATCGAGGATCTGAAAGGCACTCAGAGAGCTTCAACAAAACATGCTGACCTCCAACAGTTTGTGATACCCAGCATCAAACAGCAACGCTCCCTCCACCAATGCCTCAGCAACAGGTTCCCTTACCCAACCCATTGCACATGCAGGCTAACACAAGCCCAATGGTACCAGTGGGCGAACCAAGCTCCTTCATTCTGCTAAATGCCCAGGGTATTACACCCGAGGCAAACAGTTCTCAGCGTTGGAAGCTACCATACCTCGTTGATACAATCCTTGAGAACTGTAACAAGTTTATACCCTTTATCAGTATAACTGAATCCTGGCTTAAATCTTACCACTCAGACAGTCAGGTAGCTATTGAGGGATATACTTCCATTCGGGCTGACCGAGAGAAAATCAAGTGTGGGGGTGTCATACTTTACGTACATGACAGTTTACCAATATCGAGGACTGAAGTCTTTGATAACGGCGTCTGTGAGGCTGTAATGTGCACGCTAGAGTATTGACACGATACTTGTAACAATTTACAGACCACCCACCTGCTAACGACACTAAGTTCACCAGTTTACTTAGCGAGGTCCAGCAATACCTCGGCGGAGCTCAGAAACTGAAGCACCATGACCTGCATAACTGGTGACTTTAACTTGCCAGTTGTAGACTGGACAACACACACTGTATCGACCACTCACAAGGGTTAGCGAGAGAGTCACGCCTGCACAGCGGCTTTTTGACTTCATGGGTAGGAACTTCTTGAGTCAGCGGGTTGTAACTAGGCCTACTAGAGGTAACAATACTCTTGATCTCGTACTGACTAATTGCCCCTAACTACATTTGTGACGTCGACTGTGAAAAAACACCCGCATCTCTGACCATGACATAGTGACTGTGACATCTGCAAATCGACTGGGCACCTACCAACTCACCACAGGGGGTTCTACATATCGACCCCTACTCATTCAAATCCCTCAACTGCTTTGAGGGCGACTTCGACAAGATGAATGAGGACTTGCAGGGCATCGACTGGAACGGACTACAGAAGTCATGTTTACTAGAGGTGATGACGATGGTGCAATGTTCATGGAACTCATAAGATAACCATCCTCCAAATTGCCTTACAACACTGCCCCAAAAGTCGCAAACTAGCACCTCTCCAATACTGCCAAACCCAAGCCTAGGAACAGGAAGAAGCGCAGGTCCTCAAACGGAGGATGAGGAAACAGAAATGCAGACTCAGGGCCATTGAAACCTAACTCTCCTCTAATACAGCAAACCAGGGACAGTATCAGCCTTCTTTGCATCGATATCAGAGATGCAATCGACACTGAGTTCACTAGGAAGGAAGTAAAGGCTGTAACTGCAGTGAAGAAAAATCAAAGTTTTTCTTCAGTTGCTACTAAGTTCTCGAAGCTGAAGAGCAATATTGGGCCGCTGAGGATGATAACAACGAACTCCAGACAGACCCAAAGACAATGGCGGACATCCTTCAGAAGCAATATGTTTCGGTGTTTAGTGACCCATCAAATCCCGACATACGCGACACAACAGAGAACCTCACTCCCCCAACGTGTAGTATCACCGACATGGATTTTACACTGGACGACATAGTAGAAGCCATTGACGAGATTGATGCCTACTCCTCCACATCCCGTTTGGATGTATCCCTGCATGTATACTCAAGGCATGTAAAGCAATATCTCTGCATCCCCATTCACATGCTTTGGGATCATTCTTTTTTGCCAACGGAAAATACCCAGCATGCTCAAAGAGCAATTTATAACTCTATCCACAAAAAAAGATAGTAAAGCTGACCCACAAAACTATCGCCCAGTTTCCCTTACATCACACATCATAAAGGTGTTTGAACGGGTTATAAGGAACAGGCTGGTTGACTACCTAGAAGGTAACTCCCTGATATCCAAGAAACAACATGGATTCCGAAAAAGGGCGCAGCTGCCTCACCCAGCTTCTAGCTCACTACGACAACATAGTCCGGAACATGACCATGGGTATAGAAACAGACGTGATTTACCTGGATTTCCAAAGCGTTTGACAAGGTCGATCACCGTTTACTTTTTGAAGAAGCTCCGGTTTTATGGCATAGGAGGTCGCCTCTACCAATGGATCAAGGACTTTCTTTCAGGCAGGAGACAGATTGTAACTGTTGATGGTCAACACTCTGTAGCTGAAGATGTTACCAGTGGAGTACCACAGGGGACTGTTCTGGGCCCCTTTGCTTTTCCTCCTTGACGTGAATGACCTTGAAGAAGTCGTGGACTTTGCATCCTCTGCAAGTTTGCTGACGATACTCGACTCACAGCACCGATCACCCAGGAGACTGAAATGACCCTCCTACAAAGCGATCTCAACAAGGTTGTGGACTGGTCGATACAAAACAATATGGTCTTGCACGAGGGTAAGTTTGAGTACCTGTGTTACAGAGCAGGGAGACCCAATTGGCTGGACGAACTACCATTTAGCACGTTCAACTACAACACTCCAGCGGGTTTTTAGCCTTGATTCCAAGGATGTTGTGAAGGACTTGGGAGTTTTACTGTCTTCCAACTATCATTGGTCCACCCATAAACTCGATGGTTGCTGGAGCTAGAAAAACTGGCAGGATGGGCTCTTGGGTATTTAGAGACCGAAGTACACCGGTGATGCTAATACTGTGGAAATCTCTCATTCGATGCAAGCTGGAATACTGCAGCCCCTTGTGGCACCCCCACAAGCTGAGGGACACCAAAGCTATAGAGGATGTACAACGCTTCTTCACAAGGCACATCTGTGGCCTAAAGGACATGAGTTACTGGGCACGGTTACAAGTCCTTGGATTACAATCACTTCAAAGAAGACGTAGAGATTCATCACAATACACGTGTGGAAACTCCTTAACAACAAAGTACCCAATGACATCAATATGGAGTTCAGCTACAACGAAAGACTAGGCTGGAAAGCAAAACTACCTAAGCTACATGGGAGAGCAAAATCATCTGCTAAAACGCTGTATGATGCATCTTTTGCTGTGACGGGAGCAAAGTTATGGAATCTACTGCCCAAGGATGTAAACACAGTATCTGACGACTTGGATGCATTCAAAGTATGCCTTGGTAACTTCCTCAAGACTTTCCCTGACCATCCTCCTGTAACTAGCTACACTGCAACTAACAACAACTCTGTATTGGATTGGTCAAGCCAGTCGGGTGGCCTTCGGAAGGAGTTGACGACCCTGTAGGATCCTACTAAACAGATCAATAAGGTTCAATAAGGTTTAAGGTTCTTACGAAATTATATATAAGACTAGCAGGCCCGTTGGGCCTGCAAACTCACAGCTCACTCGGCGCTGATACGCAGCATCTCGTTGGCAAGTTTTAAACACTGCCATTCGAATTGATTGGATACTTTGTACCGCATCAAAAAATTCAAATATTCAAAAAAATTATGAAGGAGCAGAGTGGATATTAGATCGAATTCGTCGGTTAGTCTTAGACGTGCTATTAACAATGTGAGTTTTGTTCCTGCGTTCCGTTTTGATTGCAAGACGATTTAATTCTAACAACTGATTCTCATACTGGCATTGACATTGGATAATTTTGTTTTGTTCACAGGCCAGGAACTATCTTCGAAATCTGCTACACCTACACTCGACTCGATTGAATTGTGCACACCTCGTAACCTCAACGGTTAATTTCACAACTGCAGTTACTACTGTTTTCACCTACCCAACTTTGATTATCTACCAACCTCTGCCACAATGAAAGCAATCCATCTGAAATATCCTCCGTTATTCAAGTTATGCCCATTCCTCATCTTGAGATCTTGAATTTGAAGTAAAGAAAACGTCAAATTCAAAAAAAACTACAGCACAGTATTTAACAGTGGAAGCGTAATAGAAAGCACTCGCATAGAACTGATCATAATCTGCACGTGCACAAAAATCTGTTTCCATAGCAACGGTACCGTTATGCGCATCTCAGCCTTCGTTTCCCTTGATATTTTCTTGGCAAGCTCAAATTTAAAATGTGCGCCCGCACAGACAAACATAATTCACGTGCTCTTACGAAATTATATATAAGACTAGCAGGCCCGTTGGGTCTTCTAAAACGTAGCTCACTCGGCGAGGCTACGCCCCGCCTCCCTCACAGAATTCCAAAATTGCAATTCAAGTTATCAAGACAATTTTTTTATTCTTACCGCATTGAAGAATTGAAACAATTAATACATTCACGCCAGCTACAAATTTTGAAATATGAAATAGTTTATGAAGGAGCAAAATTTACAATAATCCGTTTGTCACTTTTAGTAATGCCAGTTTTGTCTAATTGCAATCGTATGACGAAGATAATTTAACTGCGAACTGAGAACTGTGCATGCATACTGAATTGCACATTGATTCACGCCAAGATTCCCAAATTCGCAATAATATATGCCATGCCCAATTTGCTCAATTTGATTTTGCCTTGGCTAATCTAAAATTTCTTTCAATAATTGCTCGATTTACATTATTTAGTTGAAACCAATTTAATCATCGATTTTATAAATTGGCCGACCATTGCCACTGATTCGTAAAGGGAATTCTATCCCCTATAGCCTCCCCAATGCCAGCCATACCCATTCTCTATCTTCAGATCTTTAATTCTAAATGTAGAAGACGTAAAATTAACAAAAACCACGACGCAGCAGTTAGCAACGTATCAGAAAGCACTCGCATACAACTGATCATAACCTGCACGTGCAGTTTCCAGTCCCCATGGCAACGGCACCAATAAGCACATTTGCCCCGTTCGTTTCTCTTGATAAGTTGATATTTTCTTGGCAAGCTCAAATTTAAACTGTGCGCCCGCACAGACAAACATAATTCACGTGCCATCTCCAAATCTATTACATAAAGTAAAGTCACACGTGAATAATGTTTGTCTGTGCCGCCGTATACAATTAAATTTGAGCTTGCCAAAAGGAGAAAAGAGGTGCCGTTGCTATGGAAACTAATTTTGCGCACGTGCAGATTATAATCAGTGCTATGCGAGAGCTTTCCATTACACTACTACTGTTAAATGCTGTGCTGACATAGTTTTTGAAAATTTGACGTTGTTTTACATCAAATTCAAGATCTCAAGATGGAGAATGGACATGAATTGAATAACGGAGGATATTTTCGATGAATTGTTTTCTGTGGCAGACTTTGGTAGATAATCAATGCTGAGTCGGTGATAACAATAGTAACTATAGTTTCGAAATTAGCCGTTTAGTTTACAAAGTGTACAATTCAATCGAGTCGAATATAGGTGTAGCAGATTACGAAGACAGTTCCTGGCCTGGATTAATGTAAACAAAACAAAATGGTGCAATGTCAGTATCAGTATGAGAATAAACATCTAAGGCTTCTTGCAATCAAACGGAACGCTGGAACAAAAATCACATGGTTTAGTATAACTAATACTAACCGACGCCGTTCTATTTTCCACTCTGCTCCTTCATAAAATTGAATAATGATTTAATTGATTTCGTTATGAATAACTTTAAATCTAATTGAAATTTTTGATGCGGCAAAAGTATCCAATCAATTTGAATGGTAGTTTTAAAATTTGCAAACGAGGTGCTGCGTTTGCGTAGCTGTGTGATCTGTGCATATGCAGGCCCAACGGGCCTGCTAGTTATATATAAGATGAAAGTTATCGATAACTAAACACAATAATAGCTCTTCGGAACCCAAACTAATAATAACTCGAAGTCATTCAAGTGAATATGTGAAGTCATTCAAATGTTCCCTGATAGCAGCATTAGAGCATTAGGTAATGTAGGGTTTTTAGACTCACACTTACTGAACACACCCCAAACACTCAGAACTTGGTTTAATTAACTGAGAGCTGGTTTAGTAATGGATACAGGAAAGCTAAAGCTGATATGTACGAAATCAAATGTTATTAATAGTGAAGAATTTCAAAGCATTTGATGATACATGTCATAGTTGAAGCGACTAATCATTTGAAATTGTAATGGAATGTATTGTGTTCCCTATAATATGATTCAAGATATTCTGATTGAAGGTAATTTGAAAAACTATAAAACTTCTACATTACTACATGAATTGTACATCGATGATTTATCAAATTTAGTAAAATTGAAATAATTAACTGAACTACGTACTACCTAATAACTTAATTATTCTGTCAGTATGGTATAGAGAGGGCAATTTAATTTGACATTACCAAGCAGCAATTAGCAAAATGTAATTTGCCTTATATACCGAATACATTCAAAGGTGCCATATATATACGGACATGTCAAATACCCTAGAACTCTAGAAGCAATAGGGTGCAAATTAAAATCACTCTACCTGGTTTCAACACTTACAGCCAGCAAATTTTTCTGAGCTCATTTCGCAGATTAATTTCTTTTTCTCCGAATTTATCAGCTTTTCATGGACAAATTTCTATCTTACTTACTATAAATGAATGAAAAGAACAAACAGATCGCTGTTTTCCTTAGCTGAAAAGCTAAAAGGAACTAGATGAATGTTGTGTACAAAGTTTAATGTTAATGGGAAATATGGGTAAGAGAGTACTCAATGAAAGTATTGATAACGGGAAGACTTATCAATGAATTGATTTGTACTCGAAGCCCAAGAGCACTCTGCATGTATGTAACATTGAATTTTAATTTCAGGCTGCAGCTCCCCATTTGAGCTATAGGTGTAGAATCTTGCCATGATAAATGAAAATAGTATTATCTTTCAAACGAGTTTCGAAAGTGTCCACAACATTCTTGTTCTTTGAGTAAAGGAAATGCGAGTAAAAATGGATTAACAAAAAAAGTAAATGAGTTCTTCTTTGTAGAACAAATACAGTCATCTTTGTAGTCAAGTAAATGAGTTTTATTATGTACATTTCTATAATATGAATGGTTTAAAACAGAAACGAGACATCTTTAGTGCTCGTATGGAACCATATGGAATGATAATGCAGTAATGAAAGTTGCCCTGTGCCTCATTGTTCATAAAGTCATCCAAAGAACTCCTTTTCATAACTTCATAAGTAACATTCGCCTATGAGAAATATTTTATCGCTGAAAACTAACTACTGTATGATTCTATCAAAGAAATGTCATTGAAATGTGAAATCTATATTACATCATGATTAAATCATCATTTTATTTTAGAGGTTACACTTTGAAAAATGAAATTTCAGATGTATATAACTATGAGTCATGACAATGTCCGCAAAATCTACAATACACAAGAGATAGTAGAGCAAGTCAACTCTTATAGAGGCCATAAGGTCACAGCATTGACACTGGGATACATGGCAGTAAATTCAAGCAAATTACATATTACATAATATCCACATACGACGCATGCTACGCATGGAATAATAAGGGAAGATGTGTATATATACATTGAAGTACATATACATGTGTCCTTTGAAATACAATATGTCCGCGTGTATACTGTTTAATTCAATGTATAATGTACACAACGAAACAAGCTATAACACGGCATTTGGATAAAGAGGTCCTACAAATGTCAAGACTAATTATTTAATTAGTAAATTGGATTTCAAGCATAATTCTACGAGTTAGTGCGCTATATGCAATGCGTTATGATATATAATGAGTGCCCTTTATTTTGCGCATAATGAATCGCGGTAAATAATATGACCGCTTTCATCTTTTATAGGGCAAGGATCTAGGGCACATTTACATTAGTGCACAAGTAATTAAGTTAACGAGTGGATGGAAATGAAAATAAGGCGCAAATTACAGCATTATTCATTGCAAAAATGGCAAAGAAGTTCAATGTAATTATATAATATTTTGGCGAACTTCTAATTTGTACACTGAGTCGAGAATCGAACAGAAGATTTCAGTCCAACCTAATTCGTAATTCTTGTCTCATTTGAGTAAGAATAGAATGACAAAGTGTGGTGTTAGAAATTTTGGAGATAGATATACCAAAACAGCAATTACATTAGCAGCGTTTCAATACGTTGGGAGTGAACCAAGTTTACATGGTGTGGAACAATGGTACATAATATGGCACGTTCAACACCCCCTGTTCATTAAAATTTTACGAAACTTTCATATTGGTACCACACAGACTCTAGACAAGCATTTAACTAATAGACTTATAGGTTTATAGACACACATTTTGAAAATATTGGCGATTTAGAGAAAGAGAATCTATGATATCCCCTTATATGTACCATAACATGTCCTATAATAATATTACATACCACCTACTGGGTAACGTGACCATCACAGAGAGACCCATGTGTGTTGAAACGTCAGAGTACGTACTCTACGCATTGCACGAGAAATAGGCGGTTCAACGTCATCAATTGACTACATTATGCTATGATAATGATGTCATCTTAACCGCCTATTTCTCGTGCGCGGAGTTTAACGTGGCACTATTATACAGAGTGAGCTCAAAGAAATGGAAGGTGCGTGTTACAAGCGAGAGAGAGACAGTAAGAAAGACAATGTGTTTATACCAAAAGTAACAGTTACGAGAGTGCAACAATAGCATCATTCACACTGTGGAGTGCTGGAGTGCTTCTTACTTTCTTCCTTCTCAGAGTCGAACAGAGTGCGTTCGGAGGAGGAGGAGGAGGCTATTAGAAAATTCGTCATACGATGAAACAATGTGACTTGTCAGGGATCTTGACCAAATACCAATTCAGGGAACTATCATTAAAAAGCTAACGGGTTCAATTGCATATATTATAGGCAATAGAATATGGGCAATAGAATAATAGGCAATAGTGGAATAGCTTATTAAGAAAATTCTTGGACTATGTAGTTTTAGATATACCACCCACTTAGCTTGCAAAGGCTTTTGATTACAAAGTTTGTTGTTTTTATTTAACGAACCTTAATCAAATGAACCACCCCAGGTCCAGTAGTCACTAGTCAGTACTCAGAACACATGCATGCACACAAAATCACAGCACACTCACACAAAGATATTTAATATTCTGCTACAATGGCCAACTTTGATATTATAATAACAAAACCATGCCTAATTAAGTGCTTATCAAGGGGGACCTAAACTTTGTGCCTTGTGAGAGGCTGAGAGCTTGCTGATATACATAATCACAATTCACACGTCTTAATATTTATGTTTAACTGACAATGGTTTGGTCAGTTCTACTGTACTAGAAACTTGAAGTATTTCTATTATATTCATAGACTAGCAGGCCCGTTGGGCCTGCATATGCACAGATCACACAGCTACGCAAACGCAGCACCTCGTTTGCAAATTTTAAAAACTACCATTCAAATTGATTGGATACTTTTTGCCGCATCAAAAATTTCAATTAGATTTAAAGTTATTCATAACGAAATCAATTAAATCATTATTCAATTTTATGAAGGAGCAGAGTGGAAAATAGAACGGCGTCGGTTAGTATTAGTTATGCTAAACCATGTGATTTTTGTTCCAGCGTTCCGTTTTGATTGCAAGAAGCCTATAATGTTTATTCTCATACTGATACTGACATTGCACCATTTTGTTTTGTTTACATTAATCCAGGCCAGGAACTGTCTTCGTAATCTGCTACACCTATATTCGACTCGATTGAATTGTACACTTTGTAAACTAAACGGCTAATTTCGAAACTATAGTTACTATTGTTATCACCGACTCAGCATTGATTATCTGCCAAAGTCTGCCACAGAAAACAATTCATCGAAAATATCCTCCGTTATTCAATTCATGTCCATTCTCCATCTTGAGATCTTGAATTTGATGTAAAACAACGTCAAATTTTCAAAAACTATGTCAGCACAGCATTTAACAGTAGTAGTGTAATGGAAAGCTCTCGCATAGCACTGATTATAATCTGCACGTGCGCAAAAATTAGTTTCCATAGCAACGGCACCTCTTTTCTCCCTTTCGCCTTCCTTTCTCTTGATATCATCTTGGCAAGCTCAAATTTAATTGTATACGGCGGCACAGACAAACATTATTCACGTGTGACTTTACTTTATATATAATAGATTGCGATTAGCGAAGCTATAGAACACCTTTACAAAACTAAAGCAACATATAACACACTAAGAACTTTTAACTTTTTAATAGCGTTTTCTTACAAATAAAATAAATATAAGCGTTTTCTGGAGAAGATTTTCTGAGAAATGTGAGCACTTAGCAAGCTTCAGACTTCTTCAAACACGACACTGCTTCAAATAGTTCTGCCGTTTGAAACAACAAAAAAGACAACAAGAAGTTGCTTGTAAGAACAACTACTAACAGTGACATGTTAAATTTAACGGCTCCATCGTAAACTGCTGTACTACTACGCTTTCATAAAACATTGTTAAAATGATCGAATGTGTGCATGACTATCAAGCTGCATTTAACTGTTAAAAAAGTTTAATTGCCACCAGAGCTATAGTTATAAAATAAAATCTCAAATAACGCAACATTAAACACAGCCGCTATTTTCTGTTATATAATTCTCATTAAACCCCACATATAGGTGAACACGTTTTGACACTCTGATAAGTTTAACCGGTGCTCTAATTTCTGCAGAAAATCGTCTTCAAATGAAATAAAAGAACACAACAAAACCACACAGCATGGTAATTTGGTAAAACATGAAGGCAAATTTATTAGTCATGGCATGTACGTTCCAGTAATCCTGTAAGCCTACAGTAAACCCTTTTAAAATCATTAGTCCGTAATCTACACACTATACAGTTCTTCAAATTCTGAGAACGTAATATTCACACGCAGTGTGTAATGTGTATAGTACACCGTTAAACTGCGTTTATTTTCAGATAATTATATGCTCCTGAGACTTAGAAACGACTAATTGAGGTTTTATGATAAATACTCAGGTGTACTAAAAAGGTGTAGTGTCCGAAGATAAAACGTCGCGACAAAGTGGGTATGATTCCCAACTTCCATATTTCCAAGTCTAGGTAGTAGACCGTACCCTTAAATTTCAATAAAACTTCATTTGAGGCCCATGGCACAAAGAACGGTCGAAGCAGAATAAGTCTACGACAGAAATGAATAAAGCAGGATTTAAAAGAATGTAAATATGAGAATTGAGGCTTACTATTTCTCAGAAATAACGACTAAACAGTCTACTGACTGCAGCAATGTCTGAATTTAAGTGAATGATTTAAAGGAAGTAATGATAATAGCTATCTAATAAGATTGTTCTATCCTGCAAGTTCTTTGAGGTGATGACAAGTTCTATGTGCTTTCTAAGTAGGGTAAGTATGCATGTGTGAATGTGCGTGTGATTTGTGAGTGTATGAGTGAGTGTATGAGTGAGTGTATTAATGAAAGTATGAAAGTATGATCTAAACTGACGATGTACAAACAGTACACTTGCCTGTGTATATGGAGTGGTCACTACATGTGATGCGAGTACAGTCAGTGAACTCTATGAGCGGTTGACGATGATAGATCACACATCTGTGTCATGAGCTCAGCACATTATACAAGTTCAGTGTGTAAACTAAACCTGACGGCGCAGGAGTGGCCGTTTAAGGAACACCAATCACGGGCTACGAAGCCTTTCATCAAACTTTAATATTTTTAAACGTTAGAACTACATATTATATTCAATGGATATGTTAACTATTTTTATAGTGCTATTATATTTTGGAACATTACGTAACACGTGATACCTCGAACCTAGCAATATGATCAAGCTGTAAGGAGCGGTGTCAACATAAACTGTATGATAATAATACTATAACCTTGTGTACGTCATATCATAAGACGGACGCTAGAATCCCTAGAACTAACTCCAGTGTGTCAAAACTAACGCAGGCGATGTTATAATTTAACCCGGATTCGATGATCCAGTCCAAATCACACTCTGTACAACACATGACACAGCTCTCAAAACGGAGAATGAAACTAGATACAGCCTGGCCTCTGTCTGGTCCTTAGGAGACGACACTCCACACACACACACACACACACACACACACACTCACACCAATACACTCACTCCGAGAGAGAGAGGCTCACATTAGCACACGAAACATCAATTAAAAGGAACACTTGAAACACAGTCAGTCCGGCTTATCTCTCACTTTTTATACGGCTTCCCACTACATAATATATGACATTATGCTCGCAAAACACGTGTGTAATGACCATCACTCCCATATATGGTAGTGTTACGGCGACCAATCATCAGCCGAGACGAGGGTCACGTGTTGTCACTGACAACCGATGAGTGGTGGCCAGTATCGAGAGCAGTGAGCTTATAAGTCATCTAGAGCCGAAGTATTATAAAATAGTACCGAGAAACGGTATAGGGTTACAGGGCTTGGACCTCTCAGGTCGTACACCTAACATCCATGAGCTCAATGATGTGGGTGCTGCGGAGCGTGGTTTAAAATCCACTGATTCCAGACATCACAAAGGAGTCAAATTTGACAGCCAGGTAAATTGTCATTGAAATACGTGCGGAGTTAGTGTCTGTACAAGTTATTACAGGGGTGATCTCATTCTCCCTATCGTAATGTTACGTCATGATGATGTCATAGCACCCGGTATGTAGTGGAACTAGAAACACTCCGTTAGATCTAATTTTCAGTTAACTCTTGTAAAATACGTCAGTTCGCGTGTAGGGTACATTGTGGTTCATGCAAGTGGTTCAGTGTTGAATTCTAGTGGTCCAGAGGATTCCTGGCGCCAGCTGTCACCAATCACACCAGGTCTCATAGATTATTTATAGTTTGTCGTGTGTCAAGAGAGCTCGTATGTGTGGTGTTGCGTGAGCATAATACACATTGTCAAGGGCACCTCTATTACTTCTAGGCCATAATACACATTGTCAAGGGCACCTCTATTACTTCTAGGGTATAATACACATTGTCAAGGGCACCTCTATTACCTCTAGGGCATAATACACATTGTCAAGGGCACCTCTATTACCTCTAGGGTATAATACACATTGTCAAGGGCACCTCTATTACCTCTAGGGCATAATACACATTGTCAAGGGCACCTCTATTACCTCTAGGGTATAATACACATTGTCAAGGGCACCTCTATTACTTCTAGGGCATAATACACATTGTCAAGGGGACCTCTATTACTTCTAGGGTATGATGGGAGTGAGTGTGGTGGGTATAATAAATTAATAAATTATGTGAGTGTAATACTTTACTATTTCCCTTTGATCTTCTGTACATTTTATGCAGGTAAATATACATCTATTGGTAAGATAATACTTTTTATCAAGGCATTTGCAATAGCCAACTCGTAGAGGGGAATAATATTATGTCATGAAGCAAATCAATACAATAATACTTAAGTTAAATAGCCAATTGGTTAAAAAACCAAGCTTAATCACCCACAATCACTTACAAAAGAAACTGAAATACCATTTGATAAATTTAAAAAGAGTTGAAATATAAAATCTGAATTAAGCCACCAAAATAGGGCTAGAGGAAGAATTGGTCACGGATATGTGGATTTTAGGAATCTAGTTTGAGATGTTTATGATATTTACTCGGAATCCACTCTTTTGGACACCAATCTGGAAGCTGTGACACATACACATTCCCATCTAACTCATATCTCACGGCATGAAGGAATATGAACATGTCCTCTCGACGAGGCACAAGACGTGTCCACTGACACTCAGGACATCCGGCCTCATAACTCAGCTGAGGGATGCGCTTGTGAACAACCCCATCTAGAACAAAATCACCTTCAGGGGTTATAGAAATATGAGAAGCAGTCTTCAAACCATCACCAGAAATTTTAGTTTGTTCATTTTGTGTTATGGTAGTTTGCTCAGGTTGTAGCATGTTATCTGAAATATTTTTATCAATTTCGGCATTCTGTGAACCGAGAGACGAAGGAGATTGCTTTGAAGGATCAGTTGATTTTTCGTCATTTTCTGGCAGAACAGTCTTATAATCCAGGGCACGTGAATCATTTCTGGTTGGTTTTTCATTAGATTCAGCTGTTACAGGTGATTCACAATTCGCTTGTTCCTTGATGAAGTGGGTTACATTATCTGTCCTAAACAAGGCTTCTGTAAGCTCCTTGCTGAATTCCTCTGTACTCTTCTTTGCCCAGTTTTCTCTGGAGTAGATTGGATCATTAGGTATTGGGAATCCACAATGGGCAAGATGTACTCTGATTTGATGCATCTTCCCAGTCCTTGGTTCACAGAGCACCAAACTCCTGTTAGTTTCGATGTCGTAGTGGAGTCTTGTGAAGTCAGTGTGAGCAGGTTTGCCTTGTTCATGATCCACCTTGTTGATACCCAACTTGTGACTCACTTGTAAAATGGGTTCAGAACAAGAAAACTTACCATCTGGTACTTCACCAATGCAGAGGGCCAGGTATGTTTTACTTACTTTTTGGTCTCGAAACTGAAAAAGTAGAAATGATATTAATAATTTACTTCCTAGATTTTTCTTATGTATAAATTTTTCACACTTTAAACATCACATTCAACGAATAGGTACATTATAAGATGGGGCATAGGTAGGGGAAGGTGACACAGGCGGCTGCCTCCCCATTATTCCCCCATTATTGGACAGGTGGTATGAAAATTTTGTTCATTTTGATGAAATGAGAGCTTTGAGCCAACAAAATAAAACATTAAACAGGTTTTGGATTGAATGTCGATTGTATCAAACAATCTACAACAATATACGCTTAGAGCATGGCTGGGAATGCGCTAATAAAAATTATTGCACGAGGCGAAGACGAGTGCAATAATTTGTATTGTCGCACGAGGAGCAGGCCGAGTGCGACAATACCAAATTATTGCACGAGGCGAAGCCGAGTGCAATAATTTTATCAGCGTCATGACCATTTGCCATGCTCTTAGTGTATTAGCCAATGTGAGGAGTGCAATATTACTTATTATTCACCATGTGGTGGGGTTATACCGGTTGAATACAAACGTATTATTTTGAGTTTTTTGTCGTATTACTCCACTCTTTTGGTATTATTACACACTTTTACCATGTTATTCCACTCTTTCACCGTGTTATTTGCCATTTTTATGATGTTATTCAACACTTGGGCCAAATAAGTGATACGATAGAACGTCCTTTTCTGCTGGGAGAGCTGGCACACTGCTACCTTGACTGATCAGTAGATAATTGCTCTCCACCAAAAAAGTGATACTAGAGAACGTCCTTTTCTGCTGTGAACTGTGCAGAATGCTAAAAACCTCAGCCTTTTAAAGGGTCAAAGCTTCGTACTTTTGTACACTTGGTGAATAATATCGTTACACAACTCATAAGTGTGAAGTAACAGCATGTTTTCAACTCGGGCTGCGCCCTCGATGAAAACAAATCATTATTCAACTCAGCCTTCGGCTTCGGTGAATAATGCGATTTATGCAACTCGCTTCGCTCGTGGCATAAATCATGTTACTTCACACTTATTCGTTGAGTAACTCTATATTATTGCACGCCTACAAGTACCCTCAAAATTGGCTAATATTGATTAAAGCACTCTATGAAACCAACTACTCACCAGAGCAGCATACTGCTTAGCCTTTTCAGGGTTTTTGAGAATAACAATGATTCCTGAAGTCAGTCTATCCAACCGATGACAGGTATACAGTTTCTGAGAGTGCTTGCGCTCTAATGTCTTGAGAAGTGTATTGTGACGATATTTGCCAGTAGTGTGGATAGGAATTGAAGCAGGCTTCTCAACTACCAGGACCTAAAATCAAGCAATAAGCATTAATAGATTCTACAATCATATAACAAGATTTCCACTATCAGTATCATACTACAATAGGATTCAGATATGTTTCGAGTGTACTGCATGAGTTTCATTTTCAAATCCACAAATGGAGCTCTCTTGAAACCATTTCTATGATCAGCTGCATGTGACCCTGAGTCCATGACCCACGTCCACATGTCTTCAATCAAATATATCAAATTCAATATATCATTCCTAAGGTTTCTATTATTACAGCACTATTCTAGTTATAATTTACTGAGCTATATCCTACAGGTAATTAAGAATTGAAATTGATAATGACAATTTTTAAGAAAAATACTTGTACACTTCATTTGACAATAAATACCTCGTTATCCTCTGCAATAACATTTATTGGTTTTGCTAGCACTGGTGGTTCATGGCGATGTATTCTGTGTGCTATGTAGTCATGATCCTTGAGTAGGTAATCTGGAGCAACAACCTTATCATCAACAGTTATTCTTCCAGAAGCAAGAGATTCCTGATAATATGAAGAAGGATATGCTTGGAACTCTCTGCTCAAAACCTGCAAAAGTTTCTTATTGTGCAAACTACAACATGACTTGAACAAAGAGTTGAACAAGAACTTAACATAATATGGAAGTTACATAAATAATTATTCAAAGGATCATAACAGGGGTAGAGGGCCCAGTCATAAGAGACAATTGTTTTTTTTTGTGAAAAATTGGTGTTTGATACTGTATCCACGAGGTCTCAATTCAGATAAGGACTAATATAATAATATAATGATATAGAACAAATGACTACTGGCATAGGCCATAGCCTTGCCTTACTTGCAAAATTTTTTGACCAAACCATCTTTTCTTGGCATATGTTCTTAGTGTGAAGCAGTATGGAACAACATAACACAGTCCATCAATAATCTTCAAGTCTGGTTCCACATCCTCTGATTCTATTATTTCCTTCACTGTTTTAATACGCCTTTTTCGTTTTGGACTCTCCATTTTATCAAACAGAGAACATTCACTTGTACTACTGAAACAAGGCAAATAGGTTAACAAATTTATACATACTTGTGATGCTTATGTTAAACCCAAATTAAATCATGATACATTAGGAATTTAGGAATAGATTACTTAGATCATTGTCAACTATGTTTTTACCATTACTTATGGTATGTACAATACTTACTGTAAAGTGTATATCAATATAATTTATCAGGATTAGTTACAACCAACCAATGTGGTGATTGACTAACACTACTACACATTTCAGACCTTACAAGATCCTTCCTTACATATTTTTCTAGCAGCTAGGGCAAAGGTCATGACCCAACAGATTGACTGGCTAACTAATAAAAGCCCCAGTAAAAACCTATGGTAAATAAAATTTGATAAAATTAGGATTACAAATCTGTAAAAAACTTAGGCAAAGTATCAATCAGATTGACTTATCATTTCATGATATTATCATAACTATCAAATAACTATCATCTAACTATCATCTAACTATCTAATATATTTATATAACTATCTTTTAATATCAATAACCATTTTTATAAAATTAATATAAAAGCATAAATTTGATGGGTTCAAAGAATACTGCACATACTGTACATGTTATGAAACTTCAACTTATCATAACCTATGTCATATGCAACATCATGTGTCACTTGGAGTATCTAGTTGTGATATGAAAATGCAATATGTCATGTAAAAATTAGATGTGAAATGTTACTGAATTTGGGAACTTTTTCAGATCAATCATGATGTGATGTGTTACATAACATTTTACATGACATCTCATGATTATTTTGAGTCTTTGGGACAGAAAATAAAAATTTGGTCATATAAATTACTGTTTTTCTAGTTCAAGCTGTTGATAAATCATCTAGGGTTTAAACTTTCTATTATCATTGTTGCAATTTCATTGGATATGTCAATAACATCTAGTTTTGAACAATCTTTGGCACTTTGATGCAATGAATTTGTTACAATAAACCTAGAGATACAGCTTTCATTGATCCTATTCAATGCATCACCAGATAATATACCATGAGTCATGAATGCTTCTACCTTGTTTGAACCCTTCTCCATGAGTAAATCTGCTGCTTTCAGGACAGTTCCACATGTATCGGCCATATCATCAATGATAACAGCAGTTGCATCCCTAACATCACCAACAAGAGTCATACGGGAAATTTTGCCAAAATCTGATCTTTCTTTGTGAATAAGAGCAAATGGCAGCCCAGTCAACTCTGCTAATTTTGTTACTTTTTTCATGGCTCCATTATCAGGAGCAACAAGAACTACATTATCCCTACCATGAAGGATTTTACTTATAAGAGGAGTTATTTGGATGTTTGTTACTGGTACATTAAAGTATCCCTCAATCTGGGATGAGTGAAGATCTACTGTAACAACATCATCAACACCAGCTGTTTCTAAAAGTTGGCAGACTAATTTTGCAGCAATTGGCAGGTTTAATGACTCAGATTTATCAGAACGTGAATAAGGAAAACAAGGTATTACTGCTGTTACATTAGTCATATGGAGTTGGCTGCAACTTTTAATGGCAAGAAGCAATTCCATAAGCTGATTGTTTATGTTCTTGTGAGGGGACTGAACAATGAAAACAGATTCTGAGCATCCAATAGGAATAGGCTGGGGACTCAGTTTTGTCTCTGAATTTGGGAATCCTGTATCATAGATACGAGTAAACTTACATTCAAGCTTTTGGGAAATGTTGAATGCAAGCTCAGGATGAGAAGAAAGTGCAATCACATGTGGACCTCTTTGAGTATAAAGTGAACGACAAAGTTGCATAAACAATTTGGGGTTTCCACATGTCATCCCTGATACTGATAAATTCAAATGATTTGTGGATTTAAGAAATTGCAAATACAGGTTTTTAGTAGCTTCAATTCAATGAAAATTGCTTCAGAGATTATTTATGCAAGTGGGTACAACTTTGGTATATTACTGTGCTTTCAGTAAATATCAGTAATTTCCTGATCCAAATATGAAGGGACTATAATTGCAGTCCCCTGAACAGCAACAGGACACAAGCTTTTAATAAATGTTTCAGGGAGGAAGCCAAATTAGAGAAGAGGTATAAAATCTTTCAAAACTCAGAATGTAAAAAATCAGAATGAGTTACACTGAAGATTTGAACGGATTGGACCAGGCCACACAACTTCTGAATAAAAAGGTGGTCAGGATGGGTAAAACCCTATAGAAGACTTAAAATTTGCAGAATAATTCTACCCACCTTCGGCAGATGCACATGTGCCTGCCAAAGGCGAAGGAGTCTGACAACATCTTACAATGTTTCACTCCTCTGCCGTTTGGCGTTAATTAGAAGAAAAGTTGTAATTGTGGGATATTCTGTGTCTGATAAATGAAATTTTATTGCACGATAATTTTAATTCTCACAACTGATTCTCAAACTGACAAAATAAAATAAAATAAATGGTTTTGATAAGCACATCACCACTGTTTTCATAAAAACTATCTTCAAACTTCCACTTTAACTGGATCTTCCAGCCACTAATGAGATATTGACATTCAACAATTTTGCTTTGTTCACATTATTCCAGGCCAGGAATTGTCTCCATAATGTGCTTCACCAAGTGTGCTACTTAATTTCTTGATGTTTGTGTTAAAGACCTCTATTCAGTTTCAATCAGGCAGGTGGTCACTGCACTTGACAGTGCTTTACCCTGGTACCAGGGGGTGACTGCTGGGGGCCTACCTCATAAAAAAGCTCTCGCAATTTAAACACCCCAAAAGCTGAGGTAGGTATTGGACTGAAGATGCCTGCACACCAATCATCTAGGTGTGACTCATTTGGATTTGGCTGTTCTTTCATAGTATTTCTCAAGAATTCGTGTCAAAGTTCAAGTCCAGAGTTGGAAAAAAGTCTTGCAGATTGATGTGTTTTAAAGGATTTATTCTTTAATTGTTGATATATACACCTATATTTGAATTGATTAAATAGTACACTTTGTAAAACGTAAATTGATCTTAGCAGTCAATTTCAAAACTGCAGTTACAACAACTTTCTCTCATATCATTGGTTCAACTTGGTATTTTGATATTCATTTTGATTTTGTTTCACCTTATAAATCATATCATTGGTTTTCACATCATAATCTCAGAATGTTGTGTTACACTATGTGGAGATCCTGAAGAAGAAATATTTAATTTCGAAACTGACAGTCGATTAGTGGTATACATAGTGTGTGGGTTTGATATCATTTTTGAGATTTGTGTTTCACTGCATCAATGATCAATCACTTCAAACATGCAGTTACAACTGTTATCACTGATTCACCATTGATCATCGACCAACCTCTGCCAAATTTTATGAAAACTATCTATCAGGAATATCCTCTGTTATGTCCATTCTCCATCTTGAGATCTTTGATTTTCAGTAAAGAAAACGTCAAATTTTCAAAAACTACAGCACAGCATTTAATATTAGTGCAGCGTAATAGAAACGACTCACAGAGAACTGATTATAATCTGCACGTGCACAAAATTTAGTTTCTATAGCAACGTCACCAATATGCCGCTCTAGCCAGACGTTGCCTGCCCCATATTTTTTTCAAAATAAGGGCCAGAACTTTAAGTTGAGAATCGGGAAAAGCCGCGCATGGGTTAAGAATAGGAACTCGCGTGCGCGGATTACAGCCCGCGCCGTACGTTGTACTTGAAGGTATAGACAATTAAATGCCAATATGCATCAAAATTGCTCAAGATTAAGGATAATTGATTACAGTCGACACGTATCATATCATATGAATTCACTAAAAGTAAAATATAATTATTAATTAATTGGTTACGCAAATATAAAAGACAACTGAATAATAACACAGAATTCTGAGAACAATGTTATAGTATTATAGACCAATCTCCACGCTCAAACAATATGATACTAGGTCCCTTGGACTTAAATTGCCATAGGTTGCATCATGAGCTGAGTGATAAAAGCGGTTGAATCTCATGAAGCCAACACTTAAAAGGAGGAAACAACTACTACTAGCAATAGCAGGGAAATATGCAACCCAAATATAAAAGTATTGATCAAAATGCAGCTTTAGAAACGCCTCAGGACGTATTGAAATTGAATTTTTGTTGAACACCGATTTTCCACCAGTACCGTCGCAATATGTCTCTATAAAAGTGTTATTGATATTACAAGTGTCCTTAAGGACAAGGATCGACCGAGGGCAGATTTCTGACCGAGGCCGAGGCCGAGGAAAATGAAAATCTGAAATTTCAACCGAGGCCGAGGCCGAGGAAAACAACGATCTAAATTTTGACCGAGGCCGAGGCCGAGTCCTCGGTGCCCTAATTTGCACCGAGGCCGAGGCCGAGGCCGAGGATTTCAGTGGATATTTTCAACAATTTGAACGGATCACCACAACTGCACCGTTTTGTTGGAAAAATTCAAAACTACTTGATATTGTTCAGTGGACCGTAATACTAGATCTTAACTGCATTATTTGCACTTATTATTCATCTTATCTTGACAAATGAAGACACATTTCCCTGCAGGGGACCTGTATGAGACCTCCACGAGCATAATATAGCATAGTATACTATTTCTTAATTTTGAAGGTTTTACTTTTATTCCAATAGCCGTAAGGCCAATGACAGGAATCGAAGGATTCAAGTGTAATCAAGCCAGTGACGGACGGTTAAGGAAGTGTAATCCATACTTTATTCGCCCGAGACTTCGCTGCAATGGGCTTCTCCTCATTTAACCCTCCCGTACAGTTTCCTATACACTCGGCTGAGTGAACTGTTGGGCTGCATAGGCTCGAGATAAATCTCACCCTTAGCTCAGTCGTGCTTACCGGGATTCGAACTCAGGATTTTTGGATCCTGTGCTCAAATCGATACCACTACACCACTGACCCTTTATAGTAGTCTCACGACAAGTTTTGACCGATTTAAAGGGTAGTACTATATGCGTAGAGTCGTGTTCTACACGCGTTTTATATCATGTGTCTGTTATGACTTACAATTTTAAATGTAAATCTATGCGACCTTTGTATTTGCGTTACAAAAATGTGCAAACTTGATGAAACTTTCAGGATATTTAGAGCTAGATATAAGCAACATCTCAGTGAAGTTTAGATTCATTTTTGAGCCCCAGAAGCGGAGTTATGACCGAAAAACCAATTAAGGGGGCAGGGGGGTCTTCAGGGTGTCGATGGCCAAAATCGACTTTTTGGCTAGAAATGATAGAGGAGCATCATAGCTACCAGAAAAACTTTACAGAATGAAAAAATCTTTTTCCTAGCCTGAGTTATGCGATTTTCAAAATCGGAATTTGCCTGTAATTACAGTACGCGCGAAATTCAATCGCGATTTGCCGAAAATGATCTTAAAATCTATCTCCTCCTACATTTTTTGGAGAATCATCCTGAAACTTTCCAGATATGTTCTAGGGATTAAAATAAAGAAATTTGTTTAGTAGATTTTTGATTTAGGCCTTAGAACCGAAAATATTCGATTTTGAAATTTCGAACCTGCCAAAAATCATCAAAATTTGGCACCTCGAAATTTCAAAATCGAATATTTTCGGTTCTAAGGCCTAAATCAAAATCTACTAAACAAATTTCAATCCCTAAAACATATCTGAAAGTTTCAGGATGTTCTCAAAAAATGTAGGGAGGAGATCGATTTTACATTTTCGCAAATCGCATTGAATTTAACGCATACTGTAATTACAGGCAAATTCCGACTTTGAAAATCGCATAACTCAGGCTAGGAACAAGATTTTTTCATTCCGTAAAGTTTTTCTGATAGCTATGATGCTCCTCTATCATTTCTAGCCAAAAACTCGATTTTGGCCATAGACACCCTGAAGACCCCCCCCTGCCCCCTTAAGAAGCGATAACTTTAAAACAAAACACCAGTTTATTTGTCATATCTCAATTTCTGGAGATCAAAAATGTTAGCTACTACAGGATTATATTGGTCATATCTTGCCCGTGATATCCTGAAAATTTGATCAAAATTGCTCGAAAAAACGGCTGAGTTATGCGCTTTTTGTTTTGTGTAAACAAGCATTTTTATTATTACCATATAAGGTAATGTGTGCTTGTTGTGTACAGGGTGTGTCTTGTACACCGTTCGACTACTATAGTACTTTAGAGGCTCAAACTCACCGCAGAAATATGATTTAGAGCACTCGGCTCAGCTTCGCTTCGCCTCGCACTCTAAATCATTTAAATGTCTCCAGCTTCGCTGTCGACATTTAAATATTATATAGAGCCCTGCTAGCGCAGGGCTCTATATTGTCTGCGTGTTCGTCTTACGCCTCTAAAGTACATACAGTAGGTAATAGGTATTGTTTTGTATGTTAATAGAAAGATAGAATACCTAAAATACAAGACAATGGTTTATAAAATTTGATCTTGCGGGCATATGTCAATTTCGACTTCTTTCACTTCTGTAGCCTAACAGTGCTTTAGGTTTGACGTTGCTTTGAAAATGTTTGGCAAGGCTCTGGGGGCGGTAGCCCCCACAAGACAGACGTTCAGATAAGATTGAAAATTGGTGCCTCAAAAGGATTTCACTTCAATTCTTGCCTATTTTCTACAAGACTTGATACGTTTCAAGGTGAATAGGGAATCAGAATAACAAGTGATACTTCCAGGTTCAGGTTAAGACATTTACCCCTAAATAGGTTATACGGTTACAATAAGCAATTGATACAATATCAATATAATATAATCAATATCATCAATATACTACAAGACTCTTCAAAGCAAAATTATGGCAGCAACGTAATTACAATGCTGGGCAGGGTCTGGGGGCAGCACCCCCAGAAGCCAGACGTTCAAATTAGATTAAATTGGTACCTCAGTATGATAATAAAACACTGTAATTGCCAAGTTCCACAACACGAATAACCACAACGAGCTGACTTTATAATGCAAAGTACTTTCAAATCATCATCATCAGTGCAAAAGTCATTGAGTTACCTCAAATTTGATTGTATAAAGTAGTGTTGTAAAGTTTAAAACCTCAGTATGATTTCACATCAATTCTTGCCTAATTTCTACAAGACTCTTCAAGGACAAAATCATGGCAGCAACGTAAGTACCACAGTCCCTACAGTGCTAGGGCGCTAGGCAGCGGTCTGGGGGCAGCAGCCCCCAGATGCCAGGCGTTTAGATTAGATTAAATTGGTTCTTCAATATAATTTCACTTCAATTCTCGTCTATTTTCGACGATACTGGTCGAGGAAAATTCACGGAAGCAACTTAAGTACGGTGCTAGGGACTAGGGAGAGGTCGGAGGCGGCAGCCCCCAGATGCCAGACGTTAAGATTTGAAATTGATTAAATTTTGCCTCAATAGGATTTCTCTTCAATTATTGCCTATTTTTGACGAGACTGGTCGGAGAAAAATCACCGCAGCTACTTAAGTATGGTGCTATGCAGGGGTCTGGGGGCGGCAGCCCCTAGAAAATAGACGTTCGGATGAGATTAAAAATTGCTGTTTCAATACAGTAGGATCTCACTTTGAATCTTGCCCATTTTCGACAATTTTACGGATCGGGACGTTGAATAAGAGTCCCATAATTGTAATTAATGAGTACTTTATTTATTCTCTGATTCAGTGGTACACATACAAATGGTTCTTTACAATAAATTTCGTCGTTCTACGACATCTTCAGGTCTCAATTTTAATTGTATAAAATTATAAAGTAGTTTTGTAAAGTTTAATACAGACTAGTCGAGAAAAATCCACGGCAGCAACTTAAGTACAGTGCTAGGCAGGGGTCTGTGGGCGGCAGTCCCCAAAGGCCAGCTACCAGACGTTTAGATTAGATCAAATTGGTTCCTCAATAGGATTTCACTTCAATTCTTGCCTATTTTCGACGAGACTGGTCGGAGAAAAATCACGGCACCAACTAAAGTACGGTGCTATGCAGGGGTCTGGGGGCGGCAGCCCCCAGAAGCCAGAAGTTTAGATCAGATAAAATTGGCGCCTCAATAGGATTTCACTTCAATTCTTGCCTATTATCGACGAGACTGGTAAAAAATCACGGCAGCAACTTGAGACGTTCAGTGCTAGTGAATAAAATTGAAGCTCCTAAATTTCTACCTACCCATTTTTCCTATTTTGACGAGACTAGTCAAATAAATATGATGGCCACAGTTCATCAAATGTTTCAAGATGTTTCAAATAAATCATACAAGTTATTTTTGGGCCTTTTTCAAATAAAGTTCAGGTTTTTCCTGTTATCAAATATGGATATTTTCCTTTAAAATCCTCGGTAAAATCCTCGGCAAATTTATAAAAACTCGGCCGAGGCCGAGGAGAATTGGGATTTAAAATGACCGAGGCCGAGGCATTCCGAGGATTGGCAATTCTGACCGAGGCCGAGGATGCATAAATCATACATATTAGGGCATGGTTGCTTCAGCAATAATATGGTAGGTAAACTCCGATTCAATCGGGGGCTGAAATGACCGGGATGTAATTCAATAGTTTCCTCTGAAGCAGACTGAAATGGCAGCAGTCTCACTTAAAAAGTTCAAAGAGTCGACGCCCAAATATAACGTAATAATTCACAAAAATCTGCGTTGATGTTGTACTTGTATATTACACACCACACCCAGTTTTTTGTGTCATTTCCCACATCAAACATTTCCTTGGCCGAAGGCCTTACATATCACTAAGTCATAATAGTAGAGATGCATAGGACGAAGTTGCGAAAATTGAACTGCCACCATGAGTCCATGAAATTGGCATAGAATGAGCTTTCGATTAAATTTTTGGCAATTGACTTTATGAAAGGTCAACACGATGCACGGTACTATCAAGTTTTCTGAAAATCCTATGCGTCTCACCTATAATTAGGTGACTGCTAAATGCTGAAAAAGAGTGCTTTCTATATACTTTACGGAAATTCTGCTAGTCAAAAAGATGTGTTTGCAGTTTTGTCCCATTTCACGGTGCATTCGGATACATGATTTATCGATTAGTGGATTAGTGCAAAAATGTCAAATAACATTAAAGTGTTATTTTCACGTCTTATCAATAAGTTCATACTTACATATACTTATTATAGTAGTCGAACAGTTTCACACCCTAAAATCGTGTACATAACAAGCACACATTACCTTATATGGTAATAATCACGGTGCTTATTTACATTAATTACAAAAAAGCACATAACTCCGCCGTTTATCAAGCAATCTTAATCAAACTTTCAAGATATTACGGGCAGCATGTGAAGAACATTATTATGGAGTAGCTAACATTTTTGAATTTCAGAAGCGGAGATATATTCAAAATAGTGCACAAAAGAAGAGCTTTAAAACTTTTGTTCTGTTTGGAGATTCTTAATGAAATTTTGGGAATAGTCATATGTATGGATGATAAGCTTATTAGAACTGTCTATCTAAGTATCAAGCTCAAAAATGTCTGAGTTAACAAAAATTTGTTTCTTACCACAATTCCGTTTCTGGGACCCGAAAATGTTAGCCACTCCATGGCCATATTGGTCAGATGCCGCCCGTATTATCCTGAAAGTTTTATCGAGATAGCTAGAAAAACCTCTGATATATGCTCTTTTTTGTAACGCAAAAAATGTCGTAGATACTAAAAGCAGGAACTAGCGAAACCACCCCGAAACAAGCCGAAACAAGCGGAACGACCCGAAACCACCCCGAACCAACCCAAAAACCTTCCGAAACAAGCCGAAACAAGGCGAAACGAGCCGAAACAACCCGAAACAGCCCGAAACAAGCGAAACAAGCGAAACAACCCGAAACAAGCGAATCAACCCGAAACAACCCGAAACAAGCAGTTTTGCATTTTCCACTTGTTTCGGCTTGTTTCGGGTTGTTTCGGGTTGTTTCGGGTTGTTCGGGTTATTCAACTTTTAGTAAAATTTTGGCTTGATTCGGGGTTGTTTCGGGTTGTTTCGTGTTTTTGCTGCCATATCAAGCGAAACAAGGCGAAACAAGGCGAAACAAGCGAACCAACCCGAAACAAGGCGAATCAACCCGAAACAAACGGAAAATGCAAAACTGCTTGTAGTTCATGTCGATTCGGCTTGATTCGGGTTGTTTCGGGTTGATTCGCTTGTTTCGGGTTGATTCGCTTGTTTCGGGTTGATTCGCTTGTTTCGGGTTGATTCGCTTGTTTCGGGTTGATTTGCCTTGTTTCGGGTTGATTCAACTTGTTTCGCCTTGTTTCGGCGAAACAAGTTGAATCAACCCACAACAACCCGAAACAAGGCAAATCAACCCGAAACAAGCGGAATCAACACAGAAAAAAGCAAATCAACCCCAAACAACCCGAATCAACACGATAAACTGTAAATTCAAGGAAAGCCCATGGTAAAAGTTTGTATAACTGTAGTACTGTATTAGTAGCTTGACTTCCATCCTCCAGCATGTTGCAGAGTTGACACTGACATGGGCTATTTCACTTCTTGTGTGCAAGTAAGAATTTAAATTCCTCATGGATATGTCTAGTGTCCACACTCCACGGCCCCGCTCAAATATAGCATCCCCAATCCATACGTGTATCAATTTATAATACCTGGAGAGCGAATTTCGGGGCAGATTTTCTATTCTGGGCAATTACTTCACTGCGATATATCCATTTAAATCCAATACCTATCACTCAATCATTCTCGGGAGCTTTTTGAGAAATTTGCTCTTCTAGAAAGGAAATGTTGAAAGTTTGAGTATAAATCTTCAAAGAATTTTAAAATGAACGGAAAGTTCTTGTGGCAAAAAAATGACTATCCAATGCAAGAGCGGGGTTTGGAGAAATAACAGCACTATTATATCACTATTAACATAGATTGAACACTGAGTTCGACTTAAAATCGTAAATCAGGAACATGACATGTATTAATGACTTGTGGCAGCTTGAGCTACGAAGTACGAGCCCGACGGCCAAGTTCAAGCTCGTTACTGATATGTATCTTCATAAATCATTGGGCAGAGGCATCAGATTGTAAAATAAGTTGAAAGTGCAAAAGAAAGAAAGATCCTCAGTGGCCGGGTAATTGCATATATGGTGGTTTAAATCTACAAGAGAAATAGGGAAATAGGTAGTAAAAACATAAGAATTTGTTTATTCTTGTAGAGAAAATCCTCCAAACTGGGGCTACAGCCTACGGCAAACTACTTAAGCTGTTACTTTCGACCAATGAAGACCCATAAACGTTAGAGCTAAGGCAGTCACACAAGCTCCATAAAAGAGTAAAGGAGCAAAGGTGCTTTGAACTTTTGAAACCATGCATGGTAACACTTTTTTGACCCATAACGTTCTTAAAACAACGTTATGATTGCATCACTACTTGGGCCCGAATGTGCAAATTCTGATCCATTAAAACAATCATAATGTAATTCACAACGAAACATCTGACATTTGTTTGAAATGATGGAAGATTTTGCCGAGGGTAGCATCGCACACAAATAATAAGTCGCACACGAACAATATGCCCCTGACACTGTCAGTGACAGTATAAATTCTTGCGCCTATTGTTCGCGCGCGACGCATAACATGCCCGGGCAGGTTCAGCGGCAGTAAGGGAAATGTCGCAAATGTGTCATTGGTTGCGTGAGAATCCTTCATTTCGTTGCAGTACAGTAAGTTCATTGCTCATACGGCCCGTGCACTTATCTCCATCGCTTTCATGTAATTCGACCGTACGTTCGTTCATCTTATTCACCTCTATGTCTTTATGTGAAAATGCAAGAACTCGAGAAGCATCTCTAAATTGGCATCTCTATGCCACGTAGCCCAGTAAATTCGCCCGGTAAACTTGAATGAATTGATATCGAGTGGGACAATTTCCGAATTGATTCGAGTGTTGTCCGAATTGGAGTCGTGTCATTTTGAGACTAAAACACGGATGACGATGATACTGATAATACGAACATAAGTTTTAGTAAATGTCATAACTTTAAGCACCAATTCATGAGTTATATAGTCAAACATGAATGATGACTGACCCGCAAATAATTTTCTCCATTACGAATTGTGAGTTGCATTTCATTTTGTTGCAAATTAAGTGAATAACATGATTAATTATAATGATTAATGACGTTGCATTTAAAATGATTTACCACGAATAAGGATATCATTTGTATCATTTTGTTGTCAGCTTGAGAAAGATCATAATTGTCATAATTTGATGACTGTTAGCAAAACAAGACTGTTAAGTACCGTGCCTTAATGAGTTAACGAGTGATAGGAACCTGAAAACATTCGACCTCTCGAGTGATTACGTTATTATGTAATTATCAGTCAGACACAGTTGATCAGTTATCAAGAATAGGGTGGTGATGAATGGTGAAAATAGATAACGTAGCCAGAGTATTTTATCAACATACTACAGTACGGAAGTGCTAATAAGGATCCGCAGTCAACTCTAAATAGTTAGTTGGAAAGGGAAAAATAGAAAAATAGAGATCTGTGAGATCAGGATAAGCATAATATACAAATATGTGCAGTGTACGCAGTGTTTCACAGTTGACAGGTAAAATGAGCCGAATGAGTTGGGATTGGAGTAATAAAGTCGCCTATCATGAAAAGGAGATACAATTATAAGTTCATAAGATTTGTGTATACACATCTCTAAGAGTGCCTAGATAGCTAGATGACTAGAAGAACATATTTCTTGACAAACTGAATATCAATGAATATCCTATTAGTTATGTCCCATAATTATACGGGTTGATTCACCTTGACTCTGACACTTATTCCGGATTGATCATGGCCGGCTTCAGATTGATTCGGCTCGTTTCGATATTGATTCGGGTTGAATCGTTTGATTCGGTTGATTTACTCGAAACAAGCGAAACAAGCCGAAACAAGCGAAACAAGCTGAAACAAGCGAATCAACCCGAAACAAGCCGAAACAAGCGAATCAAGCGAAACAAGCCGAAACAAGCCGAAACAAGCGAATCAACCCGAAACAAGCCGAAACAAGCCGAAACAAGTGGAAAATGCAAAACTGCTTGTTTCGAGTTGATTCGCTTGTTTCGGGTTGTTTGCTTTTCGGTTGAGTCGCTTGTTTTAGTTGATTCGGCTTGTTTCAAAGTGATTCAGCTTGTTTCGAGGTGATTCGGCTTGTTTCGGGTTGTTCCAGGTTTTAGTAAAAAAATTGGCTTGATTCGGGCTTGATTCGGGTTGTTTCGTGTTTTTCTGTCGTATCAAGCGAAACAAGGCGAACCAACCCGAAACAAGCGAATCAACCCGAAACAAGCTGAAACAAGCCGAAACAAGCCGAAACAAGTGGAAAATACAAAACTGCTTGTTTCGGGTTGTTTCGGGTTGATTCGCTTGTTTCGGGTTGTTTCGCTTGTTTCGCTTGTTTCGGGTTGTTTCGGGTTGTTTCGGCTCGTTTCGCCTTGTTTCGGCTTGTTTCGGAAGGTTTTTGGGTTGGTTCGGGGTGGTTTCGGGTCGTTCCGCTTGTTTCGGCTTGTTTCGGGGTGGTTTCGCTAGTTCCTGCTTTTAGTATCTACGCAAAAAATGTGTATACTGTATACACGCAACCTTACACTCAAATCGGCAGATAGAAAACTATAAAATGTATAGTTAACAAACGTGTACTTAGGTAGGTAATGGTAATGGTATTTATCCCATATTTGGAGTTGTGAAACTATGCAAGCTTGCATATGTGCCTCTACATTGTGCGTGATTTACACTTTCTGCGATACAAAAAAGGCGCATACCTCAGAGGTTTTTTTGAGCAATCTTGATAAAAATTTCAGGATATTACGGGCAACATCAGACCAATATGACCATGGAGCGGCTAACACTTTTGAGTCCCACAAACGGAGTTATGGGTAAAAAACTGGGTTGGCGATAGTTTACCCCGCGAAATGTTACCCCGCGACAGTTTACCGCCCGGATCTAATCATTTGCACTTGAGTAAAATCTTATGTGCAAAAGAGGTTTAGAAGTTTGGTTTAGGAAATGATAATAATCGACGGGAGGGGCAGCAGGATTTCCCACAGCAATTGTTTTCGTTTTTCCAAGGATCTTGAGGGTTGCAACTTTGAAACAGTTGGGAAGGTGGGGCATAGTCAAGGGAGGATGAGGAAGTGGAGCCAGCTGTCACAGCTGTAGAGGAGCAGTTGATGCCCTTCTTCTCTTGTGTGTTCGTTGTTGAGGACACACCGCCAAGCAATGAATCCGCACTATCTGATATCCTTCATGGACATTGGACAAGCTTGGGCCTCCTTTTCTCACTGAGGATGAAGGTAAGTGGTCCAGCAGGAGTGGAAGAAGGTTGAGGTGAGGAAGGTGAGGAGTGAGTGGTGAGGCTGGATGCTGGTTGGCTGAAGGTTAAGAGGCTGTTGGCATCAGCTATGTGCAGGAATGTTCGTTGGAACGTAGACATATTGAACATACCAGTCAACAGGCTGATATATATAGTTATACTAGAATTCGTCATCCTTGTTTACTGATACTGTGACTCTATCCATCGAGCACAAGCCTAGTTATTGCAAAATGAGACATTGACAAACTCCATGGTGATACATCGGATCACATTTTTCTCAGTCAGAATCATGCTATCCAGGGAGTAAACTGTCGCAGGTTAAACTGTCGCTCAGTAAACTCACCTGTACTGAAAAACTGGTTTAGAGCCACTTTACTTTTAACGACACAGTATTTCAAATTTAATCATAATGGTGATCTAGTTCTAAACATCCCAGGGTATCAGAAAAACTCAACTCTATTTATAACTAACTACTCTAGACTCTAGTATATGAATTTATTTTTCAATAAAGCACGATTACAGAGCATAGATATTTAAATACTTAAATATGAAACTTAATTTATATCGGATGGCTCGAAAATTGACAAAATCAAATCTTAATAACTTTGAAGTTTATTAATTAACTTTTGCCATTTGGATAATTTTTAGACTACCCAGCACAAATTTACTGAATTAATCATCTCTTCAACATGTCGTGAGACTACTATATACTGAACTGTTTGAAAACCAAACCATTGGCATACCTTACTCTCTAACTGTTACCTTCGCCACTCCTTTTGATGAAGCAATAGAGAGGATAAAAGGAATATATTGGTGTCACGCGGCTTACAATTTCAAGTTCTAATGCTACTCTAAAGCCATATTCACATACTCTAGTTTATGGAACTTTAGCAATGTTCTTGCATTCTCCTTCACAATTAGACAGTATTTGGATCAGAATGATCTAAGCAAAATGAACGGTTTTTAGGTGATTACTTACTGCTACATTCCATTCAGAGGGAGTGTCTTGAAGAAATACGTTTTTAATGATTGAATGTTAGAGTGAATGATCACCATAACACCTGCAACCCCACCCTATTCTTTATAGTACTTTTGAAATGAGGGGGGCAAATGATTCACCTGCAGATGTTCAACTCATGTAATGATTTGAAGTATAACTCATGTGGTAATCAGACAAAGAAATCCTGAAATTTGTAGATGAATGGATACAATATTTCGATTTCAATCTTTATTGTATTCAAAGAGACAACTCCATTGACTCTATGATTATTTTCAGATCATGTCTACAGCTATCATTGGGACAGGTCTCATCGCCTACACTCCCGATACACTGCTCATCACATTCAAGGTAAAGTAATAATCCAGAATTAGACATACCCAAAATGTCTTTCAGAGGAAAAAATATCCTTTACTGTCAATGGAAAAAAACAAAGAAAAAAATTCTTGTTTCCTTTCCCGGTGTTTGACATGGAACCCCGTCTTTACCGAAATACCAAAGTGAGTGAGGGTTAAAAGCGAGGGTTAAAGCATTGTTAAAGAACATGTTTACCACTTGCTGCCCGCAGGTTCGGATGAGCTACGAGGCTGCTCAGATCACCACAGTGACACTCTACTACATGAACAGTATCTGGAACCCAATCATCTACTTCTGTACCAACCGATACACCCGAAGGGACCTCGCAGGTAATAAACTGCTTAGTGTGTTGTCACGGTGTGTTGTCATGGTGTGTTGTCACGGTGTATTGTCACGGTGTGTTGTCATGGTGTGTTGTCATGGTGTGTTGTCATGGTGTGTTGTCATGGTGCGTTGTCATGGTGTGTTGCCATGGTGTGTTGTCAATTGGCATGGTGTGTTGTCACGGTGTGTTGTAAAGGTGTGTTGTCATGGTGTGTTGTCAAGGTGTGTTGTCATGGTGTGTTGTCAATTGTAACGGTGTGTTGTCACGGTGTGTTGTCATGGTGTGTTGTCATGGTGTGTTGCCATTGTGCGTTGTCATGGTGTGTTGTCAATTGTCATGGTGTGTTGTCACGGTGTGTTGTCATGGTGTGTTGTCATGGTGTGTTGTCACGGTGTGTTGTCATGGTGTGTTGCCATTGTGCGTTGTCATGGTGTGTTGTCAATTGTCATGGTGTGTTGTCACGGTGTGTTGTCACGGTGTGTTGTCGTGGTGTGTTGTCATGGTGTGTTGTCAAGGTGTCTTGTCATGGTGTGTTGTCAATTGTCACGGTGTGTTGTCATGGTGTGTTGTCACGGTGTGTTGTCATGGTGTGTTGTCACGGTGTGTTGTCATGGTGTGTTGTCACGGTGTGTTGTCATGGTGTCTTGTCATGGTGTCTTGTCATGGTGTGTTGTCACGGTGTATTGTCATGATGAGTTGTCATGGTGTGTTGTCATGGTGCGTTGTCATGGTGTGTTGCCATGGTGTGGTGCCATGGTGTGTTGTTAATTGTCATGGTGTGTTGTCACGGTGTGTTGTAAAGGTGTGTTGTCATGGTGTGTTGTCATGGTGTGTTGTCAAGGTGTGTTGTCATGGTGTGTTGTCAATTGTCACGGTGTTGTCATGGTGTGTTGTCATGTTGTGTTGTCACGGTGTGTTGTCATGTTGTGTTGTCACGGTGTGTTGTCATGGTGTGTTGTCAATTGTCATGGTGTGTTGTCACGGTGTGTTGTCATGGTGTGTTGTCATGGTGTGTTGTCATGGTGTGTTGTCAATTGTCACGGTGTGTTGTCACGGTGTGTTGTCACGGTGTGTTGTCATGGTGTGTTGCCATTGTGCGTTGTCGTAGTGTGTTGTCATGGTGTGTTGTCATGGTGTGTTGCCATTGTGCGTTGTCATGGTGTGTTGTCAATTGTCATGGTGTATTGTCACGGTGTGTTGTTATGGTGTGTTGTCACGGTGTGTTGTCATGGTGTGTTGTCAATTGTCATGGTGTGTTGTCACGGTGCGTTGTCATGGTGTGTTGTCAATTGTCATGGTGTGTTGTCACGGTGTGTTGTCATGGTGTGTTGTCATGGTGTGTTGTCATGGTGTGTTGTCACGGTGTGTTGTCATGGTGTGTTGTCATGGTGTGTTGCCATTGTGCGTTGTCATGGTGTGTTGTCAATTGTCATGGTGTGTTGTCACGATGTGTTGTCACAGTGTGTTGTCATGGTGTGTTGCCATTGTGCGTTGTCATAGTGTGTTGTCATGGTGTGTTGTCATGGTGTGTTGCCATTGTGCGTTGTCATGGTGTGTTGTCAATTGTCATGGTGTTTTGTCACGGTGTGTTGTCATGGTGTGTTGTCAAGGTGTGTTGTCAAGGTGTGTTGTCAAGGTGTGTTGTCATGGTGTGTTGTCAAGGTGTGTTGTCAAGGTGTGTTGTCATGGTGTGTTGTCATGGTGTGTTGTCATGGTGTGTTGTCACGGTGTGTTGTCATGGTGTGTTGTCACGGTGTGTTGTCACGGTGTGTTGTCATGGTGTGTTGTCATGGTGTGTTGCCATGGTTCGGTGCCATGGTTCGGTGCCATGGTGTGTTGTCAATTGTCATGGTGTGTTGTCACGGTGTGTTGTAAAGGTGTGTTGACGTGTTGTCATGCTGTATTGTCATGGTGTGTTATCATTGTGTGTTGTCATTGTTTGTTGTCATGGTGTGTTGTCAAGGTGTGTTGTGATGGTGTGTTGTCATCCAAATTAAGTTCTGTTAGTAGGGACCTCGCAGGTAACACATGATCTTTGCGTTGGCTTTATTCCTGTATGATGGACTGATGAGTTGATAGTTCTAGGTTAAAATATGAAAATATTTTGATCTATTTCAAGGATAAATAAGGTGTTAAAGCTTTAAAGATGGCAAAGTAAATGTTTTAATGGATGATTATTTAGTATCCTCATTTCTCCCTTTACTCTATTTTTATCATTATTCAAGTGTCCTCAGTCAAAAGTTAATTCTTAACTCAGCATGTTTGCAGCTACCGCTCTGGGTAAGAAGATAGTACGGTGCGTATATGGAGAGGAATTCTACGGTAAGGGGAGGAGCTCCACTGGAATGAGCGATCTGGCGTCCTCCTCCTTCAACGCCAAAACCTGTGAGGTGAGCGTTGCTAGGGGCAACCCCTCCGTTGCTAAGGACGAGGAAGTGAGCGTTGTTAAGGGCAACCCCTCCGTTTCTAAGGACGACGAGATGACAACTGTCGAGGTGTGAGGGTAAAGGAGACTATTCGAGTATTCGGTTATGTTGCTGTAAAGAAACCCACTTTTAGATACTTCTTGTGGTTACTCAATGACTTTTGCACTAATGATTTGAAAGTACTTTGCATTAAAAAGTCAGCTCGTTGTGGTAATGCGTGTTGTTGGACTGGAACTTTAACTGGGTAATTGCAGTTGTACCGGTTTTACTGGTTTTCCTTTTTACTAATACTAAAGATTCTTAGTTTCTATTTTTGCAATTGAATTTGATTATTGTTTCATGTTTATTTCTTTATATTACCATCGGAAATATGGCCAGTTTGATCAGTTGATGGAATGATTCTTTTATTTGACAGATAAATCGATTTTGATTATTTGATTTTGACCGATATTGCTAATTGATTTTTAAAGAATTTGATTTGTATATGGCAGTCACACACGTTACATACAACACGCCCTCATAAAGTGTAGCTAATTTAGAGTAAACTGCAAGCATTTAATCTTTGAATAGTTGAATGATACGATCCCTACGATCGATCACAGTTTAAACAGTTTTGTGACTATTGTGATGAAAGCCGGATGTTTCATTTTCAATGGAATTTCATATCATATTCATTATTCATTGCGTTCTTTCAAATATATCGATGTATGTCTAATAGGTACCTACTTTCTTACGAAAATCCAAACCGCAAACGTTGTTATCCTGGGAGCTGGAGACAACCTTGTCACGTTTGAGGGCACACAAGGCTCTATGCCAGGGCACTACCATAGTACTCTTGTTATCCTATGGATCCTTAAAATAACAATGGGTCCCTTAAAATAACAAGAGGACTTTAAGAATAACAAATGGCTCCAGGCTCAATAGGACCATAATGATAACAATCGGACACTTAGATTAACATAAGGATCCTTACAATAACAATAGAACCCTTGAAAAACATTAGTAACATTTAGTGCTTAGGTACTAGCACCTTTCATATCTTCAGTTAATGCTCTTGCTTAATATGTGGCAAGGTTATTCTCCGCGTGCAGTTCTCATACAATTTCCGTTTGGTGGATGCTTGCGCAGGGAAATTTTGTAGATGCATATCAGCAACCGTGCCGCGCGCAAAGAACCTTGGTTTCGCCGCGCGTTACCACTTGTAACGTATCCCTGCCTGTTTGTTCGCACTTCCTAAGCCCGTATAGGATAAGGTGTGCGTGCACACGCAGTGCCTCCGGGGGGACGCGCAACGCGAACAGGAATAAACGTGTTTATTGAGTTTAACGAATAGCGACTTCGCTTCACCTAACCTTACAAAACGCGTATATCCCTCTCTAGCTCGCGCACTTTTCCATTGTCAGGCGTTGCCTGACCCCCTCGCGCGCGCCACGACTCGCAGACCCCCTCGCGCGCGCCACGACTCGCACATTCAGGGAACTGGGAAGCGCTTGCTAAACACGTATATCCCTGTGTGGCTCGCGCGGCGCGCTTCCCCGTAGGGAAGCGCGCGGCGCGTACACACACCTATGCGGGCTTAGGAAGGGAAGCGCGTACACGTACGCACATCTCTATTGCCCTAACCTGGACCCTGGTTCGGTTACGCGCACGCACCACCACGGCCACGCGTGGCCCGTGGCTCGAGCGCCCCTGCCAGCCCTGTTTAGGGGAAACACCTTTACTTTCTTAGCCCGCATAGGTGTGTGTACGCGCCGCGCGCTTCAGCTTCCCTGGGGTAGATCAAGCGTGCCGCGCGAGCCAATTACTATACAGGGATATACGTGTTTAGCAAACCTCTACGGGCGCGGCTTAGAAACACCTAACCAGGTTCTAACTAAGTTAATGCATTATTGCATTAACTTAGAGATCTGGTTACTCTGGTTAGAGCTTGCTAAACACGTAAACCCCTGTTTGCGTTGCGCGTAAAGTCGTAGGGAAGTGCGCGACGCGTACACACTTCCCCTTACCTTGCTAAACACGTATACCTTGCCAGGCGTTGCCTGGCCCCCTCGCGCGCGCGCCCCGACTCGCAGAGTCGGGACGAAACAGGAAAAAATTGCTAGCAATAGGGATGGGGGGGACGCTTCTGTCCCCTCATCCCTATTGCGCCGCCATCACTAAAATAGTCATCTACGACAAATCCAACGCGATAATGGAAACACAACATTTAGTGTACTCTGACGGCCATATTTGATTGTGTCTGTTATTTTTGCAGTAATGTCTGTAAAACAATGAATATAGTGTGTTTTATTACGTGTTGTGAAACCTGGCAATCGACATGAGTGGCTTAGTATCTGTAATTTATTGATTGATATATACCTACAAAATTCCATATCTTCAATCTGCATCTTGAATATGAATCTTTCGTATTAATACATCGACTTGTAAGCTTAGCTTCGAACAATCAATTGTGATAGCGTAATAATTAATTGATTTTAATTCTTTTGTTACCTTTAAACTCATCTTTGCTATGATTTTTTGCTAGGATGCCCAAAGTTCAACCGAAGTTCCACTTCCAGTTCGGCATATTCTGCTGTGAGTAATCGTAATGTACCCTTAAATTTGCTATTATTGCTTTGTTGTAATTATCGATCAAATTTTATCTAGCAGTCAAAAGAATATTGTTTATATTTGCTACAAGTTCAATACGCACTTGTTTCAAGCCAATGTCTGATTTATTGCTTATATAATAAGGATCCACTTTCAGTTTCTAGAGTGTATATTCTAACTATATTAAATGTATTCATGGCTAATCTGTGTTCCTTGAATGCTTCCTAACTGATGCTCAGATATGATAGCTATTCCATCGAATATGCAAATGAGAAAGTGGATTCATTCTTGCAGTTGCTGTTGATTCATTGTTTATAAGGATCCACTTTCAGTTTCTAGAGTGTATATTCTAACTATATTAAATGTATTCATGGCTAATCTGTGTTCCTTGAATGCTTCCTATTAACTGATGCTCAGATATGATAGCTATTCCATCGAATATGCAAATGAGAAAGTGGATTCATTCTTGCAGTTGCTGTTGATTCATTGTTTATAAGGTTCCACTTTCAGTTTCTAGATTGTATATTCTAACTATATTAAATGCATTCATGGCTAATCTGTGTTCCTTGAATGCTTCCTAACTGATGCTCAGATATGATAGCTATTCCATCGAATATGCAAATGAGAAAGTGGATTCATTCTTGCAGTTGCTGTTGATTCATTGTTTATAAGGTTCCACTTTCAGTTTCTAGATTGTATATTCTAACTATATTAAATGCATTCATGGCTAATCTGTGTCAAGTCATCCAGCTGAAAATGAACATAAATTGAGAAATCCAATGACCTGAATGCTTGCTCGCTGATGCTCAGATATGATACCTATTCCATCGAATATGCAAGTGAGAAAGTGGATTCATTCTTGCAGTTGCTGTTGATTCATTGCTTATAAGGTTCCACTTTCAGTTTCTAGATTGTATCTTCTAACTATATTTAATGCATTCATGGCTAATCTGTGTCAAGTCATCCAGCTGAAAATGAACAAAAATTGAGAAATCCAATGACCTGAATGCTTGCTCGCTGATGCTCAGATATGATAGCTATTCCATCGAATATGTGAGTGAGAAAATGGATTCATCCTTGCAGTTGCTGTTGATTCACATACCAATTTAACAATTAAAGAATTAAGGTTAGGTATACCGTATATAATATTTCTGATCTCAATCTCGTTCTTGATTCATTCCTACATATTACTTTTATAACAACTAACAAGCTGCCAGCCTGTTACCCACCTCACACCTAGCACCTCCCGTACACACTTATACCAATACCATGACACCACTCATTAAAGCATTTCTGACCTTAACGCCCAGCTGACTGTGACGATGATAATTTCTAAATTGGCTGATCTGATTTTAAATTTTCGTATATGATCATTGCTTATCTAATGTTTTTCTTCCCTGGGTCCAGTCATGGTTGCTGGCATCCTAGAACTCCAGAAAGCTAGAACGACCTTTTTTATCATTTGAAATGTTGTCTTTAATTTCGTTTTTTTGGTAAATAGGTAGTAGGAAGTCGGAAGCGGTGAAATTTTGGGCTTGCAATGTCAATGAATGGCCTGAGCTGTGATGTTTCAAATGATCCAGCTGTTTGATTTCATTCTGACCTCTCATGTCTCAGGTGAGCATGTGATGTATCAACTAATTGGCCAGTGCTGTCTCAAATGGGCTTGTATTAAATCAAATGGGCCTGTGATGTCTTAAATGGACCTGTGTTAACATGATCAAGTGGACACATAGCTCTGTGGCGAAAAAATGGACCTGAACGACGAAAATAACAGAGCATCCTTCTTTCCTAAGGTGGGCCTGTGGCTACCTGAAAAGAAAGCTTTACCTTACTGGCCTTGTAAGACCTGTGTCTTACATACCTAAGTTACCATCATTTCAAGTTCAAACTTCAGGACCAAACGCAATTTCAATCTTGCTGAACTACTTCTAGTTCTTGGCTTCTAGAGGCAGTTAAACTTAACCAGCCCACTGAATCTAGGCCTCTAGAGGCCGGTTAAGTAGAGCCAGGAACACTCTTAATGTCTCAGACATGCCTTCAGCACAGGTGTCAACTTTACTTCACTTTATTTCATACCAATGGTAATTTCATATTTGTCAACTTCATGGGCAAACAATATGACATGATAGAAATTAAAAATTGACACAATAAAATTTCCCGTAGGTGAATTCACAACGCCATCAGACATATGCCTGAGTAGCAGTGGTTGCAGTAAAAGTGAAGAAGCAGAAAACATGAATGTGAGTTATTTTATCATTTTAGAATTTTTAAAGTTTATAGGCAATTCTAGTTTTGATTATGGGGGGGGGGGCGTCACTGTCCGTAGTGTCCTTGGCCATTTTGTTATTAGTTGGATGTGGCGATAACACTGGTCGCCCTCCGAGTACCAAGCAGTAGATGACCTTCGACTGGCAGAATTAATACAGCCGGGGGGCAACCTTTTTGAAATGTTCACATTTTTGTTTATTAATTTTCGCATCATTTTCAAATGGTATCTCATTTTGTTTCTGATTTTTTATCACACGTCTTTTAAATGGTACCCCATTTGCCTTCACTCCCTTTCTGAAATGGTACCCTCTTATAGTGTCTTTTTATAGCGTCTGATTTTCACAAGTTTTTAAATGACCATTTTTATCTGATTTTTATTTCTGAATGGCACCATTTTGTCAAATATTTCTCAAATTTTTTGCTCCAGATTTTTTAACACACTTTTTTGAAATTGTAACAATTTTATATATGGGATTTTTGCAAAAAACCAAATGGTGCCATGTTTTTCTGATTTTTGGGCCTTTTTTTTTGGTTTTTATTTTTTTTTGTCTTTTTTTGGTTACATTTTATTAATTTCTAGCACCTTTTCCAAACGATTTTTTTAGGTTAAAATTTGATTTTTTTGGGATGTCTACCATATGAGTTTAGATCCAGGTGTTTTTAAAAAACGACCTATAATTGTGGATTTGAATTAATTGAATATTTTCCCCAATACAATCCTGAATTGGTCCTTAACCTTACACTGGAATACTGGTGGGTACTTTTTCCAGGTCAGGTCCACCGAGCTTATAGCTGACGGGTACAATACAAACTGTTTTCAGCCCATAAATGTTTGTCAAAAGCTGTTTGAACATGGTCCTTATTATAGAGTTATGAGCTTATCTGAGCTTCTTGTCAATTGTATTTTCGTACTTAATCAGATGATCCTCAGCTTTAAAAATCAAACTTTATTGAGTCCTGAAGACCTTTTTTGGACCTAACTACGCCTCCTACTGAACCAAGGCCAATCATATCCTACACTTCCTGACCTTGACCCTAACCCCTGGGGATACTTTAAAGAACCTTTTCTGGCCCTTAATTTGGAGCATATTACAACTAGAGAGGCATATACATGCAACATTATTACTAGAAGGTGCAGCTTAGCCCTGTATGGAGCCTCTACGGTTTTCAGTTTTGAATTTGAAAATAATTTTTACATTCAGCCAGGCAAGAGTCTTTACTCATTGAATGTATGGATGTCCTAGCTGCATGGCTCATTAAAGACATGTAGGTTCTCTCCACTCCAGCATGGACATAAGTTGCATATTTTATACCGCCAGCACACAGGAAATATTTCTTTTGCTTTGGAGGGTAGGTGAATCAAGGGTGAAACTGCACTTGGCAAACCCTTACCAACCCCAGAGAAAATTTGTTGACCTTTTCCTGATACCTATTTGACATTTCACTTAACCCTAGCAAAAGTTAAAACCTGAGTGACCTTCTTGCCTCTTCTGAAAATATATTTTTAAACATAAAGACTTCCTGCTGACCCTTGGCTGTCCCTTAATAACAACTGAATGAGTGATTATCTGATGTCTTGATTGTCCTCCTCAACTTCTTCCCTCAAAAGCCCTTTGATCCCATAGTAGCATGGCGACCCGTTGCTTAACCTTGTCTAACTCCTGGCTCCTTCTGACCATTAACTTGATATTGACAATCATAAGTGACTGTCTCCCCCCTGGCGACCCTTGGCTATCCTTTTTGAAATGGTGACTTTTCCAGTGCAAAACAACCTTGTTGATCTCAGATGACACTAGTCTGAACTATATCAGCCATGAGCAAACCAAAGTGAGCCCTAAGAAACTTGGTTCACTAAAGCACTTGGCAGTTTGCAGGGCCCTATGTCCTTATTTCAGCACTGAGTGGCTTCCTGACCCTGGTGATTCAAGTCTGACCACTATTAACCCTGCTGATCATGCTGGCTGACCTCGGCAACTTTTGAGCAGTGCTTTGCTGATAGTTCACCAAAAACAATGCCTTAATGTACTGATTATGTCATATAAAACACCACAAATCACCCAAAACATCGATAAAACTAACGAATATTGTTTGAAACTATAGTAATATCAATAACAACACATTAATAGCATCAACAATCCATATTAGCATGAAAAGTCCAATTTTTTGAAAAAACCTAACCCAAAAAAACAAAAAAAAAAGTTTTCACGCCTTCTGAAATGGTACCATTTTTGTTGTCTTAGTTTGGTAATTCTTTCAGACTGTATGAATGGCTGCCTATCTAGACTAATTTCTGGTGTCGATAGGGATTTAATTTTGGTGGGTTTGATTTGAACCCCCAAGTGGATTTAAAAAATTTCAAATAAGGGATTTAATTTGAGGGAGCTTCCCCTACAAACCTACACACTTAAAACACTGGAAAACGTAAATACCAACTAGTGCTAGTTGCTGAGGTACAATACAAACTGTTTTTCAGCCCATAATATTTAAGTCAACAATTCCAATTTCGCTCTAAATGAGCAACATTGACTCTATAAATAATTTTCATGCATAATCAGATGGTTTGAACTTTTCAAAAATCAAACAGGGTCCTTCCGTGGTCCTTCACTACGCCTCCAACACAAAGAGATACGTTTTATTCGTGCCTTGACGGTAGAGATCATAGTCTGTTGTGTATTCACCGTACTGACCATGTTACAACCATTCTTGGAATTCTTAACATCTGATCTGCGATATTGGACCTTTGAAAGGAACACAAGGTTGGTGAAACATCATTTAATTTGTTTCATTTGCCGTAAGATGGATATTTAATTCTTATGACTATGAGCTTATGGAGTGAGTAGTTAGTTTGTTTCAATATTGTTCCAAATGAGTGATATGAAATCTATGAATTATTTACATAGCATAACCAGATCGCTCTAACTTTTCAACAATCAAACAGGGCTCCGAGTTCCTTCCCTATGCCTCCAACACAAAGCGATACGACGCACTCATGCTTTGATGGTACAGATCATGATCTGTTGCGTATTCACCGTGCAGACCATGCAACAACTATTCATGGAATTCTTGCCTTCTGGGATCCGCGATACGATATCACTATCAGACCTCTGGAAGGAACACTCAAAAGGTTGGTGGAACATCTATAATTTCAAAATGGCAGAAGAATTTCAAAATTTGAGATGAAAATCTTATCTCCGTGAGAAATATTTTTGTTAGACCCTCGAACTTCTGGGGGCTGCGCCCCCAGACCCCCGCTGTCCTTTTGTTGGACTGCCTGATCGCTGTGATGCTTCAATTCTTTGCTATTTTCAAGGAATATCAGCTTAACATATGTGTTTGAAGTATGTTTTTAAATCGTGTTGTCAATATTCCTGAGGCTTGATTTCGTGCCATGATTCCCTGACAAGGATAAAAAGCGAACTTCATTCTTTAATTACCATTCAGTCAAAATGAACTAAATTTTTTGTCTGACTTGCTGTGCCAGCCACATTTCATAGTTTACATTCTTTAATCTTGTCATTAAATTTATAATTTCGGCTGATTCTTTGTAAACAATTCAATGGACATATCTTAGAAACATTTTCGAAGTTTTTGGTGGGGGGTTGGTCGAATTTTTGAAATTCAGGGGTGGGGTGCCCAAAGGGGGGGGGGGTATAAGGATTTAGAAAATTCAGCCCGTTTGGCAAGCGGGAGTTAAAAAATTCAGGGGTATTGGACCCAGGATGAAGCTATGATAAATATCCCTCGCAAGGTTTTTGGATTTCAAAAACATTTTTTTATCATCTTGATACATAGGCGTTAGCATGAGGAACGGAGTTGCGGACTTTTCCCCCCTCAGGACATTTCATTTTGTAATATGTGACCACCGTTAGGCAAAGGTTAGGGCCTGGGTTAGAACTGACGTATTTATCTCTATCTCTGCTGGCCCTAGCCTATGACTCTACTCTAGCCCTAAACATAACCCTATCCCAGACCCTAACCATTGCGTATATTGTTGACTGTTGAAATATAATGTGGTAAAATGTCGTGAGGTGAAATGTCCGACGTCCGTTCCCCAGCGTAGGTTTAGACTGGGACATACCGGCCTCGTGTCTTGCACTAAGTCCCTGATCACCCCGCCCCCATTTTAACGAATAATAACAAACATTTTTCAGATGCCGATTTCCGCGTAGTCATCAGTTTTGGGAATGTGAACATTGATGGGTACAACCTTGCACCACTGGAATACGGATATCCTTGCCACCCGGTCCTTGTCACCTGAGAAAATTTTAGATGAAAGCCGTCCAACGCCATGCCCTCTTCTTACAATGATTGGTATCTACCTATCAGGCTTCAGAAATCTCAAGGTTGGCCAAAAATATGAAATTTGGTATATTTGAGAATTGACTATTGGGATGTATCTGTTAGAAAATGACGGTAAATGCTGATGATTTACAGTTGAGAATCTCATCGATCCTTCTGTTTCTGTATTTACTTATTCATATCATTTACTTACTCATATTTACTTATTCATATTATAATGAATTTGTACTTTAGAAGCGTAAGACGACGCAAACAATATAAATGCCTGTTAGAGCAGGCATTTATATAAAATTTGAATGTCGACTGCTAGCAGCTGGAGACATTTAAATGATTAAAGTGCGAGGCGAAGCGAAGCTGAGCCGAGTGCTCTAAATCGTTTCAGTGCGAGTTTGAGCCTCTAAAAGTTCAAAGTACTTATATAGTAGTCTCACGACATGTTTAGTTAGAGCGATTAATTCAAGACAGTAAAATTTGTGCTGGGTAGCTCAAAAAATCATCCCAAATGGCAAAGTTTCATCAATAAACTTCAAAGTTATTAAGATTTACTTTTGTCAACTTTCGAGCCATCCGATATAAATTCGTCTATATTTAAGTATTTAGTACTAATTGGCGTTCGGTAATCGTGCTTTTATTGAAAAATAAATTCATATATTATATACTAGAGTCTAGAGTAGTTAGTTATAAATAGAGTTGGAGTTTTTCGATAAATTCTGGGATGGTTTAGAACTAGATCACTCATTTTTGCGATAAAATTTGAAATACCGGGTGTCGTTAAAAAGTGTACAAAAGTGGAGCTCTATAACCAGTTTTTCAGTAACAGGAGAGTTTACCCCGCGACAGTTTAACCTGCGACAGTTTACCCCGGATAGCATGATTCTCGGCTGGGAGAAAAAAATGTGATCCGATGTATCACCATGGAGCTTGTCAATGTCTCATTTTGCAATAACTATAAGCTTGTGCTTGGATGGGATAGAGTCACGGTATCAGTAAACAAGGATATGACGAATTCATAGTATAGGTATATCAGCCTGTTGGATCGAAAGTATCGTTCACGATGTCTACGTTCCAACGAACATTCCTGCACATAGCTGATGCCAACAGCCTCTTAACCTTCAGCCAACCAGCACCCAGCCTCCTGCCTCCACTCCCTCACCTCAACCTTCTTCCACTCCTGCTGGACCACTTACCTTCATCCTCAGTGAGAAAAGGAGGCCCAAGCTTGTCCAATGTCCATGAAGGATATCAGATAGTGCGGATTCATTGCTTGGCGGTGTGTCCTCAACAACGAACATGGAGAAGGCTAAAAATAGGTGGACTCAACAAAATTGCGGACCCGCTGCGGACCGAACCGCTGCGGGTCGCCGCGGACGAGACTTAAGTCCACCAGAAAAAAGTGGACTTTGGTGGACCCCCGGATTTAAACTCCGCCATATCTGGGGTCCGCTGCGGGTCCTCGGGCTCCGCCGCGCACTGGTGGACAGTCCACCGAAAAAGTCCACGCAAAAAGTCCACCAGGGAAAAAAAGTCCTCCGCGGATTGGAGTCCACCGATAGTGACGTCATAACCTGTGGACGTCACAAAACTAACTCCATTTCGGAATGTCGATTCCACCCAAAACATGGCGTTTTTCAACCAAATTTTCGGTATGAAGTCCACCGATAGGAAAAAACTCCTCCCAGCGTGCAAAGGAAATGTTAATATAACTTTTAAAAAGTTACGTCATAGTCACGTGACTTGTCATCCAATATAAAATAAGTATTATATGGCGATTGTTTGCACGTCACCGGACTAGGAAAAGTTCCTCAGTTAAGGTAAAGATCATGGGACACAGTACATCGGATTGAGAACACTGGAACATCGGATCATTAGATCATGGAACACAGGTACGTCGGATCATTACATCGAGAACACTGGAACATCAGATCATTAGATCATGGAACACAGGTACGTCAGATCATTGGATCGAGAACACTGGAACATCGGATCATTCGATCATGGAACACGGGTACGTCGGATCATTGGATCGAGAGCACTGGAACATGGGACCCAGGCATATCGGATCACTAGATGAAGAAAACAGTAGAACAGGCACATCGGATCATTAGATCATGGAAAATAGGTACGTCGGATCATTGGATCGAGAACACTGGAAAATCGGATCATTATATCATGGGACACAGGCACATCGGATCTTTGGATCATGGAACACAGGTACGTCGGATCATTGGATCGAGAACACTGGAACATCGGATCATTAGATCATGGAACACAGGTACGTTGGATCAGTAGATCGAGAACACTGGAACTTCGGATCATTGGATCGAGATCACTGGAACATCGGATCATTAGATCATGGAACACAGGTACGTCGGATCATTGGATCATGGAACACAGGTACGTCGTATCATTGGATCGAGAACACTGGAACATCGGATCTAGATCCAATGATCCGACATTCCGACATACCTGTGTTCCATGATCTAATGATCACATGTTCCATTTTCTCGATAAAATACGAAATACCTGTGTTCCATGATCTAGATCCGATGTTCCTGTGTTCTCAACTGGATGTACTTATAACCATGTTTTTCTTTAACTGAGGAACTGACGACCCTGGTCGGTGACGTGCACACTGAAGCATATAATACTTATTTTATATTGGATGACAATTCACGTGACTATGACGTAACTCAGCCATATGGGACACTTACCGGCAAGTCCACTGGCAATAAGTCCACTGGCGGAGTCGATTCTGCTGGCGGAGTCGAATCCACTGGCTGAGTCGAGTCCACTGGCGGATAGGTCCACCAGTGGACTCCACTGGTGGAGTCCGCCAGTGGACTCGACTCCGCCAGTGGACTCCGCCGATGGAGTCCACTGACTCACGGCGGACTTACCTCCACAATCATTTTAGTCCACGGTGGACTTTTTGGTGGACTTTTCGGTGGACTGTCCACCAGCCTCGGCGGAGCCTGAGCGGACCCGCAGCGGACCCACCTTCCGCGGCGAGTTTCGAAAAAGTCCGCTGCGGGTCCACCATGGTCCACCAAAAATTTTTCTGGTGGACTTTGTCCAGAGTCCATGGCGGACCCGCAGCGGGTCCACCGGGTCCGCAGGTCCGCCGCGGAGTTAAGTCCACCCATTTTTTAGCCCAAGAGAAGAAGGGCATCATCTGCTCCTCTACAGCTGTGACAGCTGGCTCCACTTCCTCATCCTCCCTTGACTATGCCCCACCTCCCCAACTGTTCCAAAGTTGCAGCCCTCAAGATCCTTGGAAAAACGAAAACAATTGCTGTGGGAAATCCTGCTGCCCCTCCCGTCGATTATTATCATTTCCTAAACCAAACTTCTAAACCTCTTTTGCACATAAGATTTTACTCAAGTGCAAATGATTAGATCCGGGCGGTAAACTGTCGCGGGGTAACATTTGGCGGGGTAAACTATCGCCAACCCAGTTTTTTACCCATAACTCCGTTTGTGGGACTCAAAAGTGTTAGCCGCTCCATGGTCATGTTGGTCTGATGTTGCCCGTAATATCCTGAAATTTTTATCAAGATTGCTCAAAAAACCTCTGAGGTATGCGCCTTTTTTGTATCGCAGAAAGTGTAAATCACGCACAATGTAGGGGCACATATGCAAATTGCAAGCTTGCATAGTTTCACAACTCCAAATATGGGATAAATACCATTACCATTACCTACCTAAGTACACGTTTGTTAACTATACATTTTATAGTTTTCTATCTGCCGATTTGAGTGTAAGGTTGCGTGTATACAGTAAACACTTTTTTTGCGTTACAAAAAAGAGCATATATCAGAGGTTTTTCTAGCTATCTCGATAAAACTTGCAGGATAATACGGGCAACATCTGACCAATATGGCCATGGAGTGGCTAACATTTTCGGGTCCCAGAAACGGAATTGTGGTAAGAAACAATTTTTTGTTAACTCAGACATTTTTGAGCTTGATACTTAGATAGACAGTTCTAATTTTTTTCGGATAAACTTATCATCCATACATACGACTATTCCCAAAATTTCATTAAGAATCTCCAAACAGAACAGAAGTTTTAAAGCTCTTCTTTTGTGCACTATTTTGACTATATCTCCGCTTCTGAAATTCAAAAATGTTAGCTACTCCATAATAATGTTCTTCACATGCTGCCCGTAATATCCTGAAAGTTTGATTAAGATTGCTTAAAAAACGGCGGAGTTATGTGCTTTTTTGTAATTAATGTAAATAAGCACCGTGATTATTACCATATAAGGTAATGTGTGCTTGTTATGTACACGATTTTAGGGTGTGAAACTGTTCGACTACTATAATAAGTATATGTATAAAGTATGAACTTATTGATAAAACGTGAAAATAGCACTTTAATGTTATTTGACATTTTTGCACTAATCCACTAATCGATAAATCATGTATCCGAATGCACCGTGAAATGGGACAAAACTGCAAACACATCTTTTTGACTAGCAGAATTTCCGTAAAGTATATAGAAAGCACTCTTTTTCAGCATTTAGCAGTCACCTAATTATAGGTGAGACGCATAGGATTTTCAGAAAACTTGATAGTACCGTGCATCGTGTTGACCTTTCATAAAGTCAATTGCCAAAAATTTAATCGAAAGCTCATTCTATGCCAATTTCATGGACTCATGGTGGCAGTTCAATTTTCGCAACTTCGTCCTATGCATCTCTACTATTATGACTTAGTGATATGTAAGGCCTTCGGCCAAGGAAATGTTTGATGTGGGAAATGACACAAAAAACTGGGTGTGGTGTGCAATATACAAGTACAACATAAACGCAGATTTTTGTGAATTATTACGTTATATATGGGCGTCGACTCTTTGAACTTTTTAAGCTTTTAAGTGAGACTGCTGCCATTTCAGTCTGCTTCAGAGGAAACTATTGAATTACATCCCGGTCATTTCAGCCCCCGATTGAATCGGAGTTTACCTACCATATTATTGCTGAAGCAACCATGCCCTAATATGTATGGTTTATGCATCCTTAAACTTTAAGTTAAAGTTAAATATAGCGTTATCGCCCAATCCTCAGTCTAATATTTAGGATTGGATTCAGGCCTTTCACTTGTTATAGGTACAATTTTGATGGACGGCGATTTGTCACCCGTACCGGTTTGTCATACCTTGTTTGATATACCTCATACCTTGTGCTCTTGTACTTCATGTATCCGACAGACGACTGAAGTAAGGACACTTGTAATATCAATAACACTTCTATAGAGACATATTGCGACGGTACTGGTGGAAAATCGGTGTTCAACAAAAATTCAATTTCAATACGTCCTGAGGCGTTTCTAAAGCTGCATTTTGATCAATACTTTTATATTTGGGTTGCATATTTCCCTGCTATTGCTAGTAGTACTAGTAGTTGTTTCCTCCTTTTAAGTGTTGGCTTCATGAGATTCAACCGCTTTTATCACTCAGCTCATGATGCAACCTATGGCAATTTAAGTCCAAGGGACCTAGTATCATATTGTTTGAGCGTGGAGATTGGTCTATAATACTATAACATTGTTCTCAGAATTCTGTTGTGTTACTATTCAGTTGTCTTTTATATTTGCGTAACCAATTAATTAATAATTATATTTTACTTTTAGTGAATTCATATGATATGATACGTGTCGACTGTAATCAATTATCCTTAATCTTGAGCAATTTTGATGCATATTGGCATTTAATTGTCTATACCTTCAAGTACAACGTACGGCGCGGGCTGTAATCCGCGCACGCGAGTTCCTATTCTTAACCCATGCGCGGCTTTTCCCGATTCTCAACTTAAAGTTCTGGCCCTTATTTTGAAAAAAATGTGGGGCAGGCAACGTCTGGCAACGTATACCCCTGTTATCGTCGCTCGCGCGGCGTGCTTCTTTGTCGTGCGGCGCGCTTCCCCGTAGGGAAGCGCCGCGAGCGTATACACACACCTATGCGGCCCGGGCTTAGGAACCCTTAACCAGGGCCGTCGCGAAATTGAAACGCTTGCCGCGGCCGCGCCGCATGGCACACTCCGGGTACTTGTTAGGGCAAATGGTAGCGTAAAATCCTACTTCGCGCGCCGTAAAAGTCAAAATTCGGTATGTGTCCCATATAACTCTAGCTGAGTGACGTCACAGACCTAAAGGTCAATTTTTCTGTATCCTAAACCTAACCATGACCCTAACCAAAACCCTAACCTTAATCCTAACCCTAACCCTAACAAATCCTGACCCTAATCGTGACCCTAACCTGAGTCCTTAAAGCGCTAGGTGCGCTTAACTATATTTTTCTGACTGACGTCATTATCATAGATAATGAAGAGCCAGGAGTTATATGGGACACTAGCCCAAAATTCGACGCGATATTTGTGATTCGAATTGCAACAAAGCCGCGCCGCGCACTCTAACGTGGAATATCGCAATTTGCAGCGAAAATTTTAATAATTTCTGAAGTTTCAAGCTTGGATTATGGATAATGTCTCCAAATCATCAAACCGTTGTTCTGCTTCCGATTATACCTCCGCTATCAGTTCAACATATTCACATACACACTTGATCCTGGGACTAAATCTTAATCTTTGATCCTTGGAGATCCCTTTGATCCTGGGAAAGTCACTTTGGCCCTGGGAAAGCCTCCATGGTACTGGAATAGGCCCCTTGATTCTAAGACAGACTCCTTCCCAGTATGCATTCCTTGTTCCCGGGATTGAATTATAGTAGTTTTGTGAAGAGTTTGTAGTGGAACAATGTTGCTGTAAAGCAAAAAGTTTTAAACTTTATACTTATACTTTATTGATCCTTCTTGATCCTGGGAAAGACTCATTGACCCTGGTAAAGACTTCTTGATCCTGGGAAAGATTCCTTCATCTGAAAGACTCTTTCATACCAGGATACACTCTTTCATCCCTGATCCTAGGGAAGAATATATGATCCTGAGAGATTCTCCTTGGTCCTGAGAGAGTCTCCTTGATCCTGGGAGACGCTATCCTTAATCCTGAGAGTCTCCTTGATCCTGGGAGTCTCCTTGATGCTGAGAGAATCTCCTTGATCCTGGGAGAGTCTTCTTGATGCTGAGAGAGTCTCCTTGATGCTGAGAGAGTCCCCTTGATCCTGGGAGAGTCTCCTTGATGCTTAGAGAGTGTCCTTGATCCTGAGAGAGTCCACTTGATCCTGGGAGACTCTCCCTGATCCTGAGAGATTCTCCTTGGTCCTGAGAGAGTCTCCTTGATCTAGGAGATGCTATCCTTAATCCTGAGAGTCTCCTTGATCCTGGGAGTCTCCTTGATGCTGAGAGAATCTCCTTGGTGCTGAGAGAATCTCCTTAATCCTGGGAGAGTCTCCTTGATGCTTAGAGTTTCCTTGATCCTGAGAGAGTCTACTTGATCCTGGGAGACTCTCCTTGATCCTGAGAGAGTCTCCTTGATCCTCGGGAAGACTCTATGATTTTTAGAGAGTCTCTTTGACGCTGAGAGAGTGTCCTTTGTGCTGAGAGAGTCTCCTTGATCCTGCGAGAGTATCCTTGATCCTGCAAGAGTATCCTTGATCCTGAGAGAGTCTCCTTGATCCTAGGGAAGACTCTATGATCCTGAGAGAGTCTCCTTGGTCATGAGAAAGTCTCCGTGATCCTAGGGAAGACTCTATGATCCTGAGAGAGTTACCTTGATCCTGGGAAAGTCTCCTTGATCCTGAGAGAGTCTCCTTGATCTTGAGAGAGTCTCCTTGATCCTGAGAGAGCCTCCTTAATCTTGGGAGTGTCTCCTTGATGCTGAGAGAGTCTCTTTGATGCTGAGAGAGTGTCCTTTGTGCTGAGAGAGTCTCCATGATCCTGCAAGAGTATCCTTGATCCTGAGAGAGTCTCCTTGATCCTAGTGAAGACTCTATGATCCTGAGAGAGTCTCCTTGGTCCTGAGAAAGTCTCCGTGATGCTAGGGAAGACTCTATGATCCTGAGAGTTACCTTGATCCTGGGATCTATGATCCTTGAGAGATTGTCCTTTTTACTTGATGCAGAGAGCTCCTTGATCCTGAGGGGAGTCCTTTTCCTAGGGAAAAGTCCTCAGCAACGATATCGTATCAAGTTTTGTCTTGTCGTAATGAGTACAGCGTAATGCGTATAAAGTCAGGATGCTTGAATAGTCGGTGTACCCTTTCACTCGTTCAGTTCAACTGAACCATCACGATTTTATCAAATCAAATGGCAAAATCAAAATACTGAAACAGTGAAAAAGAGAAAGAAAAGAGCTGATAATATCAGGCCGTAGCAATGATCAAACCAAAAGAACAGTGCACAGCCGTGTGATAATTCGAGCAAAACACAGTAACATTAGGGTGCACAATGTGACTATATGCAGAAACAGATGTCATGGTCTATTGTTCTAAATGTAAGGTAATAAATGTGATATATGCTATTGCCAACACAATGTGTAAAACTATACTAAGGCATATTCAACGAAGTGAAATATAATAGTTTGACAATAATATGTGACCCCATATAATGGAAATAGGGTAATGATAAGACGTGCCCTGGATGATGGATCCCTCCTAGGTACATCTAATCCACATCGTCACTCAAAGGATTAGTAAAATAGTGAAGTATACTAGTACCTAATGTAGTACTGGGTTACCTCTGGCCTCAAGTCAATACATTATTGAGGATTGAGCAATCTATGGGTGGTATGAGGGATGTACTCGCAGACCATCGAAAGAAAAACAGCGGTTCAGGACAGTCATGCCTCTGATAATTCGTAACAACATCAAGATTGGCGGTTACAAAACGTCTGAAAAAACGAAACATCGCAAAATACATAAACAAGTCAAGGTATGTCCATTGTTCAGCGACAGGGAGAAAAGGTATTTACCGCGTGTAGAAAAAGCATTAAATTATCCGATCTACAGCTACTGATCTAATTGTCTGACATTGAATGATGAGGACACCCCCTAGGCAAAACTCCAAATTCACACCAATGAGGGATGTGAACTCATGAACCGTGAAGTAGTTAGTGAAACCGACTTGCACCTAAACACATTTTGACGGCTTTAATCTTCCAATAGAAGGATAGAACAAGAGGATAACGTAACATGGAATACGTGAGGGAACTGGGAAGCATTTGCTTCAAAATTGGAGACATGCAAATTGCAAACCACAAAATTGAAGTCCAGTAATTATTGTCTGCGTGGGAATTGGGATGTCCAAAACGTCATCTAAGGGGGTGCACACACGTGGCTTACAAGCCATGGACTATAAGCCATGGCTTATAAGCTACGTGTGTGCTGTCGATAACTTACCCATGGACTATTATCCATACGTGTGTCTTGGGTGAAAGTATCGACTACACTCTACAAAAGTGTGGAGATTAGTCCATGAAAAATAGCCGGTCTTAAATGTGGTATTACAATCCACATGGCTTGTAAGCCACGTGTGTCTTGTAGCTTATAGTCGACACTGTACATAATTCCGAGAAAAGCTGTATACATTAACGCTACCCAATCAGGGCGCTGTATCTCGCGTGTCATTGACCAATCAAAAGCAAGAAAAGCGATAGGGGTAATGTTTCCGATATTTCCTGCGTTGTGTTACGATCAGAGCATCCGAGGGTATCAGGTCAAATTGCATCAATCAATTTCTATTCGGAGACTCAGAAGAAACTGCTTTCGAAGTTTTGTTACAATAACGTGTGTTGACAATAGTCTACAAGACACACGTAGGATTCGTGGCTTATACTCCACGTCGTGTGTCTTCACCCCAAAACTCGGCGTAGACTATAGTCGACATGGCTTATAATCCACGTGTGTGCAGCCCCTTATATGGTTATGCAGTAGTAGCAGGAAGTGCAAGTAGTTAGGATGTCGTGACATGGCTTTGAAATATTTCTTGACCATGTAATATTTGCTATGTTGACAACACATAACCACAATGACTGTGTTCCTGTAAACTGATCATGTGGGTTACAGGGTAGAACCTGAATTTCAAGAATTCAATGTGTTTTTTTGGTCACAAAACAGACAAATAATGCGATTACTTACCGAACATTTGTACATGCTGCTGGAAGGTCAGGAGTTCCAACATCGAAAAAAGGGGGAAAAACGAAAGAAAATTTCTTCTCGAAATGAAATTTGAGCGCGTGAAAACGTCTTTATGTCATCTCGAAAGGTTAACGTCATTGCTTCTTTGCATAATAACTTCCATCTATTGTAAGATTCGCGAGCTTATTGCATTTGAAAACATCGCCCATTGTTATACGTTTCTTATTTTTTCCTGTTCCCAATCGCGTTTTTGTTTTACAAAAAGGCATTGAGAAAAGGTTAGCAGAGATCGTGTTTAGTGGGGTTTGTGTGTATACTACCTTTACGTGTACTGTTAAATCTGAAATAGGTGGTGTGATCCGATTTGGTATGTATGCACGTATGCTCCATTTTCAAGCATTCAACTGCTCCTTTATAATATCACTCGCGTCAATATAGCTTGGTGTAGTGGCATCCTGTACAGTGCGCACTGCAGCTAGCTTACAGGTATCCCGGTTCAATGCTCTGTCCTTCCTAATATTGAAACTTAAGCAATTGAGCTGAAGAAAGTAAGATGAAATCTTATCCCGGTACCTGAATCCTGATGAATTAAAGATATCTGAATCGTCAATCTTGGTTAGTAAATCCTTCTCTTTATCTTCAAGTTGGCAAGGTTGATCTTAAAATCACAAATTTCGATGCCCAGGAAGTACATTACATTAATTGGTTGAATATCAATAGTCACCATGAGAAATCCTCGATAAAGTTTTTATTTTAAAGTGAGCTCTGACTGTGATAGCTGACTGTTGAGCAACATAAACTCAAACTGCAGAAACTTGCAAGGTCAGAAAATAATGCGATATCGTATGATATAATTATTGTCATCAATGGAAACGCTTGATAATGCGCAACGCTTGATGTGTACACGAGATGTCACACAAAACTCAAAAGGAAACAACCAAGAATGAATGGGTACGCGCGCAAACAGAACACAGAACATGGCAGGTGTTGCGCGCAACAGAACATGGCAGGTGTTGCGCGCGCAATAAAATGCACGTGCGATTTATGATCACGTACGAACTTTACTGTTTCATGAAATTTAAGCGCTCACCGATGTTAGAGAAAACAAGCGCAATTATTGTTTTCAGTCTATACTTATGAATGAAATATTTATAAAATTGATTCAATGATGTTGGTACTTTGATATCATGGTGACACTTGATAGCAGTGTTTTATCGTCAACTCATGACGGCATGTTTTTATTCCAGCCCCGGGGAACAGGAAATTAAGCGCCTGCATACGGGAACAACGGGCACAAGAAATGCGCCAGCAGGCGCAATTCTTGTTGAAATTACGCAGATGTTGTACGATTAACAAACGAATGGGAGTGTTATATCGAAAATTATCACACGAGGCGTCAGCCGAGTTTGACAATTTTCGATATCACACGATCCATGAGTTTGTTAATTGTATTATTACCCGACAAAACAGTACTCCCTACCACTCGGGTCTGACGACCCTCGTCTGAATTCAACGTTTTTATAGATTTTCGAGTGCTCCTTCATAAAATCAACAATTTATTCAACGATATTCTGCTCTATTATTCCGCCACTGTTCAGTAGTTCTATAAAGGAGTGATATATCGATAATTATCACACTGGAGTTTGAGCCACGGGAGGGTAATAATGGTAATTATGCAAATGAACACAGCTCGGACAAGTTTGCTGACATGTTAAAATTCCCCGTATTTTCATGCTTGCTGCACGTGTTCGGAATTTAACTGATGTATGCGGGATCTTCACGAGATATTATCAAGCTTGTAACGTAGGTTGTTCTCATTATAAAACAAGATATGACCGCAGAGCCTTGCAAAGTGGAGCGTCATCATGCACAATCATTGTACAAGTATACAAGAATGTAGTTTTGTATTGGGCGCGTTTAAATATTTCAAGCACAAATAAATCCGTTGAAATCCATATCTTTGGTGTCCAGCTACTTACGGTTCACATTTACAGTACATGTGAAGGAGATATATACTTTGGGAGCCCCCTGCTTGCTCTATAAATAAATGTTAACATCTTTTATTGGCGCTCTGAGCTTGTTAAGTGGACAGAGTGAAAACAAGTACCACAATTATCACTTAAATAATTCTACGCGTAGTTTACTGAGCTTCAGTACCTTCACGACTTTAGGATGGAAAAACATTTAAAAAACTTTCAATGGTTTTAATGAAAACGTGATCATTGATCAACATTCAACAATGGCTTGCGTAAAATCATCATAATATATTGCTGTGACAGTACCTCTGAGGATTGTAAACAACAAAAGATAAATGAATATATCATGAGTAAACTAACAACATTGAAATCGCACGTTGAAGTTTCGAGACCGAGCATTGTTGTTTCTTGCTATTATACCCTAGTTAGTCAAGAAATAAAACAAAACCGACAGCAGTATTCTTGACAGAACCTCACGGGTGCTGACTACATAACTTGTAGAATAGGGTGGCGGGTGCGCAAGACGAACTAGGTAAATTAAGAGGTTAAATGGAGAGCCAGTACCGTACTTAAAAGTGAATAGTTGAATACCAATCCATCAAAGAAACTCTCGAAAAAAGAATAAATCGATGAGAAAGGAAAAATCCGATGCAGATATTCGAATAGTCGCACCTTGCGTTCTATGAGAGTTCTGTGAGATTCGGGAAAAACTATTGTAACTATTTTACGATGCCGCTCATAAAATCAACCAGCTATTTAGCGTTAAATTCCAATTTCCAGCCATCCCATTACGGAATCTAGAAAAACAATTATGCTTATTAAAGTAAGTGGGAATTGAAAGCCACGAGCAAAGAGTTCCTTGGAACAAGGTATTTAATTCCGCATACTAAAGTGAGCGGGTATTGGAAGTGTGACTCACGAGCAAAGAGTTCCTCGTAGCACAGGATACAGAAGGGGTGGTCGTCTCGGGTGACGTATCTCTGTCCGCCCAAGGGGGAGTCGCACTCCCAACAACAGAAGTGGTCGATGTGCCAGTTCTGATCCTCTGCCAGAGTGTACTCCTTAGCCAGGATCAGCTGAGAGGGACGGTGTGAGAGGAAGGATGGGGTGTGAGAGGGGGAGGGCGTGAGGGGGGGAGATTGGTCAACAAGAGGGAGAGGGGGTGTGAGAGGGTGGGGTGTGAGAGGGGAGGGCGTGAGGGGGGGGGGGGGAGATTGGTCAACAAGAGGGAGAGGGGGTGTGAGAGGGAGGGGGTAAGAGAGGGAGGACGGTGTGAGAGGGAGAAGGGTGTGAGAGGGAAGGGTGTGAGAGGGAGGGAGAATAGTCAACAAGTGAGAGGGGAAGTGAGATTTGAGATGGGACATCATATAGTTCGGTGGTCTACGTATGAGGTCAGTATTTAGACATATGGAGTGGGGGAAAGCGGAGTACCTCGAATGGGGAAAGAGCCATTGGAGCGTGGACTAGCTCAGGTATCTAAGGGACTATTCGTGGGTACAAAAGCTAGGAATATAAAAGACACTTTCAGCGAACTCTTACCTCATCGCAAGCATTACACCGGGGTTTCAGCAGTTCAGCATGATGCCTCCCACAGAAGATCTCCCCGTCCTTGTAGAAGTAATGTAGGTCTACGAGAGGGTCCTGGCACACGTCACACTTGAAACACGTGACACACCAGATGCACGCCGCACCGGCCCGCTCAGTGAACACACCGAGCTGTGACTCATAGAGGGGCGACTGACACTGCGAGAGAGGGGTGAGAGTAAGGAATCAGGTGGAGGGAGAAAGGAGTCAAGGGGGTAAACGACAGATAAACGAAGAGATTCGGTACGAAAATGAAAAGATTTGGTGCTTGGTAACCTTCAGAAATATCTAATGAGTCAATGGAGTAAGTACATCATTCACTTACAGTCCTGCAATCGAACATGTCAGCTTCTTGACTCGTGACCGTTCTGATTTGCCCTACCCCGTAACTCATTTCATATCGGAGTCTGCTGAACTCGGTCAACTCGTCAGCTTGAGCCTTGCTCAAACCCTCACTGAAAGGGTGTAAGGTAAATTCACACTGACGCTATCTCTGTACTTCAGTTAAGCAGTTAGCCAATTATCACTGACACCAATTCAGGTTTACAGATGATCACTCTGGTGACCAGAATTAATCTTTAATTCTACTCTGGTCTCTGAAACAAGTTTAATCGGACATCATTTCCCTCAGGCACCAATCCTCGCTTACTAACGTACACATCAGCCGCCTGAGACTGATTGGCACCAGTTCATGGCAAAAACTCAGATCTACACTACTCTTGAATGTTGGATCTGTACCCGAAAATTTTTGCTATAAGCATTCATCTATCAGTATTGTTAATCTAAATTCAGTGTAAATCTAACCTTGGATTGTGATCGTGGGCTGGTAGCTGGGTCATGAGAAGTTTCCGACGGTACTGTTCCCCCACGCTTCCCACAACAGGTCTGTACTCAGGAGGTATGAGCCGCATGTACTCCTCAACCTGAAATTAGGGAGTCAGGAGAGGTAAAAGGGATATCAAAGGGTGCAGGGACTAGGGGGAATTTAAGGGAGTAAAGTGGGAGCAGCAATTGAGTGATGGAATATTGGAATCGGATATTCCCAAATGAGATAAAAGCATCGAGGACTGAGACATTTATTAAGTAATGCGGGTAGTGCTTCAGGAAAACATGTTAATGTGCACCGTGAAGGGGTGTGAATGGGGCGTCTAGAAAAGTAGAAACTACCGCTGAAACTGTGTCGATATTATTAGCCATTTTACCGCGAGCAAATGCGTGAATCTTTGCATATTCATGGCAAGAAAGAAGCCTTAGTACTAAGTTATATGTCAGATGTTTAATAACAGCATATCCCAGATGTCAACAAGTGAATCCCAGCGGCATTGTTTTTACCATCAACTTGCCAGTTAAACAATTTGCGCCAAAACCCAAAGAATTTGACCTAAGCGCGCGCGGCAAACGCGCACAAATTCTGCGCACATGATACCACGAAAACTGTTACCGCGCGTTCCAAAGAATACCTCAAAATTTGCATCATTTTGTGCACGCAAATGTTCACCTATGCCTTGGAGTAATAAAAGCCGACTTTTAATGAACCATAAGCCAGTTCATTAATCTATTGGATGTGTTGAGAATGAAAGACATGATATACTCATGAGAACCATGTATACTCTGTGTTCTTATTAATGTGTGATTAATTCAATGGACAAGGGTCAACGTTAACATAGGCAAGCATATTCAGAACACGCTTTGAAAAAGCAGGTCTGTGAACCATGACAAAAGTTACTGAATTCCTTGCATAGATCTTAAGAGATTACGTTCTTATACGACAGGGTATATTCTTAACTCACCTCAAGTTTTAGCGTTGAGAAACGCTAAATAAAGCTGTTGAGTTTGTGTTTATTTGCTGTAATAGAACAAAGTTAAAGCTGCCGTTACATCAACAGCCAGTTATTTCAGGCGTAATTTCATCAGTAAACCCATCAATAAACAGAGATGCTTGCCAAGACTAGAGCTAGACTAGTGCAATTAGACTAAGTGGAATTGACGGCAAGCCGACCATACGCATATTACCTTATTATTTTATTATTACTTTATTAGTTTATCATCAACAGTTATTGCATATTATATTCATTGCAAAGCGAATAGAATATTAGAATATTGTGAATTCCATCCGTCTTGGTCAATTGACAAACACACATACAGTAGCTTAATATCACGCACACACAACAAGGAAGGAGGGGGAATTGCCCAGTGCTCTCCGCAGTTCGCAAATAACTGAACCAAATGGAGCTGAAACCCACGGAGATTTTTGCAGGGTGGTGAAGAAAAGGATTCCGCTGGCTTACTTAATAAAACCTGTTATCCAAATAAGCCCATTCTAAAACCAGTTTTTCAAATTATGATGTTTCCCGTGAAAATAGTTCAGGAAAGCCGTTGATACTAAAAGCAGAAACCACCCGAAACCACCAAACCCACCTGAAACCACCCGAACCCATCTGAAACCACCCGAACCCATCCCGAAACCAACCATAAATCATACTCTGGTTGGGTTCGCCTGGTTCCACTTGTTTCGGGTGGGTTGAGGATATTTTGGGTGGTGATTAACCTTGTAGTTATCAATTAATCAAGAAATTCATGGCATGACCGGTCAAATTTGTTGATAGATATTTACGATTATAAAGAGCGGGCTGTGTCATCAAAATTGTCAGAACTCGAGATCATGACTTGATAACATAGGAATAAACTATATGAATAAACTATAGAAAGTGAGAAAGTGAATGATGTAGGAATAACAAATAAATCTATTTCTTGAATTCCATTTTTAGATAAAAGTAAACAAGTTTCGTGAAGGTGAACATAAAAAGAAAGGTATCATCGAAGCGACAATTACTTCAGCATGCGTTGAGAAAAGGTTAACAGAAATCGTGTTTTGGGGGATTTTGATTGGGTTTCAATCAAATTAATATTTCTTTCTTTAGCAGGAGACAATTGACGATGAGCAACTTGAGTTCGATCAATGATGATTGACCTCGGCAATTGTGCTGAGGAAGTTGGCACAGTTAATGTTTGATTGTCAGAACCGCATGAGATTTATTGACATTCATTCAACGAGAAAGCGCGGTCAAGTCATATTGTGTAAAATTGTAACAACTGTTATTTGACCACATACCTCGTAAGTCACACATCATTTCAAATTTCAAATAGTATTGTGTTGATGGTTGATTCATCTGTTGAACGCATTATCTTCGAATTTCTAAAATAAGTAAATAGAGCAATCGGCGGACGTGTATAAGCATATCACATTAGGTAAAGGGACACTTGACCCCCCGACATTACATCCCCCGACAATACATCCCCCGGCACTACATCCCCCGACACTTCACCCCCTACTACAGTACTTTAAATCTAAAGAGGAAAGCGGGGGTTCAAACGTCGCAGTTCGACGATTGCTGCGACATTTGACCCCCGACAATACATCCCCCGATGAATAAACATAGATCAAACGCACTGATCCGCGGCTTGACCAAGGTGTCTAAGTGCGACATTTGACCCCCCGACATCACATCCCCTTTATAGGCACAGTAAACTCCCATGCAACTTTGCTTGGGAACGGGGGTTCAGGTGTCGCACCATCGACTGAGTTGAGACGTAGAGTCAATGGTTGTTCGAGGCCTTTCTGTCGGACTATGAGCAAGGTGCTTTTCAGGCTTTTCTGGAAGTGTTTCCTGGGATTGGAGCAGAAGGCTGCTTCTTCCACTTGTGCAAGCGGCTGGTTAAGGAGCATGGCCTGATGAGGAAGCACCGGTCGGACGACGACTTCAAGCTCACAGTGAAGAAGCTGGCGGCACTGGCCTTCCTTCCTGCTGCGGATGTCGTGGCTAGAGGACCTAGATCGGAGTTCCAGCTGGAGGACGACGACTTCCCCCAATCTTCCCTCTCCACATGTGGAACGTCCGTGACAGAGCTTCGGCTGGATCTGCCCGCACCACCAACGCCCTTGAGTCCTTTCACCACTCCTTCAACTCCCTGCTGTCCTGCCACCACCCCTCCATCTGGACCCCTCCATCTGGAGAGAAGGAGGAACGACAGGGTCAAGAACCTCCTCCGGAACTACTCCAGACCTTCTGCTGACACCTTCCTGACTGGAATTGCTTACAACTACATGTCTTAGAGTGTTTAATCCGATATTTTGTGTGAAAAATTTGTGATATACAATTATTCTATACACTATAAAATTATTGCAATATCCAAATCCTGTCTATCACATTTTTAGTAACTACAGGGGGTCAAGTGTCGGGGGATGTAATGTCGGGGGATGTAATGTCGGGGGGTCAAGTGTCGGGGGGTCAAATGTCGCACTTTCTCACATTAATGTTACCTTATTAGTTATTACGCACTAGAAGCAAGCCGGGTTACATTATCAGACATAATATCCATCACAACTCCATGTTTTCACGAAAATAACTAATCTCGCTAAAATCTTTCTGGACACTTCCTTAGAAAACAAAAAATTGAGCGATTCGATTTTTCTTGTCTTTATCCATAATTTCGATTTCAATCTTTCAAATTTGATTTCTATCTAGCTATCTTGAATCTCGATTCTCGTATCCTGTCCATCTCATAGCAAACAATTTTATGATATACATTATATTATGTACATTCTTACATAGATTCTTTACATCATCAGTTTCCAGTTCAAGCGGTAAAATGAATCCATCAGTTGACAGGAGCATGGAATCAGGAGAGCTTGGCTGCGAGTCAAATGCTGAACAACAGCTACCACCAGAGTCAGAGCTCAGTTTGGAGGCTGCTAATAACCTGAAAGTAAAGGTTGCTCTGCTCTGTGTTTGCCTGATAAACCTAGGGGACGCAGTGGAGATATTCCTCCCGTCTGTTTTGACACAGGAGATAAGTTGTGATTTACAACTCACTGAAGCCAAACAGGGCATACTGAGTGTTGTGTTCTATTCATTTTATGCAGCAGGTTCCTTCACCTCCGGATGGTTTGCTAACAGGATTGGCAGGAAGAAAACCATCATAATATCCATAAGTTTAGCTTTCCTAGTGTCCATTTTGACTGCTCTGTGCCATGATTTCTACCTGTTGCTGATAAGCCGAGCATTTACTGGTCTTCTGGTGGGATCTAACTGTGCAATCACATATGTTTACTGGGCAGAAGTTAGTCCGTCAAAGGAAATGAAAAACCTAGGCATCTTCATTGCAGGTCAAGGTTTTAATGCAGGGGCTGGCTACACGTCCCTTTTGGCTTACTGGACACTTCCAACCCTTGGCTGGAGAATCTTCTTTGTGATTTGCTCCTCACCGATCTTCATTGGGCCCCTGATCTGTTTCATATTTTACTTGGATGAAACAGATATTTACCTCAGTCAGAAAGAAGAGCAAGCAAATACGATGGAAAGATCTAGACTAAAACAATCAGCTGAGACTACCTTGAGTTATTCAACTTCAGACGAGGATTACTCTCAAAAGAACTCAAGTAAACCAAGCACAGCAGTCATGATTCTCATAGCCCAACTCACCATTGTCTATATTGTTGACATTGCTCAGGGATGGGGCCTTATTCTCTTCGTCCCTAAGGTCTATAGCAACTACAATGTTCAAGTTGACAGCAATTCGCCGAACTGCAGCAACGTCTTTGGGGGCAGTTCATAAAGATGGCACTCTTATCTGGACTGGTCCCATTTGCCGCCGAATTAGCAGCTTACATTGCCCAATTTTATGTCTCACTTCCTGCATCCTTGTTTTTTTCCTCATTTGTCAGTTCAGTAAGTTTCCTCTTGCTATCTGTGCTCGATGTGCAAGAAGTTTTGGTCTCATCTGAAGTCCTTATGGGGGTCGTCGAAGCTGCATTTTCCTATTTAAATCTTACTCTGTGGCTTTACATGATGGAAGCCTTTGAACCATCCATCAAAGCACTAGCATCTGTAACTATTGAAGGATCTAGTAAATTAGGTGCTCTGATTGGATGTTCTTTAGTAGCTTTCCTGTCTGTGGACATTGTTTCATACACAATGTGCGCACTTGGGGCATTGCAGACCAGCGTCGTAAGCTTTCTGTGGTTTTCAATTTGGAGGGGTTAATGAATGCCAATCAATGGGCATTCAATAAAGAACGAAGTTATTCAAATAGTGCCATTTAGATGTAGCTCTTTAGATGAATTAGATATTCAAAGTTTTGCATGCATCATTTCACTATTTAGTACATTAATAACTAAAGTATCTATGAACTGAAAGCAAATATTTTGAGATTGACAACCTCAAATTATTGATTTCAAAGCGTAACTGGGTTATTATTTTACTTTATTAGTGTTGTACCCACTTCCACACCTAAGGGCTAAGACATGAATAAAGCTTTAACTATTTTAGTATTTTGAACTATTGCTGCCTTGCGAATGTTTCGAATTATTGTTTCCAATGGTAAAGAAACTATAAATTGAAAGTGGGGAGGCTGCTCAATGCTGACTTCTGCATATGGGAAGAGGACAGGGATCTACAAATTCTGCCAGTGGAAAGGAAGTTAGGGAGGGGGATGAAAAGTGCCGAAAAATGTTGAACTGTGATATGAATACAATCAATAAATCAATGGTCCACTATTTTGAAAAGCTATGGCACCATCACATTTGACTTTTTTGGTCACCAATGATAACTTTTTGGAAGCGTTGGGTATAGCCCAAATTTAACTTATTAAGAAATTTGCATACATTAATCTCTCTCGAAAGCCGTTGTAACTTTATCCAGTATAGCAGTATCTACGGGTTTTCTCATTTCATCTATAAATAGACCAAGACGTTTTGTTAGAGATACTTTTGTGGTATCTTAAATTGCGTCTGAAAATTGTGACGAATTTTTCCCGTTTTACTTTTGACATACTAAAATTCCCATCTTACACAAAAACACACCCCGATACATTTTCTCAAATTCCTTTCCGTCAGCGAAGAGATAAGAGGTTGCAGTACACTCAAATTACAGCCCCGAGAAAGGGGCACGGCTGCAAGTGATTAAGGCCTGCACCAATCTAAGAGGCCTTTAGAAGTGACGTTGTTACCATGAACTAAAATGTGCAATTAGTGAAGTAGAACCGCCTATTCTTTGCATCAGCCTCCGTTAGCAACAATTACACAATTACTCCTCACGCCTAGCAATACAATTACATAATTGTAGTGTTATGGAAGGCATTTCAATGGTTATGATCAGCAACTGCCATGATGAATTGTGTAACCTGTGTTACGTAACTAATTACTCGTACCATATAATATATTGGTACTGAGATGTTATGTAGCTTGTGGTGAGACAATGGAGGTTCAACAGCTGTTTACAAAGTGTTGTTCAATCCACCCTGGATTCACCTGGATCAGATCATATTGACAGCTGACGGGTGTTAATGAATTGAAATAAATGCAATTACAAAATGTAAAATGAAACTGGACTCCTTTGCGGGAAGTCGAATGAAAGTTTTGATAATATATAAAAAATACCAGTTTGAAGGATTTTTCAACTCTTTCGATCAGAACGATTAGCTCATTATAGAATTACGTAACCTTACACTGATTTTCAAGAGTTATTTGTTATGATGGCATGAAAACAATCACAGTAAAATGATGTCACATAGTTTAAAGGTATTTGGCACTTCACTTGTAATGAAATCACCCAGTTCCTTTTCCCCTCATCACCGCATGCAGGAAATAATGCCATAATACACTACATACACTACATCGAAAATAATAATATTATTATTCTCGTTAAAACTGGACCTAAACCTTAGAATCAAGTCCAGCCGTCTGTAACCCGATAGTGGATGAATAGGCTGCGCATTAAAAATAAACTATGTACATATATCATTAGATTATTCGGAGCACTTGCTATTGAGTATGTATGGTTAATCTATTATGAAATGATATATAATCCACTTCATTAACAACCCAGTTGGAACTGTAGGGAGATTGGACTGGTATCAGTTGAAAACTAATAGAATCAGGGGTCGTGGACTAACGAGCAGATGTAACAGTTTTATGTATTGCAGGTGGAGAACATTTGGAACCTGGGCAGGCACTGTCTTTATGGTTTGTACGGCCTGATGATAGCAGTTTAAAGAGTTCTAGGCTAAAGCAGTTGATATACGGATTGTGGCTGAATATGAATTTAAATAGGCCAAAGTGAAGAAACGATCCATGTACAGAGTGTGAATCAACAGGAGAGAACAAAACCAATTAAGTAAGAAAAAAAGTTTATTAATAAGTTAACAATAACTAAACCATTATCAATGAAAATTGCAATTCAAAATACCGATAATTATAATTTAAAAAGTTGGTAGCAAAGAATTAGAAATAAACTTTCAAACAATATTTCCATGAATTTCACTATTCATCTGAGTTAGTTAAGTTCCTGGGATATGCACCTTTGACAATTCCCATTCCTCCAGGATTTCAACTTTCACTTTTAAAATCATCCTGGTTGCCATTTTGAGCATCTGTTTGTCGATGGTGTTCACAATCACCATAGCTGAAATCCATGAGCTCAACTTTACATGGCATGTCAACGGGCCAAGATGGCACCTCAAGTTCAGCTGATGGCACCCCATTTCCTTGAAAGACCATTTTTTCTTCATTCTCCACTTTCCCTCCTAACTCAAGTTTTCGTTTTTCCCTAGCTCTTTCTTTCATCTTAACTAATCTTAGTTCTCTTTGCTCCGTAGTTTCTAACATTCGTCGCTTTCGAGAATTCTCTCGCATCCTTTTCAGTCGTTCTTCCCTTTTCTCTGGCGTCTCCTTGAGTAAACGTTTGCGTTGGGCATCCCTCATGACTGCCAGACGATATTCTCGCTCCTCCTCACTTTCCAACAACCGTCGCTTTCGTTCATTCTCTCGAAGCTTACACAGTCTAACCTCCCGCTGTTCAGACGTTTCCATCGCAAGGCGCTTTCTAGCATAATCCCGCTGTTTCTCTCGCCTAACTTCAAGCTTTGCTTCGTCTTCCAGCAGGACTTTCTTCTTCATTTTTTGAGTAGATCCAGCGGCTTGTTCAGTCTCTGGGCACAGTGAACTGCGAACTACCTGCTTCACCCTGCCCACTGTTAGACGGAGACTGTTTCTGGGCCTGTCTGCCTTTTAATTTTTTCGTAGATTTCGGCGTCATTAAATTATTACTTTGGTGAGTGAACAGTTTTCCATCTGTAGAGCCTCAAAAGTCTATTTCATCATGCTTACCTAAGGAGTGAAATAGTGTTAATGAATGATGATGAATTGATTTACTTTTCAAAGTATAATGAATTTTCTTAGGAACTCAATGAAATGATCTCATGACAACCAAAGATGTGAAATATATTGGCATAGGGTGATATTATGATATCTCCCTAAATATCTCACTGATACCCCCAGTATGTTGGCATGAATTTATTGAGAACCCAGTTCAAAAATATATATATTTTGCTAATAAATTTAATTCACATTCACACTCAAATCTACAACGACAGTGGATACCTTCCAAGTTGTGTAAAATATTTCATACATACAGTAGGAGAATTTTGGGTAAATTATTATCATGGGCAATAAGGGTAGAAATATAAATTCAACATCAGTGCTCTCAATTAAACTGCAGGCACAGCAAAATCTTACCATTATTCGTGTGAAAAATTGCTAGGTAAAAGCAGAAACTAAGACAAAATGAATGGAACATCTAATGATAAGTTGAAAAGGAAATTAATATCACTTAATATCAATACAATTTAATTCCAAATGCAGATCACAAAATATGACTAATTAATTATCAAAAGCTGGTACTGTACAAAAATGAAATACAAAAAATGGATGTAATTATTCAGCTGTTTCAGCATGATAACATTGTGGGAGATGTGAAAAGCTTCTGATATGAGCAAAGGAGCCGTGCGCCAATTCCAATTCCTCCAGCAATTCCACCTTTACTTTGACAAACTCCATGTCCCTCATTGGATTCACCACAGTTTTGCTTGTGGTTCACAATCTTCATAGCTAAAATCAACGAGTTCACCTTTACATGACATTGCCAAAGAACCAGATGGGATGGACATGCGGCCAGATTGTTTGTCGACGAATCCAGATGGTATGCCCATAATTGAAGACGGCAAACATTTCCATGTCCAGATAACATCTCATTTTCAGTTGATACAGATTTTTCGTCACCTTTCTCTTCCCTTCCGAACCTTAGTAATCGCTTTTCCTTAGCTCTTTCTCTCATCCTTGCCAATCTTTGCTCCCTTCGCTCTTCAGTTTCAAACATTCGTCGTTTTCGTTCTTTCACTCGAAGCATTTCCAACCTTCTTTCCCTTTTCTCTGGTGTCTCTCTAGCATAATACCTTTTCTGGGTAACCCTCTGGCGCGCAAGACGGCGTTCTCGCTCTGCCTCACTTTCCATCAATAGTCGCTGTCGTGTAGCCTCTCGAACCCTCGACAGTCTGGCTTCCCGCCGTTCTGGTGTTTCTGTCAATAACCACTTTCTGGCGTACTCTCGCCTTTTCGCTCGCCTCCTCTCAAGTTCTGTTCCATCACCAAACATCTGTGTTATTGCTGCTTCTGATACAGATTCAGCGGTTTGCACAGTCTTTGGAATGTTCGACTGCGATGCACTTGCATTGCTAATTCTTTCGTGTGGATGTGAGGACTGTTTCTGGGTTCGCCTCAAATATTCAGGCATAATCCAATACTTTGGTGTCTGTCTTTCGTGTGAATTTGAGGATCTCTTCTGAGTTGGCCTTTCCAGCAATTCCTTCGAATATTCTGTCATCATTGAAAACTTGGGAGGATGGTTGATAGTCTTAGTAGTAATTATTGTAGATACAGGATAGTTCAGCGAGATTCATGAACAAGGGATTAGGGAGATCTAAAAGACATATTCTGTCATTCCAACCTAAGGAGTGGAATCAGTGTTAATGATGAAATTGATTTTTAATGATGATGGATGAAATTGATTTTTAAAATAATTGCTTTGAAATGGTCTCATGATTACTCATGAAATACGATGATTTCATGATACCAAACACTGATATCCCCCGGATGTTGACATGAATCTATTAATAACCCTGTTCATTCCAGGACTCTCTCACCGTACATATATTTTACTAAATTTCACATTCTCACTCGGCATATATACTACATCACTACAACGGTGGATACCTTACAAGTTGTAGAAAATATTTTATATTTAGGAGAATTTAGGGTAAATTGTTATCACCCACAGTCAAGGTAATGGAATGAATTTAATGCAGGTGATATCATTTTCAGCTTAATTCCAGGCATTATGATGACGACATAACGACAATAAAACACAAGCAATATTCAATGTTTTAAATGGCGAAGTGGTGACCTAATTCATTCTCGAAAGTAGACGGTTACAGTTGAGACCATGGAACTGAATTAAACCCTGACGGAAAACTTTTCAGTACCTTGAAACAATCGCCTGGATTCAATAATAATATATTTTAAATTGCTCCTTCATAAAATGCAATTCGATTCATTACTGTTGTGAAGTCCACTTTCGTAGTGACCGTATTCTACATGGTCACTAAAACGAACTTTGGAGTTGACACGTAAAATTGTCAGATCAAAGCTCAAGCTTTACCCATGAGTGGCCCATACCACATACTGCAGTGTAAACCACACTCTTACAAAGACTATCACTGAGCACAGTGAGCGTTCATGATTTCCACCCCACTCATGCCCATAACCAGTCGTAGCATAATAATAACCACATCTCATACACAGACCTTAAAACATACACACACGTACTTTGAGATTGCTTGTTAATGCTTTACTGAGCTTTACCTACAAACTCTGCCACCAAATTAGCATATATATTATCGTGTGAGGTAAAGGTAACCATGGTAACGAGAGATTTGATTGTAATATTATTAGAAACGTAATAACATTCGATGTGAAGCAGACAGAATAATACTCCATTATCTGTTTCGAAGCCCCGTGTGATTGTATACAAGTAACGAATTTGTCTCAACGTTCCTAAGTTTGCGGACATGAAAGAAAGGATCTATTTACTACCTTATTTAGTAACTTATTCAGTCAATCAGGAGAACCCCGCAGGGTTAATTGCATCCTCCCATTCTACATGACACACAATCAATGGAGCAGTGAGTAGGGCCAAACATAACTCATTAAACGACGTGAAGATCGCAACCAACTTACAAAACAGAATGTCTTCTGCTGTGTATCATTGTGGCAGGTAAATTTGGTATTTGAGAGAACATGATACTGTTTTCTCCTGATGAACTCCTCCTTCCCTTAAATTCATATCATGAGTGCAAGGATGATGCAGAATACCGGAATACTAATGCCACATCGGAGGATTCAGATCAAGCCTCTAGGGGGTTTGCATTTATCAAACCAGTGGCAAGAAGAGCATTTTCGTCGCGACTCGCAACATAAAACTCATCACGCCATATCATGCTCTAATACAGTATTATCCGAAGCACACAGAATTTGATGATTTCATCTCTTGAAGTCTTCAGATCTACAGTCCAAGGCGTTTTAAAAACTTAGTGAATTTATAGAAAGTACTACTTTGCAACTTCTCCTTTTGTAGACTGCAGTACTATTGAGCAATAATTATATTGAGCGAAGAATTTAAAATTTACAGACCAAGAAGCAACAGACTGGAAAATAAGAAAATAACGATTCATCTGGACATTGTGCAGTGGATTTCTTATCAGCCGCTCTTTTAACCTGATAAACTGTGTATATTTCGTTAGAAGAAGAGTCGAAAATGTTATCAATATATCATTATCATCTTATTATTGTTAACCATCATAATCAGATAAACCTTGGTAATAGCATCACTTTCAGGTCTTTAGAATTTTAGAGGTCCTCAGGTGCGGCGTCTTAAGAGACTGCTCTCTGCTTGCACATCCCTAATATTACTCTCATCACTACAACATAAACATGACATATTGTGTTCTTGAGCGTGTGGTAAGAGGGTAGATGTTACTCCTAACTCCTATCACTACACGCATTGTACTACACATGACATGTGTTCTAGTGTGTGGTAGGATGTGGTAATTGGGGTCCCCCATTGCTCCAGGGAGCTGACTAAGAGAGAATAGAGAGCTCAGAGCTGATGTAGGTAGTTTATAACATAGTTAAAGCTTTAAAGTTGAAATGGTTAGCAGATAAAGAGAGTGTGTGTGGTGGCGAAACAATCGACCATTATCATGCTTTCTACTTACCTATCATGCGCCACTGATCGCTACAAATGAAAGCATTATAATATGAGCGTGTTGACTGTTGATATTATGAAGGAAGGATAGCATATGATGAGACACTGCGATTGATTCAAAGAAAAGGAAAAGCATGATCAATTACGGTACAAGAACAAGAGTCGAACGTATAATGTGTTGATATGAACTAGGTGGAGGAGCACCATCCGTAAACCACGATGTACCAGCGTACTCTCATACCCTTGTACACACAGACCCCTCCAGGGTGTGATTTAAAGACTTTTATGAAGGAGCATTGTACACGAATATCATATACATTACTTTTACATGAGTAAGAGAGCGTTTGGAGCATCTTATGTACATTAAATATTGCGTTATGATAAGCTCAACAACAAGCAGCTCATAAAATGTAAGTCATAATCTACATAATAATAATAATATGGTGTCCTCACACTCGCTTGAGTGTGAGTAAGCAAAAACACGGTGATCTTGTTGGTGGTGATTATGACGTCATCTATAACTGTGTCCCTATTTCAGTGACGTAATGCTTTCTAAAAGTTCTAGAGAGAACGGAGAGCCTGACCACCTTGTTTTAATACACACACATTATCATGACGATAATATGATGACATTGAAGGAAGCAGCTTGCGTTCCTTGTTAATACTTTAATATGTTCCTTCTGGGTATTACAAGAACATATAACAAGGGAGGTAAGACGTAAGTATATTAGAATGTGATATGAAGGAACTCTTATCAGCGAATCGTTTTGCGTCATAATTTCCGATACTTGAGATTCAGAAACGGTGCTGGAAGTCTCTTGAATATTAAGTTTGATTTTTGCAATTTTCCAAATATTTTAGAATATTTCAAATTTGGGGGTGTTATGAGAATTGCGTTTTTTAAAAACCCTCCAACCCCACCGGCTTCGACACCCTGCCTCATTGTATTGTTTTAATCATTCATTCAAATGAGTTGATAATAACTGGTTTTTAATTTCAGCGTACTGAGTTATTATCTCGAGAACCGCACAGTAGCTACGCTCGTTCTATTGTTGATGTATCTATTTTGAGATGAGCACACCACCTCACTCCAATGAGCTAATGCATCACGTTATATGTCGTGACACTCTCTGTTATTTGTATGTTATGAATGAAATCACGTGTTCTGTCACATGGAGTAATTACGGGGGTCAGAGTCGTGCTAGACATATGTGCTACACTGCTGACTACGTTCTATTGAGGCAATAGAACAGAGGCAACTCTCTGTTATTTTGTATGAAATCACGTGTTCTGTCACATGGGGCAATTATTTACTAACATCAAAATCAAGTGCTCACAATGATATATTCACACCGTTCAAACACAAGATAATCTCTTGTTAATGACTTTATACTTCAACTTTTCACCAGTACTCAAATATTTTTTACTAGCGTATAAATCGCTGCAAATAAACAATGAAAAGAAAATATCTAGCCTCTCCCACTCGTTTGCAGCCTCGTTTACGGCCCCGTAAACCACACTGCAAACGAGCCTGCAAACGAGCCTGCAAACCATCCTCAAAGATTTCGCCCCCTCCTCCCCCTACGGGGGAGGAGGAATCACGTTGACTATTTGTTAACTGTTTGATTTGAAATTCTAAAAATATCACTCAAGATTTCTTGATTTTAGTACCTGTTTGATTTGAGAGCTACAGATGTATCAATATACTGTACTTACTCCTAACTCCTATCACTACACGCATTGTACAACACATGACATGTGTTCTAGTGTGGTAATTGGGGTTCTCCATTGCTCCAGGGAGCTGACTAAGAGAGAATAGAGAGCTCAGAGCTGATGTAGGTAGTTTATAACATAGTTAAAGCTTTAAAGTTGAAATGGTTAGCAGATAAAGAGAGTGTGTGTGGTGGCGAAACAATCGACCATTATCATGCTTTCTACTTACCTATCATGCGCCACTGAACGCTACAAATGTAAGCATTATATTATGAGCGTGTTGATATTACGAAGGAAAGATAGCATATGATGAGAAACTGCGATTTATTCCAAGAGAAGGAAAGCAAGTGCTGAACGTATGATTATGTGTTGATATGAACTTGGCGAAGGAGCACCATCACTGATGGTGCTCCTTCACCAAATTCAACAGTAAAACACGATGTACCAGCGTACTCTCATACCCTTGTACACACAGACCCCTCCAGGGAGTGATTAAAAGACTTTTATGAAGGAGCATTGTACACGAATATCATATACATTACTTTTACATGAGTAAGAGAGCGTTTGGAGCATCTTATGTACATTAAATATTGCGTTATTATAAGCTGAACTCAACAACAAGCAGCTCATAATCTCATATTCAATGTTAATCATAATCTACATAATAATAATGTGGTGTCCCTCTCACTCGCTTGAGTGTGTGTGTGTGTGTACGGAAACAAGCAAGAAACACGGTGATCTTGTTGGTGATGATTATGACGTCATCTATAACTGTGTCCCTATCAAAGTGACATCATGCTTTCTTTTCTAAAAGTTCTAGAGAGAACGGCGAGCCTGACCACCTTGTTTTAATACACGCACATTATCGTGACGATAATATGATGATATTAAAGGAAGCGGCGCAGCTTGCGTTCCTTGTTAATACTTTAATAAGTTCCTTCTGGATATAACAAGAACATATAACAAGGGATGTAAGACGTAAGTATATCAGAATGTGAGGTGAAGGAATTCTTATCAGCGAATCGTTTTGCGTCATAATTTCCGATACTTGAGATTCAGAAATTTAATATATGTTCTGTTTCCTTCGTGAACGAGTAACGTTAAACATGGTATACCGATTGGAGAATGGTGCACCTTGTAATTTATGTTTTTATGATGTTATGATAATCGAAAGCGGATAATAGGAGTAGCAAATTATGGAAATTTTAGAACATCAGTTAAAAGTGCGATAAAAAGGGAAACTGTAAAGCTGTAATAGCATGGGGAATGGATTCGAATTTTCAATAAAATGCATAGCTGATAACGAATCCTTGAATTACCTGTGAAGAGGAAAGTCCTGGTGGGATCCAGCTGTATTTCCCACACTCAAACTGCGCCTTTACATTGTCATCTAGCTGCTTACCTCGCTTCACCTGCAGAAATTAGAGGAAGTGTGAGTGGGAACTTAAACACAAGAAAACATTTTATAGGGAGTGTGAGTGGGAACATAAACGCAAGGAAATATCTCCCATCCTTTACACTCAAGAACGAGTTGTGATCTCCACAGGCCCTGCCATTCCACAGAGCTCAATAATCCAGCTCCGAGCGCTAGTTCATTGTCATGTTCATCAGTCTCAAAGAGTCAGTAAGGCCAGTTGGAGCCTCGAACTATAGAATGTAAATCACTAAACCACTTAGTAAATCACATGTATTACTATGAAGGAATGAGGGAGTGATTATCTACCAGAACACTGGATTACAGGACTATTGTAGTGGAGCAGTGGGGCGTAGTGACTACTCGCTACTTGAATAAAGCTCAAAAGGTACAGACTTCAATTCGAATAAAATCAAATATCAGATATCTCGGATATCATCATTTGAACAATATAATAACGATATGACACACTAACTTTTGATCTGATCGGTCAAAAACAACAAGAATAAGGTCCGAAATTGAAAAATCCCAATGTTTTCATTTCAACATTTTTTGAAATCTTAATTCAAACACACATTATCCCAAATAACAGAACACTGTACAATACCTGTGTTATTTGGTCTGCTGAGGACGGAGCCTGGTGGTCTGAAACCGAGCACTTACAGTTGATACAGATCTTCCTGAAACACAAATATGTCAGTGACTTGCGAAATATTTTCCTTTTTCGGATTCGTTTTCTTCGTTTGTTTGTTTGTTGTTGTTTTTAATTTTAGTTTTTTATCTCAAATACTCGGATTGCATATTTTCATGACGAAGTGAAGTAACCGTGTGCGTATTGCAGCCCACACATCAATAAACTAATAAAGAACCATAAGAAATTTCTTTATTTCACCTTATATGGGCATGTTCTGTCTTAGTGGTAGGTCTTTATCACAAAGGGTACATTCAAATCAATATACTAATATAATGGGTATCATGCTTTATAATTCAAATTTCTTGCTTTTCATAGTACCCCATATTCTGAGAAAAATACAAGCTTATTCTCTGAAGGTACTTACTATTTATTAGGAACTTACTCCTTATTAGGAGCCATAAGTGTTGATATGATTCAACGTAGGCATACCATTCACAATCTCGAAGTTTATGATTTATCCTATCAACGTAATGATGATTCAATCAATGAAAATCATTTCAAGGTCTTTGAGTTTTCTCAACAAGTTTAAAATTGTTTAAGTTTAAAATTCATGAGTAACTTTAAGAACATCTTTGAATCTTTTAATATAAGACGTGATCAGTCAAAATTCGCATGGAGCTTTCGTATTTTTTATTTGTATGATGTATCATGAGTGTGCACTCAAATTTTGAAGCAAAGGATCGGACTTTGATATGCTAATTCATAAAGTTCCAGTACATATAATAAATTAAAAGGAGCTTCATAAGTACTGAAGGGAATGATAAAAATAGCCTTAGCAAAGAAAAATGTTTATTATCATACTCAGGAATTGTCATGCAGCTCAAATGAGAATCAACTCTTGCCCCATATACTGATGAACACAGGTGGTAACCAAAGAGTGATAGCTGATGGCAGGTGTAATTATGCTTTGTTTTACCGGTTCCTGGGTATTTGAAAGATAAATTTACAATTAGTCGCACAGAATAGACATTAGACATGTGTTTGGATGCCATTAATGGACCACTTTAGAAAGTTTTATGAATCTCTTTTTAAGTCTATATAGGGCATACTACGCGGCAAAATTTGCTGGGCAAAATATTTGTGATTTCGAATTTCAAAAATGTCGTCACTTTCCTTAAGCGATACAACTCATAGTCGAGCTCTACCCTACGCATTTGTCCAAATGGGAGTAAAGAATTCAGGAACTAGTAACCTGCTCCTTTGTTCTTGAAACAAAGCTTGGGCCCTGTCACCAACTCATGCGTCACACAGTAACAGTAGCCAAATACTGAGTTTCTATATACAAAAGGTATAAAGTAGCAAACCTCCCCCCATTGTGCAGGGTTACACTACTCACTGGAGAATGCAATAGAAATTGTAACGAATACTGTGCAAAATGTTCCGTTTTATGAAACTGTTCAGATTTCAGTTGAAGAAGGAAGAGATTTCTGAATTCTGAGTAAGATGGCTTAACTTGAAACATAACAAACACCAAGTGTGAGTGGTTGATACGAGCTCTCATAAAAACTTTTGCGTACCAGTGTGTTCTGACCTGCCTGTTTAGTGATTGATTCATGTGGACATTTGGGAAGTTGGGAACTGGAAAGAAGGTGGGGATGAAATCTATATTTGATTCCGACTTCCATATGATTTGCAGCATTCTATCAATGCAGTATCTGCTATATCGCTCTGAGCAGTATGACTAGCTGACAGATGCTTCCATGATCTAGCATGATCATGAAGTACCAATAATACAAATCGTACTACTGATGTCTAATGATTATTCATTACCAAGAAAGAAGATGAATATTGTACTTTCCATGTACCTGGTATCCAATACTCCCAGCTGTGTATCTCCAGTATCAGTGCAATTTACTGCTATTGTGGCTGGCTCCAGTCTTCACAGTTCCTAAGTCACCTTGTGCACAGCATTGTATTTGATACTGATTTAGGAGATTAAAGTGAGAGATATAGAGCATAGTGATCACTGATCTGGTGATCTCCAAGCACTGGAACCGCGTGAACTCTCTCTTCCTTAATGACAAGAGTACAAGTCATATCATGTGCATGGTTTAAGGATCAAGGATTATTCAAGAAATTACTCCAAGGCAGTCTGGCATTGTAGAACGCATTATAGAACTTTTTTCTTTGGTAGGAAGGAAAGGACCATACATTTACGATGCAGGATGAAGAAACCAATGTTGATTTACATGATCTTTCTATTGTTTCTCTCTTACAAACAGTGGACAGCAGATAAATACCTAAATAAGTCTGTGCAGAGTATCGTTTTGTATCCCAGGGACCCTAGGATACTGCGTAGCATTGGTTTATGCCCAATATGCGACTATGTAGTAAGAGTGAAATGTGTACCAAGCCCTGGTATTGCCTGCCGCTCCAGTTGACTTAGAGGGCATATTAGAGCGAAAAGAAGGGCGCTATTAACATAGGATGCGCCAGAACAATAGCAGGCTGAATGTTACATCATTGTCTTGATCTGGGGAAGGAACTTCATGACACATGAGTTCCAGTGCTCCACGATCTGTCCTGCACAAGATCACAAGAAGTTATCTGTGTACCAGTACACCAGACCCCCTTAATAATTGAGTATTTGGTACTTGTTGGTTTGTAAAGTTGAGTGGTAGACTAGTATTGAAGAGTGTGGTTCTCACTGGATAGGTTGTGTTAATAAGTAGACAAACCAGCGCCAAACTCTGTGTTTTGCGTATTGAACTCCGGCAAATTAGATCTCCCGGATTCTCCCGAACCCTTCTCCCCGGGCTTCTGGGGAGAGTGGTAGTCTGGAAGCCCGACTTTCTAGTGGGGCAATGTGAGCTGGGTCATATTATTATCAAGGGTATTCCCAGATATAACCATACACGCCTGGTCAATGATCAGTGGATCCCGTACACAATATTGACAATCGTATTAAAGGAGCATGTGGGGAAGACACACAATATCGCCTACAGAATGGGAGAGATCATGTGATAGGGCTAGTGGCAGCATTGTACATCACTGCATTGATCATGACTTGCCACATGGGCTGAAGACGATTAGAACATGCTATTTGAAAGCTACCAACTAACCAACGTGTCAATCATAGTCTCAACAACCACCACCACAGGTTTGCCACATCAAGTGGAACAGAGGTTCATCACAATTACCTTAACTGGAATTTGACTATTTGAGATGCTCACTGACAAGAAACGTTTGCAGCATGAGACTTTATATTGAGACATGCGTCCTGACACACAAGATCAAATGGTAGATAGTAAGTGAAAAGATCTAAGGCAACTCGTGCACTAACTATGCTTCAACAATTTTGCCAAGCGTTTTCAATCCAAGTATGCTGTAACTATGTATCGACATAAGAACGCATACAGTGTAAAACATTTAGATAACACAAACTTACGTTAGAATGTTATTGGATGAATCCATCGAGTTTTGCGCCACTTTTTAATAATTTAAACGTATTTATTTAACACTGATATGAAAACACAGTAATTTGAGCTGTTTCGATGAGTGCCCCAGTACGTTCCTGGAAAATCATGAGAAGCTTTCACCTTTTACACTTTTATGTAGAAATGGTCTTAATTATTTCATAAATGGAAATATTAGGCAAATGGCAGGAGAGAAGGATATCGAATATTTGCTATATGATAAGGAAATCACGAGCAATTTCAACTCGGTTTTAAAAAGTTAAAACATTTGCAGCGAAAGGTTTCACTATTCTTGCAGCAGACATTTACTCATGTTATTTCAGTAATTAGGTTGAATATCTCATGTTTTATTCCCACGGTTGACATGGCGTTTACATGTCAATTTCGTTACCATGGTAACAGTGATGAGGAGAAGAGGAGAGTTCTCATATCTCCTCGACTCATGTTAAAAGACAGTGAATTATACCAGCTCATTCTGTGTGTGAAATGAACCAACTTACGGCACGCAGTGTAAGATATGACTGGTACCTGTCGACCACTACTCAGTGCTCACTAGTCTTAGGACTAGAGGATCACAGATGCTCAGAGGGCCAACGACAAGATATCCGGGTAAAATTTGCACTTTTGTAATAGGTTCTGCAATTTGCTATACAAAAGCGAATTGTGCACCAACTATCAAGTTTACCCTATTGACACCTTTTCACAGTCTGTCCCTATTACGTCCATGGATTGTTCGACTGCCTTACAGACCATGAATTATGTTATACGATACACCAATAATTGCAACTAAAATATAACTATCATATATTGAACATATTAAATGCTGTGCCCTGTTTTCCAATTCGATTTGCCCCTGGAATTACAGGTGGAATTTATCACGGTCACTCAACCTGGTCCTACTCCGAGGATTATAGAATAAATCACACTAAAATATGTGAGCTGTTTGTCGTAGTCAACTCACCACTAGGAACCATGATTATGACGTAAAACTCCACAGCTAATTGTTTGTGTACGGCCTTCAATGTGAGCTATTTTATTGAGGTGATGTCATGGCACAAAACACGGATGATTCTGTGACATCGAAAATGTGTTGTCACGCTCTCTCGATGTTATGCACACAAGATGTTAACTTAACATGATAATAAGGTTTGGCTACAAGCACAGAAGTTAAAATAAGTTAACCAATGTAACAATGTTTGTACCTCTTCAATTGCATTTCAAAAGCTGCCTTGCCCCAAAGGAAAAAAGAAGAAAACAGTAGTTCATCAGGTAAAATGTTTTTTGTGTGGGCACACTCACAGCTATGACTCTATCGCCAATTTTAATGTCCAGTGCATGCTCTAAGTAAAATCCCCACCAATTGAATCTAATGGTTTAGTCAAGGATTTATCTTGAAACGTTTCTTTGTTAAAGATGATGAATCTTAATAACATGGTGACGGAGCAGTATATAACAATTTGTCTTGAATGTAAATTCTGAAAAATGAGAAATGGCTCTTACATCATGATAAATTCTCCATAAGTTACATTAAAATCAAATTACAATAATATATGAAATCGCATTAGGACATCGTAAAACAGCAATTTTGTATTTTTGTAGTACTAGAAAACATATGCTCTATAACAATATTTCATTTTAAATAATGCAGTTAAAGTTTTGTAATATGATTTTGAATTGTGTCCTTGACCAGCTATCACAAAAGTCTGTACGTAAAACTGAAACAATTCCTTATCACACGTGTACAATTAACTGTAATTCAATACATTCAGTTCATGAGTACTTGCCGTTAGATGGACAATAGGGCACGATGCAGTGCCGTATGCGTTTTATAGTGTGGACCTAAGCGGTCACTTCCCACAGTTACTTTGAAAACATGTTTTAATCTACAAACCACAGTACAGTAGTGTTACACCCGTAATCTGTCGAGTCTCCATGTAAGGTGCAAGGGTATAAAATATGTCCGTACGGGAAATTGTGAATATTTTTCTACCCCAGTATTTCCGGATGTGGGTAATGGGTTTGTGTCACGCTTTTTGCCTGTGATTGTTTGTGTGAGTGTACCTGTAATTGTTTCTTTGTTTGTGTGTGTAGAATGTGAGCTGTATGTTTGCGCAATGTATGTTTGAGTGTGTGATTTACATACCTGCCTGGTGTAAGAAGCACAGCAGATGTTAAAAGCTGATAGAATATGTAATTGAGTTCATTGTGTGGTTTACGAGATTCTAACTACAGTAGATAGACCTAAGTTACACGCTGAATTTCACAGAGCGCAGTGTGCCAAGTCCACACAGTGTATGAAAACTACCCACAGTGTACAGTGTACACTGTGTGAAATGTATACTTTACACTGCACACTATACACTCAGTTTACACCCTATGTATGTCACCGTAAGATGTAACACTCCCTGCTTGCTATGAGCAGACATTCATACGCAAGAAACATAATATTACTAATATGTAATCTTAATATTATGTGTGTTATAACATATAAATTGAGAACACTGCTCAGCGTTACCACCCTATCTAAAATATAAGCATATTTTGCGTGTAAAAGTGTAAAAGGAATTGTCCAGGGATTTTATTTATTAATCCGATGACTTGATTCGGTAGTAGAAGTTCAATTGCTATTAAAATACCCCCTAAAATAGTAAAATATCATAAGATTATATGCTGAGTAGGATCATAAAGGCAAATAGTTAAATAAAGGGTTTATCATCCGGATTGCATGCATTTATCAGTGCAATAACTCAATTAACAATGAGGCTGCCCGTGTTTAACTCACTGCCCGTGTTTAACTCACTTGGCGAGGGTTTTCGGAACATTGTGCTGTAATAAACCAACCATTGCCATTTTACAACATTTGACATCAGTTGCGGTAGGTATAAACGGTTTTGACCGCAAAAGGAATAATGATGAAAATAAGAATAAGACTCTCACTCTGCCCCACTCTCTCAACATCTTTCAGTCAGTGACACAATCCCTCAAATTATCGGTTATAAAATGGGGCAACTGTATAAGACAAACATAAAACTATGACAACAGAGTTTGTCTGAATTTCTTTAAAATCCTGGTAAGTTTTGAATTAATATTGTAATACATTACATCAAACAAGAGTACGTACCTCCAGAAGTGTATCTCCAAGCCGGGACAGTCCTCTTCACACACCAAACACGGCAACCCTGCATCTGTCTCATGGAGGAGAACCTGCAACAGGAGATTTAGAGGTGAAAATATAAGCAGTACTGTACTGAAATCATACACAAACACATGGTACATACAAATATACATTATATATCGTGCATTGAAGAAACATTATAGGCACTGTACATTGTACAATGTACAATATACATACATCATTTTTTTGACAATTTCCAGATTTAAGCTGACCAAGCAGCAGTACCTCCCAACAGAGTGACAGTCAGTGGAAGGGACTTTGTCAATAAAATTACTCGCATGACCTGCTGTAGTACCAGCTACAGAGTGGATTAAGTGTACACAATATTGCTGATTGCTTGGCAAGCATTATACCATAACCAGTAGTACGATCCTATTTTCTTAAACTGACATGTAAGAGAGCAACTGTATGTTCACAGAAACATTGTGGGAGCTCTAGAACTTAGAAGCAGAGCTATATGATTATAGATAGCATGAGTTTAAGGGCATATTTTCTTGTGCATGGAAAGACATACATATTTATGTAGCAGCTGTGTGAGGATAAGATTAGAAGTAGATTGAAGTGAATTATTTGGAGGTGCTTCCAAGGCGAATTTTTAAAATCTTAGTATCAATATTTGGTCAGTAAGATCATTTTCATAAAATAATGAAAGGACCAGAAACATAAGAATAAATAGTTGTTGACTCTCACTATTATGAATATAGAATCAAAATATGGATTTCCCATTGAATACAAAGAAACATTTAATATTGAACTCACTGGTAGAGGTTTGTCAGCAGTTGTCAGCATCTTGAGTCAGTTCATCATCTAGAACATACATATAAGTGAAGAAAACAAGATATCTGAAGAAAACAAGATATTAAAATAAAAATAAATAGTAAAAAGTTGAAATAGCACACAATTCAATTAATGATTTTTCAATGGCAACTACTACACCAAGAAATGTTGGCTGTTCCCCTAAGTTTTTGGCATGATAGACTAACCTAGCAACTTTCCCACATAGGAAAAGTGCTGTAAATAGATTTTAAGTTGAGTGTGGCCAAGGAATATCATAGCAGTGGACAAATGGCAATTTTTGACATCAAAAGGAGGGCAAATCCTATCTAAGGGAGGGCAAATTCAGTTCACCTTTCCTTGAGGAAAAGGTTGTCAACCTTTTTAGGTATATTACAAGAATCAATCCCAGACTGTCCTTTTTTAGTTTTTTGAAGACAGCCAAATAAGTATATAATTACATTCTTAGGTATTGATCCATCATATATTTCTCTGAAGGTCAGAAAGGAAAGCAAATTGTCCCAAAAAGGGGTAATATGAGGGTTTGGGGTGGCAATTTCCTAACTTCCTAAAAAGAGGGCACAAGTCAGCAGCTATTACAAATATTCATGTTTTGGTTAATAACTCCATTAAGATTGTTGAGATAAGGTTCAAAGGAATTGCAATGAGCATATTTATTTATATAGGAATTTTATTTATATAGGAATTTATATAGGAATTGGCAACCATCATTGGATGGTTGCCAATACTGGTTTTGGGCAAAACAACTTGGTTGCATGGCTGTGATGGGCGAATGAGCCTAGTTATATGAATTTTAATGCTGCTACAGCACAACATATAATGGGCTATGACACTTCAGTGTGTGGAATTGTGGATGGCAATTAAATTTTGTGTGGTTCTTACTTTTTGCCAACTAATCATAATTTAACAAATAATCATGGGACACTGGACAGTGGTTAGGTAAACATTATCACGTCATGATTAAAAGTTTACGTCTGCCTGCCTCTATGTTTTGTAAATGCTTTCCATCCAGTACTGCACATTAATTCGATTTCCATAGTCCCTCTCTCCTCACTTTGAAACACGGATCATGGGTAATGTGTGATCTAGCTTTCATTTTCTTTGATGTTGTACGAGGTGGTTGCCAATAAGTCAATTTACTTCTCAGGATAGCTATCCTGCTCTAGGATACCTATCCTGAGTGGAAGTAGGAGGTTGTGCAACCTAACGTTAAAGTAACAAATAAATTCCATGCAACGTGAAGTGGGACTTGAGTGGCAAGGAAGTTGATTGAGTCACAAATATTGAGTACGCTGTACCAGTGTAGGCAATTATACGGATGATAAATTATTACGAAGGATATTATGTGATGTGTATTTTTATATAAGGGTTGAGAGGAAGGCTGCTGGAGAGAGCCACTGCTCCCAGCTCCAGTACTCAAATGTCAAGTGATGTGCTATGAATGAATATAATACGGAGCAGATTTGCTAGATAAATCATGGAGATTTTTTTTGAATTTGTTGCATTGTTGACCAAGAGTTGTTGCCCAACTAGGATACCAGGATAGGCTACTTTTTACCACCGGGACCCAGGTATAGCACCATCAACATTGCTCATTGGTCTATGTTTTTATCCAAGCATCAGGAAATTAAGAGAAGTAGAGGATCAGTTGATGGATCCAGGTTTAACTTTGAGAAAATGTGAATGGCATTTATCATGATCCAATCCTTCATATTGAGAGATGGTTTCCTCCAGAAATTCAGGGTTAAAATATATTCAAATCATAAATCTTTTAAACCTACAACACAACGTATATTAAATGTACCAACCTAATCATGAATCTTTTAACATAACACAACATATATTGAACAACCCAACCTAACCTTGGGTAGCTCACTTTTCCAAATTGCTGGGCTGTAATAAATAAATGAAAATAATAAAAGGGTAATGGTATTTTACCATCACAATTTACACATTGACTGTGTGATGCTTTTAAAGTTTTAACATCCTTTTGAATGGTTTTCACATTTCCATATATCGCCACACTATCATAATCTCAGAATGTTGTGTCACACTTTGTGGAGTTCCTCGAAACTGACAGTTGAATAGTGGTGCAAAGTGTATGGGTTTGATTTCATATTTGAGAATTCTTGTGTTTCACTGAAATGATCAATCACTTCAAATCTTATATATAATTTCGTAAGAGCACGTGAATTATGTATGTGCGGGCGCACATTTTAAATTTGAGCTTGCCAAGTAAATATCAAGAGAAAACGAAGGCGAAGTGGTGCATATTGGTGCTGTTGCTATGGGAACCAATTTTGGTGCACGTGCAGATTACAATTAGTTCTATCTGCGAGAGCTTTCTATTACGCTACTACTGTTTAATGCTTTTGCTGTAGCTTTTGAGATTTTTTGACGTTTCTCAAATTTAAGATCTCAAGATGGGAATGGGTATAACTTGAAGAACGGAGGATATTGCAGTTGGATTGCTTTCAGTGTGGCAGAGGTTGGTCGATAATCAAAGTTTAGTTAGTGAAAACAGTAGTAACTGCAATTGTAAAATTAACCGTTAAGGTTACAAGGTGTCATGTACAATTCAATCGAGTCGAATGTAGGTGAAGCAGATTACGAGGACAGTTCCTGGCCTGTGAAAAAACAAAATTATTCAATGTCAGTGTCAGTATGATAATCAGTTGTCAAAATTAACATCATCTTACAATCAAAACGGGTGCTGGAACAAAACTCACATGGTTTAGCACGTCTAAGAATAACCGACGAATTCGATCTATTTTCCACTCTGCTCCTTCATAAAATTTTTTTGAATATTTTATTTTTGCGCATAACTTTTGACCAAATTGGAAGCTTTTGATGCGGTAAAAAGTATCCAATCCATTCGAATGGCAGTGTTTAAAACTTGCGAACGAGGTGCTGCGTAGCAGCGCCGAGTGAGCTGTGTGTTTGCAGGCCCAACGGGCCTGCTAGTATATAAATAACATTGATAACATTCGTACACACCATTCAACTCAGGTGCCCATTAAACATCGTAAAAAATCATTCATAAACAGTTAATTAGGTGATAAATGATCAACAGTGTCAAATAAAATAATATGATAAATAAATTACTGTGATAAATAAATAACTGTTATAAATAACGCGCATGGGTTAAGAATAGGAACTCGCGTGCGCGGATTACAGCCCGCGCCGTACGTTGTACTTGAAGGTATAGACAATTAAATGCCAATATGCATCAAAATTGCTCAAGATTAAGGATAATTGATTACAGTCGACACGTATCATATCATATGAATTCACTAAAAGTAAAATATAATTATTAATTAATTGGTTACGCAAATATAAAAGACAACTGAATAATAACACAACAGAATTCTGAGAACAATGTTATAGTATTATAGACCAATCTCCACGCTCCAACAATATGATACTAGGTCCCTTGGACTTAAATTGCCATAGGTTGCATCATGAGCTGAGTGATAAAAGCGGTTGAATCTCATGAAGCCAACACTTAAAAGGAGGAAACAACTACTACTAGCAATAGCAGGGAAATATGCAACCCAAATATAAAAGTATTGATCAAAATGCAGCTTTAGAAACGCCTCAGGACGTATTGAAATTGAATTTTTGTTGAACACCGATTTTCCACCAGTACCGTCGCAATATGTCTCTATAGAAGTGTTATTGATATTACAAGTGTCCTTACTTCAGTCGTCTGTCGGATACATGAAGTACAAGAGCACAAGGTATGAGGTATATCAAACAAGGTATGACAAACCGGTACGGGTGACAAATCGGCGTCCATCAAAATTGTACCTATAACAAGTAAAAGGCCTGAATCCAATCCTAAATATTAGACTGAGGATTGGGCGATAACGCTATATTTAACTTTAACTTAAAGTTTAAGGATGCATAAATCATACATATTAGGGCATGGTTGCTTCAGCAATAATATGGTAGGTAAACTCCGATTCAATCGGGGGCTGAAATGGCCGGGATGCAATTCAATAGTTTCCTCTGAAGCAGACTGAAATGGCAGCAGTCTCACTTAAAAAGTTCAAAGAGTCGACGCCCATATATAACGTAATAATTCACAAAAATCTGCGTTGATGTTGTACTTGTATATTGCACACCACACCCAGTTTTTTGTGTCATTTCCCACATCAAACATTTCCTTGGCCGAAGGCCTTACATATCACTAAGTCATAATAGTAGAGATGCATAGGACGAAGTTGCGAAAATTGAACTGCCACCATGAGTCCATGAAATTGGCATAGAATGAGCTTTCGATTAAATTTTTGGCAATTGACTTTATGAAAGGTCAACACGATGCACGGTACTATCAAGTTTTCTGAAAATCCTATGCGTCTCACCTATAATTAGGTGACTGCTAAATGCTGAAAAAGAGTGCTTTCTATATACTTTACGGAAATTCTGCTAGTCAAAAAGATGTGTTTGCAGTTTTGTCCCATTTCACGGTGCATTCGGATACATGATTTATCGATTAGTCGATTAGTGCAAAAATCTCAAATAACACTAAAGTGTTATTTTCACGTCTTATCAATAAGTTCATACTTACATATACTTATTATAGTAGTCGAACAGTTTCACACCCTAAAATCGTGTACATAACAAGCACACATTACCTTATATGGTAATAATCACGGTGCTTATTTACATTAATTACAAAAAAGCACATAACTCCGCCGTTTTTTAAGCAATCTTAATCAAACTTTCAGGATATTACGGGCAGCATGTGAAGAACATTATTATGGAGTAGCTAACATTTTTGAATTTCAGAAGCGGAGATATAGTCAAAATAGTGCACAAAAGAAGAGCTTTAAAACTTTTGTTCTGTTTGGAGATTCTTAATGAAATTTTGGGAATAGTCATATGTATGGATGATAAGTTTATCCGAAAAAAATTAGAACTGTCTATCTAAGTATCAAGCTCAAAAATGTCTGAGTTAACAAAAATTTGTTTCTTACCACAATTCCGTTTCTGGGACCCGAAAATGTTAGCCACTCCATGGCCATATTGGTCAGATGTTGCCCGTATTATCCTGAAAGTTTTATCGAGATAGCTAGAAAAACCTCTGATATATGCTCTTTTTTGTAACGCAAAAAAAGTGTATACTGTATACACGCAACCTTACACTCAAATCGGCAGATAGAAAACTATAAAATGTATAGTTAACAAACGTGTACTTAGGTAGGTAATGGTAATGGTATTTATCCCATATTTGGAGTTGTGAAACTATGCAAGCTTGCATATGTGCCCCTACATTGTGCGTGATTTACACTTTCTGCGATACAAAAAAGGCGCATACCTCAGAGGTTTTTTGAGCAATCTTGATAAAAATTTCAGGATATTACGGGCAACATCAGACCAATATGACCATGGAGTGGCTAACATTTTTGAGTCCCACAAACGGAGTTATGGGTAAAAAACTGGGTTGGCGATAGTTTACCCCGCGAAATGTTACCCCGCGACAGTTTACCGCCCGGATCTAATCATTTGCACTTGAGTAAAATCTTATGTGCAAAAGAGGTTTAGAAGTTTGGTTTAGGAAATGATAATAATCGACGGGAGGGGCAGCAGGATTTCCCACAGCAATTGTTTTCGTTTTTCCAAGGATCTTGAGGGCTGCAACTTTGGAACAGTTGGGAAGGTGGGGCATAGTCAAGGGAGGATGAGGAAGTGGAGCCAGCTGTCACAGCTGTAGAGGAGCAGTTGATGCCCTTCTTCTCTTGTGTGTTCGTTGTTGAGGACACACCGCCAAGCAATGAATCCGCACTATCTGATATCCTTCATGGACATTGGACAAGCTTGGGCCTCCTTTTCTCACTGATACTTTCGATCCAACAGGCTGATATACATATAGTTATACTATGAATTCGTCATATCCTTGTTTACTGATACCGTGACTCTATCCCATCCAAGCACAAGCTTATAGTTATTGCAAAATGAGGCATTGAAAAGCTGCATGGTGATACATCGGATCACATTTTTTTCTCCCAGCCGAGAATCATGCGATCCGGGGTAAACTGTCGCAGGGTAAACTGTCGCGGGTAAACTGTCCTGTTACTGAAAAACTGGTTATAGAGCTCCACTTTTGTACACTTTTTTACGACACCCGGTATTTCAAATTTTTATCGCAAAAATGTGTGATCTAGTTCTAAACCATCCCAAAATTTATCGAAAAACTCCAACTCTATTTATAACTAACTACTCTAGACTCTAGTATATATGAATTTATTTTTCAATAAAAGCACGATTACCGAACGCCAATTAGTACTAAATACTTAAATATAGACGAATTTATATCAGATGGCTCGAAAGTTGACAAAAGTAAATCTTAATAACTTTGAAGTTTATTGATGAAACTTTGCCATTTGGGATGATATTTTGAGCTACCCAGCACAAATTTTACTGTCTTGAATTAATCGCTCTAACTAAACATGTCGTGAGACTACTATATAAGTACTTTGAACTTTTAGAGGCTCAAACTCGCACTGAAACGATTTAGAGCACTCGGCTCAGCTTCGCTTCGCCTCGCACTTTAATCATTTAAATGTCTCCAGCTGAGCAGTCGACATTCAAATTTTATATGAATGCCTGCTCTAACAGGCATTTATATTGTTTGCGTGTTCGTCTTACGCTTCTAAAGTACAAATTCATTATAATATGAATAAATAAATATGAGTAAGTAAATGATATGAATAAGTAAATTATACAGAAACAGAAGGATCGATGAGATTCTCAACTGTAAATCATCAGCGGTTACCTTTATTTTCTAACAGATACATCCCAATAGTCAATTCTCAAATATACCAAATTTCATATTTTTGGCCAACCTTGAGATTTCTGATGCCTGATAGGTAGATACCAATCATTGTAAGAAGAGGGCATGGCGTTGGACGGCTTTCATCTAAAATTTTCTCAGAGGGGAAGTGTGACGTGGCCGGGTGGCAAGGATATCCGTATTCCAGTGGTGCAAGGTTGTACCCATCAATGTTCACATTCCCAAAACTGATGACTACGCGGAAATCGGCATCTGAAAAATGTTTGTTATTATTCGTTAAAATGGGGGCGGGGGTGATCAGGGACTTAGTGCAAGACACGAGGCCGGTATGTCCCAGTCTAAACCTACGCTGGGGAACGGACGTCGGACATTTCACCTCACGACATTTTACCACATGATATTTCAACAGTCAACAATATACGCAATGGTTAGGGTCTGGGATAGGGTTATGTTTAGGGCTAGAGTAGAGTCATAGGCTAGGGCCAGCAGAGATAGAGATAAATACGTCAGTTCTAACCCAGGCCCTAACCTTTGCCTAACGGTGGTCACATATTACAAAATGAAATGTCCTGAGGGGGAAAAGTCCGCTACTCCGTTCCTCATGCTAACGCCTATGTATCAAGATGATAAAAAATGTTTTTGAAATCCAAAAACCTTGCGAGGGATATTTATCATAGCTTCATCCTGGGTCCCGCTTGCCAAACGGGCTGAATTTTCTAAATCCTCATACCCCCCTTTGGGCATCCCACCCCTGAATTTCAAAAATTCGACCAACCCCCCACCAAAAACTTCGAAAATGTTTCTAAGATATGTCCATTGAATTGTTTACAAAGAATCAGCCGAAATTATAAATTTAATGACAAGATTAAAGAATGTAAACTATGAAATGTGGCTGGCACAGCAAGTCAGACAAAAAATTTAGTTCATTTTGACTGAATGGTAATTAAAGAATGAAGTTCGCTTTTTATCCTTGTCGGGGAATCATGGTACGAAATCAAGCCTCAGGAATATTGACAACACAATTTAAAAACATACTTCAAACACATATGTTGGAGTTTTGGCTAAGAAATGATGCATCCATTAAAAAACTTTTACGGAATGAAAAATTTAAAAATCATCCGGAATTTGCCTTTGTAAATTTAATGATCAAGATTAAAGAATGTAAAAAAAATCTATGAAAGAATCATCCTGAAACTTTCCAAATTTGTTCAGCAAGTCAGATGAATTTTTAAAAAATTTAGTTGCCAAAAATCATCAAAATTTGGGACTGAATCAAAACAATATTTTCTGTTTAAAGAAGTTTCTAACAAATCCATTTCATTTTTATCCAAAACATAAAAGGAAATTATCCAAAAATCATGGCACGAAATCAAGCCTGAAATGTGCTAAAACAGCAAGTCAGACAAAATATTTAGTTCATTTTGACTGAATGGTAATTAAACAACAGATTTTTTCTTTTTATCCTTGTCAGGGAATCATGGACGAAATCAAGCCCAGAAAACTTCAAACACATATGTTAAGCTGATATTCCTTGAAAATAGCAAGTAATTGAAGCATCACAGCGAGCAGGCAGTCCAACAAAAGGGCAGCGGGGGTCTGGGGGCGCAGCCCCCAGAAGTTCGAGGGTCTAACAAAAATATTTCTCACGGAGATAAGATTTTCATCTCAAATTTTGAAATTCTTCTGCCATTTTGAAATTATAGATGTTTCACCAACCTTTTGAGTGTTCCTTCCAGACGTCTGATAGTGATATCGTATCGCAGATCCCAGAAGGCAAGCATTCCATGAATAGTTGTTGCATGGTCTGCACGGTGAATACGCAACAGATCATGATCTGTACCATCAAAGCATGAGTGCGTCGTATCGCTTTGTGTTGGAGGCATAGGGAAGGAACTCGGAGCCCTGTTTGATTATTGAAAAGTTAAAACGATCTGGTTATGCTATGTAAATAATTCATAGATTTCATATCACTCATTTGGAACAATATTGAAACAAACTAACTACTCACTCCATAAGCTCATAGTCATAAGAATTAAATATCCATCTTACGGCAAATGTAACAAATTATATGATGTTTCACCAACCTTGTGAGTGTTCCTTTCAAAGGTCCAATATCGCAGATCAGATGTTAAGAATTCCAAGAATGGTTGTAACATGGTCAGTACGGTGAATACACAACAGACTCTACCGTCAAGGCACGAATAAAACGTATCTCTTTGTGTTGGAGGCGTAGTGAAGGACCGCGGAAGGACCCTGTTTGATTTTTGAAAAGTTCAAACCATCTGATTATGCATGAAAATTATTTATAGAGTCAATGTTGCTCATTTAGAGCGAAATTGGAATAAATTGTTGACATCTTACATATTATGGGCTGAAAAACAGTTTGTATTGTACTCCCTCAGCAACTAGCACTAGTTGGTATTTTATTCACGTTTTCCAGTGTTTTAAGTATGTAGGTTTGTATTGGGGGGGGGGGGAGCTCCCTCAAATTAAATCCCTTATTGGAAATTTTTTAAATCCACTTGGGGGTTCAAATCAAACCCACCAAAATTAAATCCCTATCGACACCAGAAATTAGTCTAGATAGGCAACCATTCATACAGTCTGAAAGAATTACCAAACTAAGACAACAAAAATGGTACCATTTCAGAAAGGCGTGAAAACTCAGAGAACATGGCACCATTTCAAGAAGGTGCAAAAAATCACATATATAAAATTGTTACAATTTCAAAAAAGTGTGTTAAAAATCTGGAGCAAAAAGGTACCATTTGAGAAAGGCGTGCAAAATCAGAGATAAAAATGGTACCATTTTAAAAACTTGTGAAAAATCAGACACTATAAAAAGACACTATAAGAGGGTACCATTACAGAAAGGAGTGAAGGCAAATGGGGTACCATTTTAAAAAGACGTGTGATAAAAATCAGAAACAAAATGAGATACCATTTGAAAATGATGCGAAAAATTAATAAACAAAAATGTGAACATTTCAAAAAGGTTGCCCCCCCCCCCCGGCTGTATTAATTCTGTCAGTCGAAGGTCATCCACTGCTTGGTACTCGGAGGGCGACCAGTGTTATCGCCACACCCAACTAATAACAAAATGGCCAAGGACACTACGGACAGTGACCCCCCCCCCCATAATCGAAACTAGAATTGCCTATAAACTTTAAAAATTCTAAAATGATAAAATAACTCACATTCATGTTTTCTGCTTCTTCACTTTTACTGCAACCACTGCTACTCAGGCATATGTCTGATAAGCGTTGTGAATTCACCTACGGGAAATTTTATTGTGTCAATTTTAATTTCTATCATGTCATATTGTTTGCCCATGAAGTTGACGACAGTATGAAATTACCATCGGTATGAAATAAAGTGCGAAGTAAAGTTGACACCAGTGCTCAAGTATGTCTGAGACATTAAGAGTGTTACTGGCTCTACTTAACCGGCCCTCTAGAGGCCTAGATTCAATGGGCTGGTTAAGTTTAACTGCCCTCTAGAAGCCAAGAACTAGAAGTAGTTCAGCAAGATTGAAATTGCGTTTGGTCCTGAAGTTTGAACTTGGAATGATGGCAACTTAGGTATGTAAGACACAGGTCTTACAAGGCCAGTAAGGTAAAGCTTTCTTTTCAGGTAGCCACAGGCCCACCTTAGGAAAGAAGGATGCTGTGTTATTGTCGTCGTTCAGGTCCATTTTTTCGCTACAGAGCTACATGTGTCCACTTGATCATGTTAACACAGGTCCATTTAAGACATCACAGGCCCATTTGATTTAATACAAGCCCATTTGAGACAGCACTGGCCAATTAGTTGATACATCACATGCTCACCTGAGACATGAGAGGTCAGAATGAAATAAAACAGCTGGATCATTTGAGACATCACAGCTCAGGCCATTCATTGACATCAGCCAATTTAGAAATTATCATCGTCACAGCCAGCTGAGCGTTAAGGTCAGAAATGCTTTAATGAGTGGTGTCATGGTATTGGTATAAGTGTGTAGGGGAGGTGCTAGGTGTGAGGTGGGTAACAGGCTGTCAGCTTGATAGTTGTTATATAAGTAATATGTAGGAATGAATCAAGAACGAGATTGAGATCAGAAATATTATATACGGTATACCTAACCTTAATTCTTTAATTGTTAAATTGGTATGTGAATCAACAGCAACTGCAAGGATGAATCCATTTTCTCACTCGCATATTCGATGGAATAGCTATCATATCTGAGCATCAGCGAGCAAGCATTCAGGTCATTGGATTTCTCAATTTTTGTTCATTTTCAGCTGGATGACTTGACACAGATTAGCCATGAATGCATTAATTATAGTTAGAAGATACAATCTAGAAACTGAAAGTGGACCCTTGTAAGCAATGAATCAACAGCAACTGCAAGAATGAATCCACTTTCTCACTTGCATATTCGATGGAATAGCTATCATATCTGAGCATCAGCGAGCAAGCATTCAGGTCACTGGATTTCTCAATTTTTGTTCATTTTCAGCTGGATGACTTGACACAGATTAGCATTAATTATAGTTAGAAGATACAATCTAGAACCTGAAAGTGGAACCTTACAAGCAATAAATCAACAGCAACTGCAAGAATGAATCTACTTTCTCAATTGCATATTCGATGGAATAGGTATCATATCTGAGCATCAGCGAGCAAGCATTCAGGTCATTGGATTTCTCAATTTTTGTTCATTTTCAGCTGGATGACTTGACACAGATTAGCCATGAATGCATTAAATATAGTTAGAAGATACAATCTAGAAACTGAAAGTGAACCCTTATAAGCAATGAATCAACAGCAACTGCAAGAATGAATCCACTTTCTCACTTGCATATTCGATGGAATAGCTATCATATCTGAGCATCAGCGAGCAAGCATTCAGGTCATTGGATTTCTCAATTTTTGTTCATTTTCAGCTGGATGACTTGACACAGATTAGCCATGAATGCATTAAATATAGTTAGAAGATACAATCTAGAAGCTGAAAGTGGAACCTTATAAGCAATCAATCAACAGCAACTGCAAGAATGAATCCACTTTCTCACTTGCATATTCGATGGAATAGCTATCATATCTGAGCATCAGTTAGGAAGCATTCAAGGAACACAGATTAGCCATGAATGCATTTAATATAGTTAGAATATACAATCTAGAAACTGAAAGTGGATCCTTATTATATAAGCAATAAATCAGACATTGGCTTGAGACAAGTTCGTATTGAACTTGTAGCAAATATAAACAATATTCTTTTGACTGCTAGATAAAATTTGATAGATAATTACAATAAAGCAATAATAGCAAATCAACTAATGTAATTTAAGGGTACATTATGATTACTCACAGCAGAATATGCCGAACTGGAAGTGGAACTTGGGTTGAACTTTGGGCATCCTAGCAAAAAATCATAGCAAAGATGAGTTAAAAGGTAACAAAAGAATTAAAATTAATTAATTATTACGCTATCACAATTGATTGTTCGAAGCTAAGCTTACAAGTCGATGTATTAATACGAAAGATTCATATTCAAGATGCAGATTGAAGATATGGAATTTTGTAGGTATATAACAATCAATAAATTACAGATACTAAGCCACTCATATCAATTGCCAGGTTTCACAACACGTAATAAAACACACTATATTCATTGTTTTACAGACATTACTGCAAAAAGAACAGACACAATCAAATATGGCCGTCAGTGTACACTAAATGTTGTGTTTCCATTATCGCGTTGGATTTTGTCGTAGATGACTATTTTAAAGTGATGCGCGGCGCAGGGGGGAGTGCCGCAACGCAGACAGGGATATACGTGTTTAGCAATGCACAATGGTTAGAGTGCAAGGCGCGGTGCGCTGCGTGCGTAAAACTAGGAATCTGGTTAGAACAAACCAATTGTTAAACACGTATATCTCTGTTTGGCTCGCGCTTGTCTGACGTTGACCATGACCATGACAGATCCTCAGTCGCTTTGCGGCTGGCGTCAGCGGGTCACACATCGTACGACGCGACAAGCTTGCACAATTAAACTTGAGCTTGCCAAGAAAATATCAAGAGATATGAAGGCTAAGCCAGGCTGAGTCACTCCATTGTTATGTATACAGGTGTTCCCCTAACCAGGGGTGTCGCGATACGGCTTGCCGCGCCGCGCACTCCGTGCGCTAAACCAGGGCGCTGGTTAGGGCAAATACAGGTGTTCTGCACGTGCAGAATATAATCAGTCCTATATGAGTGCTTTCTGATTCCCCTAACCAGGGGCGTCGCTCCGTGCGCGTAACCAGGGTCCTGGTTAGGGCAACTTTCTGATATGATTATAAATATAGCATTTGAAAGAACGACATGTTAACTGTTTTTCAATTTCATTAGATATTCGTTGCATGGAGCGTTCTCCTGCTTGCTACACTGTCCCTCTTGTGGACACCAGGTACAGAACTTGCTGATACCACTACACTCAGAGCACTTGGTAACTTGGTAGAGTTTTCGTAGAGTCGTAGGGTCATCAGAGGTCCGACCACCGCGTTGGTGAGTAGTCTACCAGAGAGTTGGACCAGCTGCAGCTGTAACCGACGACCAGAGGCTTGTCCAGTATCAAAGCAATATATTTTGACAAACTAGTTTTAAACGTGTCAAATTTATCGATTAAATAAAATAAATAAAAGGATTTTGCCAATTGGGCAACACGATTCAATGCACATCATTCTTCAATAGTGCTCGGTACTTGGTTCCATAGTTTTGGACCTAGGACTGCAAATGATCTATCATAAAGCATCTGATTGGCTAATGAGCTTAACCTAGACAGGGGAGGAATAACTGCTACTGCACCGTGCCTTGATGTCAAACTAAACTTGATATTGCAGCAGTTTGGGACAACATTGTGGAAGATCTTCCACATCATAAGGATGATGTACCTTTCCCGTCTGCGTTGAAGTGACATCAATTTCAGCTTAGCCAATCTCTCCCAGTAGTTCAGGTGGCGGAGGCCTCCTATCCAACTTGTGAATGTCCTTTGAACCCCTTCAATCAGTTGAATGTCAGTTATCTTGCTCGGGTTCCACAGGGGACAGCAGTACTCTAGTGTACTTCTTACAATTGACTTGTACATTGTAGTCATGACAGTGGCTTTGTGCCGGTTTCACTTGCCCGTCCCCCCTCTTGATCACTCGTGATCTGCTCATGTCATGCTGCTTTTTGGTGCTGTGTGAGCGGGCGGGTAACTGATGCCGTGCACGGGGTGTGCAGTCCCGGCTGAGCACTGTCTGAAAATTCCTACTGATAACATAGCCTCTGACCAATGTTCATCCCATTTTTAATCCAACTTTTGAAAATAACCTGGAAAGGAAGGTTCGGTAGGTCGACCATTACACAGAGAAATCAATTTGTTACTGATCTAAAATTTTGAAACAGGTTTATAATCAAGTGATCAAGAATTTTATATTTTACATAGACTTGCACATAAACTACTCTCAAATTCGTTATGAGAATACACTGCATATTGAAGTATGTTGTTGTTATAGTTTGAAAGAAAAGACAAAGCTCAAACCAACTAAACATTGCCCAGTGGGCGCGTGCTATAAAAGGAAGAAGGTGTACAGGTATAGCACATTTTCATTGGACAATGTTGCACACTTGTAAATCAAGATGTGCAACAACTTTCATGTTGTAATGAGAGTTGTGAATTATGAGAGCAGTACATGAAAGTCGTACTTGATGAGTTGTACGTGATAAGGCTTTATTTCTGTACCATAGACTATGATGTCTATTAAATTTAAATACACTCTTATGAAGATAAAGTTATTACTAAATAAAGATATAAAAGTGGGCCCTGGTCAGTGTGGCAGGTGGTCCCCAGGGGCACTCTTAAGCATATAGCAACAGTGTCCTTTCTCCAGCCACAAATACTGCTACACTGGTCAAATGGTCCTCTGAAACAAAATTGGTCAACACAACCATGAATAATAGTTAAATTCATTGGACCAGTTTTAAAAAGCCTTGTTAATAACTTCATGTAAATGACATTAAGTAGACCTCTCTATACGCTTGGTGTGCCCCAAGATGCGTGCTTTACTGCCATGTCATGAAGTACGTGCTTTGCAAAGGGGTCTGATATCACTCTCCTTTGTGTAGCAGACCAAGCTGTAGAGTTTTCTAAACCATGGCATTTCGCCACTAACATGTCAAGTGTGCTTCATTTAACTAGGCCTTAATTGGTCTGATGAACTATAATGGTACCTATTGACACAATACAGATAATACAATATACATCCAGATATAAATTAAATAATACTTATTAAAAATGATATGACTTATAATTATTATAGGCTACAAATCATACTATCATGAACCATTCTTAAATTATTTGATTGTCTGTACCTATCTAAAGAATTCAAAACGAGAATCTTAATAACAATATTTAGTGTATCCGAAATAAATTATCTACCTCAGATACTAATATATAATTGGTGAAATTTGGTAGCATTATATCTTCATCCTTCTTTTGTGTGTTGTTTGATTGTAAATTGTGGAGATCAATAAAAACTTTGTTTACTTAAACTTTGTTTACTTACTGTCACGAGTTTTGAAGACACTGAGCACCCATGATAGTGTACTTTTAGCCTTGGTGACCATGCTTGCGATGTGTCTTGACCAGCTTAGATCGCTTGCTACCTGAACACCGAGGTCCCTAACATTCTCAACAGGGTAGAGTACTTCCTCATCGGATACCTTGTACTGCAATGCTTCAGCAAAGAACGGGAGTTCGAGGAAAAGGCTTCTTTGATTGTGAAGGTGATTCAGAAGCTCAAACTTCTGTTCGTGAAGTTTCATGTTATTGGCGTGTGACCAACCAATAATACGGAACAAGTCATCCTGAAGTAACAAACAGTCTTCGTAGCATCTGATCTGTTTTGGAACTCTAGTGTCATCAGCAAAGAAGCTCACCTTTGGTGAGAGTACTATATGTTCCAGGTCATTAATGAACATGATGAATAAAAGCGGCCCCAGAACACTTCCTTGAGGAACACCACTAAGAACAAGAGCACTGTCAGAATGAGTACCATTAAGTACTACAGTTTGCTCCCGGTCAGAAAGGAAGGACTGAATCCAATCAATGATTTTATCATGAAATCCATATCTCTTCAGTTTCTGAACAAGGAGACCTAGATCCACTTTATCAAACGCTTTTGCGTAGTCGAGGTAAATAGAGTCTGTGTCCTCGCCACGCGTGAACCCTTCAAATATGTCATCAAAATGGTCGAGCATTTGGGTAAGGCAGCTTCTATTTGATCTGAATCTGTGTTGTTTATCGGTGAGAAGAATGTTGGATTCAATATGCTGTACCATGTGCTTTTTGACCACATTTTCATAGACCTTGACAACATGAGAAGTCAGAGTGACAGGTCTGTAGTTAGCCGCTTCACATCTACTACCTTTTTTAAAAAGCGGTGTAATGAGTCCCTTCTTGTAGAAGCTTGGCACAACACCAATATTACTTAATTTGACCTGAAGATAGAGATCGGGTTTGGCTGTCATTGTGGAGGCTATTTCTGATGGCATCTCTTCATAAATCTGTGGCAGACGTTGGTCGATTTTAATCAATGCTGAGTTGATGATATCTTAACGGAAATAACGTGAATTGAGAGCTATTTAAGATTGACCAAAAGCAAAATCAAATTGAATCGAATTGTGTTGTTATTGGATATTTTCAAATATTGGTAGCTAGTAATTAATGTTATTTGGCCAATCTATTGGGTCAAATATTTGCTATTACTGGCTAAATGGCAACATTGCCAATCTCAGATCCTCTTGATATTAATTTATTATATTTTGTAGATCAGTCAGAAATCGCAATCGATTATCCTGCACCTTGACTAGCTGATTGATAATATTATTTCCATGATATATTTTGCTCATTTACAACAACCTTTATAAGTAGCAAGTGGCCCATCTGAGTTCAGATGGGATGCTCTCAAATCGGCCCTACTTGGAAATAGCAAAAGATGAGCTCAATGTCTATGAACAAATTGGAAAAGGTTGGTTTTAATAAATAATAATATACGCTTAGAGCATGGCTGGGAATGCGCTAATAGAAATTATTGCACGAGGCGTAGCCGAGTGCAATAATTTGTATTGTCGCACGAGGAGCAGGCCGAGTGCGACAATAGCCAAATTATTGCACGAGGCGAAGCCGAGTGCAATAATTTTATTAGCTGCCATGACCATTTGCCATGCTCTTAGTGTATTAGCCAATGTGAGGAGTGCAATATTACTTATTATTGCACGGCTACAAGTACCCTCAAAATTGGCTAATACTACTTATTGCCTCGCCTCATTTTCTTAAATTTGCTTTAACTTAATCATTTATTAGGATTTGAGGATTGTCCATAACATAATTCCCTATTAGACAATCTTATCCTGATTTCAGAATATGCAGCAATTGAACCAGCTGATCACTGAAAGCCAACCAAAGCCACCTGGGCTCACCCAAATATTCTTTAAATCTACAATAATGATCTTAATTTCCTCAGGAGCTCAAGGTGCCGTATTTAAAGCAACATGGAAGACACAAAAAAGAATAGTTGCTGTTAAGCAGGTGTTTGAGTTAGAGTCTGAGGTGATGATCATATTTCACAGATATTTGATGTAGTTTGAATACATACTTTCACAGAATTGTCCTGTGACAGCAGATTTCCTTGGCTTATCAGTCTAGTGATTGGTAGTTAACTCTCTGTTGAATGGTACATAGTATTGTTGTCAATAATAAATTTGTAGGTACATCAGTTGCAAAGAATCCAGCATAAGCACATTGTTCAGTTCCTTGGAGCTGTTGAAGAGGATCATTTTAAGGCTATTGTTTTAGGTGAGATAGGAACTTCTTGAGGACATCTTTCGACGATTTTTATGGCAAGCAATGAATATTTTTCATGATTTCCATGGTTATACAATTACTTGATGTTCCTTGATGGCTTTAAATTCTTATTTTATCTTACTGTTTATTAAATTATAGTTACCTTATTTCTTTATTTATTGTCTAATAATTTATCTTTTTAGAATATGCAGAACATGGTTCACTGTATCATGTTATAAAAGAGGAGCCTCCTGACTTTGAACAGCTATTAATTTGGTCCCGGCACATTGCTCTTGGACTGAATTATTTGCATAATGGAGTTACCCCAAGAATTATTCACAGGTTTGTAATTTGAATGGGGGCTGTTTGTGTATAGATTAACTTGGGTAGATAGAAGTTTCTTCTAATAACTCTATGATTGATCCACGGACGCAATGGATCCATTGAACAAAAATACATTGACCATGTTCATCTAATAAACCATGTTATGATTGTGTCCAATGGATCCATCTGAGTGATCCAATGGACACAATCACCAAACATGGTTTGGCAGATGGACATCAGTCTGGTATTTTGTTCAATGGATCATTGTGTCCATTGGATCCAATGGATCCATTGTGTCCATTGAACACCATTGAACATGTCCATTGGATCCATTGTACATTGTGTCCATTGGATTCATTGTCCAATGGATCCAGTTCAATGGACAAATGGATCCATTGGATCCAATGGACATTAATGCAATGGATCCAATGGATCCAATGGACATGTCCAATGGTGTTCAATGGACATATTGATCCATTGGATCCAATGGACACAATGGATCCAATGAACAAAAATACCAGTCTGATGTCCATCTACCAAACCATGTTTGTGACAGTCCATTGGATCTGACTCAGATGGATCCATTGAACATCCATTGATCCATTGAACATGTCCATTGAACATCAAAATGGATCCAATGGATCCATTGGATCCATTGAACACCATTGGACAATTTTACCGATGGACATCATACCAATGGATGTCCTTTGGTCCGCCCCTTGAAAAGAGGGAAATCCCAATGGTTTCCATTGGAACATATTGGGGGGCCAATTCCAAAAAAACCCTTTTGGACATTTTTACCCAAACAATTTAAAACCGGTCGGATGACAAATCGATGTCCATCAAAATTGTACCTATAACAAGTAAAGGCCTGAATCCAATCCTAAATATTAGACTGAGGATTAAGATAACGCTATATTTGACTTTAACTTGAAGTTTAAGGATGCATAAATCATACATATTAGGGCATGGTTGTTTCAGCAATAATATGGTAGGTAACCTGATTCAATCGGGGGCTGAAATGGCCGGGATGCAACTCAATAGTTTCTCTCTGAAGCAGACTGAATGGCAGCAGTCTCACTTAAAAGTTCAAAGAGTCGACGCCCATTTTAATTATAATTTGGCAAGTGTGTATGATTTTGTGTCGGTGTGTGTGGATTATTGTGTCGGCATCATGGATAAGAATGGGAAAAACTGTGTGTATGGACACTGTGTCGGCGTGTGTGGATTTTGTGTCGGCGTGTGTATGGGTCATTGTGTCGGCATCATAGATTAGAATGGGAAACTGTGTATGGGCACTGTGTCGATGTGTGTATGGATTTGTGTCGGCATGCACGTGCAGATAGTGGGAAATGCTTGCGTTGCTATGGTAATATGAGAAGTGTGAATTTCATTTCTTGATTTGTTGGTTTTGTTACGCTATTTCCCTGAATAAATTTGGTTCTTGATTCGAATTTTCGATGTGGGTAAAAGATTTTCATTAATTTGAACTGCGTAGGTCCGAAATTTGTGAGTGTGATGCTGCGTAGCAGCGCCGAATGGGCCTGCTAGTAACGTAATAATTCACAAAAATCTGCGTTGATGTTGTACTTGTATACTGCACACCACACCCGGTTTTTTTGTGTCATTTCCCACATCAAACATTCCCTTGGCCGAAGGCCTTACATATCACTAAGTCATAATAGTAGAGATGCATAGGACGAAGTTGCGAAAATTGAACTGCCACCATGAGGCCATGAAATTGGCATAGAATGAGCTTTCGATTAAATTTTTGGCAATTGACTTTATGAAAGGTCAACATGATGCACGGTACTATCAAGTTTTCTGAAAATCCTATGCGTCTCACCTATAATTAGGTGACTGCTAAATGCTGAAAAAGAGTGCTTTCTATATACTTTACGGAAATTCTGCTAGTCAAAAAGATGTGTTTGCAGTTTTGTCCCATTTCACGGTGCATTCGGATACATGATTTATCGATTAGTCGATTAGTGCAAAAATGTCAAATAACATTAAAGTGTTATTTTCACGTCTTATCAATAAGTTCATACTTCCATATACTTATTATAGTAGTCGAACAGTTTCACACCCTGTGTACTGTTCGTGTACATAACAAGCACACATTACCTTATATGGTAATAATCACGTTGCTTATTTACATTAATTACAAAAAGCACATAACTCCGCCGTTTTTTAAGCAATCTTAATCAAACTTTCAGGATATTACGGGCAGCATGTGAAGAACATTATTATGGAGTAGCTAACATTTTCGAATTTCAGAAGCGGAGATATAGTCAAAATAGTGCACAAAAGAAGAGCTTTAAAACTTTTGTTGGTAAAATGGTAGTACAGGAACATGGATGAATTTAGCCCCCAATAGCCCCCATTAGCCCCCATGGGGGCTACGTGAGGGGTTAATAAGGCTAGTGAGGGTTAATTTTACAGCATTTAGCCCCGTGGCGCTAAAATAGCGTGGGGCTATGGTGGGGGCTATAGCGCCCACGGTGAGGGGCTATTTAGCCCCATTAGCCCTCACTAGCCCCTCACGTAGCCCCACGGGGGCTAAAATGAAGGTTAGCCCCTTATTAGCCCCCCATTAGCCCCCACAGAAAATTAGCCCCCATTAGCCCCCACGGATTTTAAGTTTGTGAATTTCCATGGGGCTATTGCGTCGGCATATGGGGGCTATTGTCCCATATGAGGGGCTATTGCGCCCATATGAGGGGGCTAATTTGGCTGGTTTCTGGCAAAATCAGCTAGCCCCACCAGAAGTAAATTTTGTGCTAAAAATGCAAATTTCAAATCGTATTAAAAATTGCAAGACCACTAGCCCCCACCGTTACAAAATACCTAACTAGGTCCTGCCCCTTACTAGCCCTCACTAGCCCCCTTATTAGCCCCTCACTAGCCCCCTTATTAGCCCTTTATTAGGCCCTCACTAGCCCCTTATTAGCCCTTATTAGCCCCTTATTAGCCCCTCACTAGCCCTTATGGCCCTCACTGGCCCTTATTAGCCCCTCACTAGCCCTCACTAGCCCCTTATTAGCCCCTTATTAGCCCCCTCACTAGCCCCCTTATTAGCCCCTTTATTAGCCCCTCACTAGCACCCTTATTAGCCCCTCACTAGCCCCTTATTAGCCCCTTATTAGCCCCTCACTAGCCCCTTATTAGCCCCTCACTAGCCCCTTATTAGCCCCTTATTAGCCCCTCACAAGCCCCCTTATTGGCCCCTCACTAGCCCCTTACTAGCCCCTTATTAGCCCCCTTATTAGCCCCTCACTAGCCCCTTATTAGCCCTCACTAGCCCCCTTATTAGCCCCTCACTGGCCCCTTATTGGCCCTCACTAGCCCTTATTAGCCCTCACTAGCCCCTTATTAGCCCTCATCCCCCTTATTAGCCCCCTTATTAGCCCCTCACTAGCCCCTTATTAGCCCCTCACTAGCCCCTTATTAGCCCCTTATTAGCCCCTTATAAGCCCTCACTAGCCCCTTATTAGCCCTCACTAGCCCCTTATTAGCCCCTTATTAGCCCCCTTATTAGCCCTCACTAGCCCCTTATTAGCCCCTCACTAGCCCCTTTATTAGCCCTCACTAGCCCCTTATTGGCCCCCTTATTAGCCCCTTATTAGCCCTTATTAGCCCCTCACTAACCCCCTTATTAGCCCCTCACTAGCCCCTTATTAGCCCCCTTATTAGCCTCTCACCAGCCCCTTATTAGCCCCTCACTAGCCCCCTTATTAGCCCCTCACTAGCCCCCTTATTAGCCCCTCACTAGCCCCTTATTAGCCCCTCACTAGCCCCTTATTAGCCCCTCACTAGCCCCTCATGCATTCAGATCATAGTGCAGTTACTACGTGATATGTCACGTGGCAGACCACAAGAAATATCACGTGAACTCTAGTTCTCTCCAGTGCAGATTATATCCAGTGCCGATTTTATCCGATGCTCTGTTGAATCGTAAATAAATACTAGGGCGTTCGGAAATGATTGTCACTACAGGCATAAAATGACGAATATGACCAAAATTATCAAAATTTCAACATAGTCGAGTACTAGGGTCTCTAACAGACTGAATTGCAAATTTTCAGTGTTAACGAAGATTTTTGAGTGGGTCATCTAGCCTGTTTTTTGATTGTTTTCAGGTGCTCCGCTGTATGGCGAATTCTACATCTTCTAGGACATGTTTTTATGGTCCGATTTCACTATTCAGGACATATTCAGGGCCTTCAGGTCCAAAACTAAAGAATAGGATGATTGGTTGACATCCGGGGCAAATTTCTGTACAATTTAACCCTGCATTATTGATAATGAGTGGAGCTAAAAAGTGGCAAATTTAACAGTTCAGTAACCGATAATGCAGTACACAGCTAGCACACACGTTTCTGATGTTAAGAAAATTAGTCAAAATCTTAAAAATGGTTGTGTCTTGTACGGAAGGGTCTGAACTAATAGCCTAACACGATAACCGAAGGTTTCAAGTTATTTAAATGTTCTGTTTCTGGGCAATTACCAGAGCAAAAGTTGCAACTGCCCTATCTGGAGCATATACTTTTTGAGGTCAAAGCACCCCTTAGGATTATTTCATCTCGACCAAAAACAGTCCATTTGTTCCGGTTAGCATCCACGTGTGCTGCAACAGCTTCATTTTGATTATCTCACACTTCTTGGGTCCGTTGATAGCACGTTTTCTTTGACAACGAAATTTGTGGTCAGTTTCGTACAGCGGAGCAAATAATTAGAAATTTGAATCTGCTGTAGAATGGGCTAAGAAAACTTAGTTATCGGTAAAACCCGATTATCTTAATCCAAAAATGCCTGAAAAAAACAAATATCACATCAAAAAGTCACTCCCGGCAGCCGTTTTTCCAGAAAATTCCAAGTGACAATCTTTTCCGAACGCACTATTACTAATAAGTAAAATTCGTGCGCGGCTCTTCCACTTTGATCCTTGAAGCAGAAAAATACCATTACTGATACTAATCCTTTATATTGTCAGACGCACGCCTCTTCCAGTTTGTGATGCCCCTGGTCACTGGTTAGGGCTAGTCTAGCCCTAACCAGTGACCAGGGGCATCACAAACTTCGAGTACGAGCCTTCATTATCTTATCTATCACAATGACGTCACTCTAGCGCTTTAGAGGTTAGGATTAGGGTCGGGATTTAAAAATACAATGTTTTTGATGGATTTCTCCCATCCCTAGCGCGCAACACTCTGAAGTTTGGGTTGGTCTACCATATAAAAGGGAGCCTTAATTATCTATGACAATGACGTCACTCAGAAAAATATAATTACGCGCACCTATCGCTTTAAGGACTAGGGTTAGGGTCAGGGTTAGGGTCAGGATTAGGGTCAGGATTTGTTAGGGTTAGTGTTAGGATTAGGGTTTTGGTTAGGGCTACAGAAAAATTGACGTTTAGATCTGTGACGTCACTCAGAACCGTTTATATGGGAGACATACCGAAGTTTGGAGGGTCATGTTGCAAACGATGTGTGCGCGGCGGAGGGTAGGGTAACATCCTACAGCAATGTTTAGGGTTAGGATTAAGATTTTTGTTTTGCTTAGGGTCACAGTTAGGTTGAGGATACAAAAACTTGACCTTTAGATCTGTGAGGTCACTCAGCCCTGTTTACATGCGAGACATACGCTGGTAAGGGGAAGCCGCAATCGTGCATACACCTTTCCTAAGCCCTTATACTTAGGAAGGGTTTGCATTCTGCATTAAGGTTAGGGTTTTGGTTAGAGCTATGGTTAGGTTTAGAAGCAATGCTAGCGGTGTGTAGGGTGACTTCCTAATCCTTGCCTGGCGTTGCCAGGCCCCTCCGCGCACTCGCGCGCACAGACTCAAAGAGTCTGTCAGACGTTGTCTGATCCCTTTCACCTTTGCTTTTGGTGGGCCAGCGGGGGCGTGCGTCTGACAATATAAAGGATTAGTATCAGTAATGGTATTTTTCTGCTTCAAGGATCAAAGTGGAAGAGCCGCGCACGAATTTTACTTATTAGTATTTATTTACGATTCAACAGAGCATCGGATAAAATCGGCACTGGATATAATCAGCACTGGATATAATCTGCACTGGAGAGAACTAGAGTTCACGTGATATTTCTTGTGGTCTACCACGTGAAATGTCACGTGACATATCACGTGACGTAGTAACTGCACTATGATCTGAATGCATGAGGGCAGGTGAGGGGCTAGTGAGGGGGCTAATAAGGGGCTAGTGAGGGCTAATAAGGGGCTAGTGAGGGGCTAATAAGGGGGCTAGTGAGGGGCTAATAAGGGGCTAGTGAGGGGCTAATAAGGGGCTAGTGAGGGGCTAATAAGGGGCTAGTGAGGGGCTAATAAAGGGGCTAGTGAGGGCTAATAAGGGGCTAATAAAGGGGCTAGTGAGGGGCTAATAAGGGGCTAGTGAGGGGCTAATAAGGGGCTAGTGAGAGGCTAATAAAGGGGCTAATAAGGGCTAATAAGGGGGGCTAGTGAGGGGCTAATAAGGGGCTAGTGAGGGCCGAGGGGCTAATAAGGGGATAGTGAGGGGCTAATAAGGGGCTAATAAAGGGGCTAGTGAGGGGCTAATAAGGGGCTAGTGAGGGGCTAATAAGGGGGCTAGTGAGGGGCTAATAAGGGGCTAATAAGGGGCTAGTGAGGGGCTAATAAAGGGGCTAGTGAGGGCTAATAAGGGGCTAGTGAGGGGCTAATAAGGGGCTAATAAGGGGCTAGTAAGGGGCTAATAAGGGGGCTAATAAGGGGCTAGTGAGGGGCTAGTAAAGGGGCTAGTGAGGGGCTAATAAGGGGGCTATAAGGGGCTAATAAGGGGCTAATAAGGGGCTAGTGAGGGGCTAATAAGGGGCTAGTGAGGGGCTAATAAGGGGCTAGTGAGGGGCTAATAAGGGGCTAGTGAGGGGCTAATAAAGGGGCTAATAAGGGGCTAATAAGGGGCTAATAAGGGGCTAGTGAGGGGCTAGTGAGGGGCTAATAAAGGGGCTAGTGAGGGGCTAATAAGGGGCTAATAAAGGGGCTGAGGGGGCTAATAAGGGGCTAGTGAGGGGCTAATAAGGGGCTAATAAGGGGCTAATAAGGGGCTAATAAGGGGCTAATAAGGGGCTAGTGTGGGGCTAATAAGGGGCTAGTGAGGGGCTAATGAGGGGCTAGTAAGGGGCAGGGACCTAGTTAGGTATTTTGTAACGGTGGGGGCTAGTGGTCTTGCAATTTTTAATACGATTTGAAAATTTGCATTTTTAGCACAAAATTTACTTCTGGTGGGGGCTAGCTGATTTTGCCAGAAACCAGCAAATTAGCCCCTCATATGGGCGCAATAGCCCCTCATATGAGAGCAATAGCCCCTCATATGGGCACAATAGCCCCATGGAAATTCACAAACTTAAAATCCGTGGGGGCTAATGGGGCTAATTTTTTCTGTGAGGGGCTAATGGGGGGCTAATAAGGGGCTAACCTTCATTTTTAGCCCCCGTGGGGGCTACGTGAGGGGCTAGTGAGGGGCTAGTGAGGGGCTAATGGGGGCTAATGGGGGCTAAATAGCCCCTCACCGTGGGCGCTATAGCCCCCACGCTATTTTAGCGCCCACGGGGGCTAAATGCTTAAAATTAGCCCCTCACTAGCCCCTTATTAGCCCCTCACGTAGCCCCCATGGGGGCTAATGGGGGCTATTGGGGGCTAAATTCATCCATGTTCCTGTACTACCATTTTACCCTTTTGTTCTGTTTGGAGATTCTTAATGAAATTTTGGTAATAGTCATATTATGTATGGATGATAAGTTTATCCGAAAAAATTAGAACTGTCTATCTAAGTATCAAGCTCAAAAATGTCTGAGTTAACAAAAATTTGTTTCTTACCACAATTCCGTTTCTGGGACCCGAAAATGTTAGCCACTCCATGGCCATATTGGTCAGATGTTGCCCGCATTATCCTGAAAGTTTTATCGAGATAGCTAGAAAAACCTCTGATATATGCTACTTTTTGTAGCGCAAAAAAAGTGTATACTGTATACACGCAACCTTACACTCAAATCGGCAGATAGAAAACTATAAAATGTATAGTTAACAAACGTGTACTTAAGTAGGTAATGGTAATGGTATTTATCCCATATTTGGAGTTGTGAAACTATGCAAGCTTGCATATGTGCCCCTACATTGTGCGTGATTTACACTTTCTGCGATACAAAAAAGGCGCATACCTCAGAGGTTTTTTGAGCAATCTTGATAAAAATTTCAGGATATTACGGGCAACATCAGACCAACATGACCATGGAGCGGCTAACACTTCTGAGTCCCACAAACGGAGTTATGGGTAAAAAACTGGGTTGGCGATAGTTTACCCCGCGAAATGTTACCCCGCGACAGTTTACCGCCCGGATCTAATCATTTGCACTTGAGTAAAATCTTATGTGCAAAAGAGGTTTAGAAGTTTGGTTTAGGAAATGATGATAATCGACGGGAGGGGCAGCAGGATTTCCCACAGCAATTGTTTTCGTTTTTCCAAGGATCGTTAGGGCTGCAACTTTGGAACAGTTGGGAAGGTGGGGCATAGTCAAGGGAGGATGAGGAAGTGGAGCCAGCTGTCACAGCTGTAGAGGAGCAGTTGATGCCCTTCTTCTCTTGTGTGTTCGTTGTTGAGGACACACCGCCAAGCAATGAATCCGCACTATCTGATATCCTTCATGGACATTGGACAAGCTTGGGCCTCCTTTTCCCACTGAGGATGAAGGTAAGTGGTCCAGCAAGAGTGGAAGAAGGTTGAGGTGAGGAAGGTGAGGGAGTGGAGGCAGGAGGCTGGACGCGGTTGGCTGTTGGCATCAGCTATGTGCAGGAATGTTCGTTGGAACGTAGACATCGTGAACGACACTTTCGATCCAACAGGCTGATATACCTATACTATGAATTCGTCATATCCTTGTTTACTGATACCGTGACTCTATCCCATCCAAGCACAAGCTTATAGTTATTGCAAAATGAGACATTGACAAGCTCCATGGTGATACATCGGATCACATTTTTTTCTCCCAGAAGAGAATCATGCGATCCGGGGTAAACTGTCGCAGGTTAAACTGTCGCGGGGTAAACTCTCCTGTTACTGAAAAACTGGTTATAGAGCTCCACTTTTGTACACTTTTTTACGACACCCGGTATTTCAAATTTTTATCGCAAAAATGTGTGATCTAGTTCTAAACCATCCCAAAATTTATCGAAAAACTCCAACTCTATTTACTTATTTATAACTAACTACTCTAGACTCTAGTATATATGAATTTATTTTTCTATAAAAGCACGATTACCGAACGCCAATTAGTACTAAATACTTAAATATAGACGAATTTATATCGGATGGCTCGAAAGTTGACAAAAGTAAATCTTAATAACTTTGAAGTTTATTGATGAAACTTTGCCATTTGGGATGATTTTTTGAGCTACCCAGCACAAATTTTACTGTCTTGAATTAATCGCTCTAACTAAACATGTCGTGAGACTACTATATAAGTACTTTGAACTTTTAGAGGCTCAAACTCGCACTGAAACGATTTAGAGCACTCGGCTCAGCTTCGCTTCGCCTCGCACTTTAATCATTTAAATGTCTCCAGCTGCGCAGTCGACATTCAAATTTTATATGAATGCCTGCTCTATAAACAGGCATTTATATTGTTTGCGTGTTCGTCTTACGCTTCTAAAGTACAAATTCATTATAATATGAATAAGTAAATATGAGTAAGTAAATGATATGAATAAGTAAATACAGAAACAGAAGGATCGATGAGATTCTCAACTGTAAATCATCAGCGTTTACCGTCATTTTCTAACAGATACATCCCAATAGTCAATTCTCAAATATACCAAATTTCATATTTTTGGCCAACCTTGAGATTTCTGAAGCCTGATAGGTAGATACCAATCATTGTAAGAAGAGGGCATGGCGTTGGACGGCTTTCATCTAAAATTTTCTCAGAGGGGAGGTGTGACGTGACCGGGTGGCAAGGATATCCGTATTCCAGTGGTGCAAGGTTGTACCCATCAATGTTCACATTCCCAAAACTGATGACTACGCGGAAATCGGCATCTGAAAAATGTTTGTTATTATTCGTTAAAATGGGGGCGGGGGTGATCAGGGACTTAGTGCAAGACACGAGGCCGGTATGTCCCAGTCTAAACCGACGCTGGGGAACGGACGTCGGACATTTCACCTCACGACATTTTACCACATGATATTTCAACAGTCAACAATATACGCAATGGTTAGGGTCTGGGATAGGGTTATTACAACAAGAGGCGTGTATATCGCAACATTATTACCAGAAGGTGCAGAGCGAAACCCTAACCATTGCGTATATTGTTGACTGTTTAGGGCTAGAGTAGAGTCATAGGCTAGGGCCAGCAGAGATAGAGATAAATACGTCAGCTCTAACCCAGGCCCTAACCTTTGCCTAACGGTGGTCACATATTACAAAATGAAATGTCCTGAGGGGGAAAAGTCCGCTACTCCGTTCCTCATGCTAACGCCTATGTATCAAGATGATAAAAAATGTTTTTGAAATCCAAAAACCTTGCGAGGGATATTTATCATAGCTTCATCCTGGGTCCAATCCCCCTGAATTTTTTAACTCCCGCTTGCCAAACGGGCTGAATTTTCTAAATCCTCATACCCCCCCTTTGGGCACCCCACCCCTGAATTTCAAAAATTCGACCAACCCCCCACCAAAAACTTCGAAAATGTTTCTAAGATATGTCCATTGAATTGTTTACAAAGAATCAGCCGAAATTATAAATTTAATGACAAGATTAAAGAATGTAAACTATGAAATGTGGCTGGCACAGCAAGTCAGACAAAAAATTTAGTTCATTTTGACTGAATGGTAATTAAAGAATGAAGTTCGCTTTTTATCCTTGTCAGGGAATCATGGCACGAAATCAAGCCTCAGGAATATTGACAACACGATTTAAAAACATACTTCAAACACATATGTTAAGCTGATATTCCTTGAAAATAGCAAGGAATTGAAGCATCACAGCGAGCAGGCAGTCCAACAAAAGGACAGCGGGGGTCTGGGGGCGCAGCCCCCAGAAGTTCGAGGGTCTAACAAAAATATTTCTCACGGAGATAAGATTTTCATCTCAAATTTTGAAATTCTTCTGCCATTTTGAAATTATAGATGTTTCACCAACCTTTTGAGTGTTCCTTCCAGAGGTCTGATAGTGATATCGTATCGCGGATCCCAGAAGGCAAGAATTCCATGAATAGTTGTTGCATGGTCTGCACGGTGAATACGCAACAGATCATGATCTGTACCATCAAAGCATGAGTGCGTCGTATCGCTTTGTGTTGGAGGCATAGGGAAGGAACTCGGAGCCCTGTTTGATTATTGAAAAGTTAAAGCGATCTGGTTATGCTATGTAAATAATTCATAGATTTCATATCACTCATTTGGAACAATATTGAAACAAACTAACTACTCACTCCATAAGCTCATAGTCATAAGAATTAAATATCCATCTTACGGCAAATGTAACAAATTATATGATGTTTCACCAACCTTGTGAGTGTTCCTTTCAAAGGTCCAATATCGCAGATCAGATGTTAAGAATTCCAAGAATGGTTGTAACATGGTCAGTACGGTGAATACACAACAGACTATGATCTCTACCGTCAAGGCACGAATAAAACGTATCTCTTTGTGTTGGAGGCGTAGTGAAGGACCACGGAAGGACCCTGTTTGATTTTTGAAAAGTTCAAACCATCTGATTATGCATGAAAATTATTTATAGAGTCAATGTTGCTCATTTAGAGCGAAATTGGAATAAATTGTTGACATCTTACATATTATGGGCTGAAAAACAGTTTGTATTGTACTCCCTCAGCAACTAGCACTAGTTGGTATTTTATTCACGTTTTCCAGTGTTTTAAGTGTGTAGGTTTGTATTGGGGGGGGGGGAAGCTCCCTCAAATTAAATCCCTTATTGGAAATTTTTTAAATCCACTTGGGGGTTCAAATCAAACCCACCAAAATTAAATCCCTATCGACACCAGAAATTAGTCTAGATAGGCAACCATTCATACAGTCTGAAAGAATTACCAAACTAAGACAACAAAAATGGTACCATTTCAGAAAGGCGTGAAAACTCAGAGAAACATGGCACCATTTCAAGAAGGTGCAAAAAATCACATATATAAAATTGTTACAATTTCAAAAAAGTGTGTTAAAAATCTGGAGCAAAAAGGTACCATTTGAGAAAAAGAGAAATCACAAACAAAATGGTGCCATTCCAGAAAGGCGTGCAAAATCAGAGATAAAATGGTACCATTTTAAAAACTTGTGAAAAATCAGACACTATAAAAAGACACTATAAGAGGGTACCATTTCAGAAAGGAGTGAAGGCAAATGGGGTACCATTTTAAAAAGACGTGTGATAAAAATCAGAAACAAAATGAGATACCATTTGAAAATGATGCGAAAAATTAATAAACAAAAATGTGAACATTTCAAAAAGGTTGCCCCCCCCCCCGGCTGTATTAATTCTGTCAGTCGAAGGTCATCCACTGCTTGGTACTCGGAGGGCGACCAGTGTTATCGCCACACCCAACTAATAACAAAATGGCCAAGGACACTACGGACAGTGACCCCCCCCCCATAATCGAAACTAGAATTGCCTATAAACTTTAAAAATTCTAAAATGATAAAATAACTCACATTCATGTTTTCTGCTTCTTCACTTTTACTGCAACCACTGCTACTCAGGCATATGTCTGATAAGCGTTGTGAATTCACCTACGGGAAATTTCATTGTGTCAATTTTAATTTCTATCATGTCATATTGTTTGCCCATGAAGTTGACAACAGTATGAAATTACCATTGGTATGAAATAAAGTGCGAAGTAAAGTTGACACCAGTGCTGAAGTATGTCTGAGACATTAAGAGTGTTACTGGCTCTACTTAACCGGCCCTCTAGAGGCCTAGATTCAGTGGGCTGGTTAAGTTTAACTGCCCTCTAGAAGCCAAGAACTAGAAGTAGTTCAGCAAGATTGAAATTGCGTTTGGTCCTGAAGTTTGAACTTGAAATGATGGCAACTTAGGTATGTAAGACACAGGTCTTACAAGGCCAGTAAGGTAAAGCTTTCTTTTCAGGTAGCCACAGGCCCACCTTAGGAAAGAAGGATGCTCTGTTATTTTCGTCGTTCAGGTCCATTTTTTCGCTACAGAGCTACATGTGTCCACTTGATCATGTTAACACAGGTCCATTTAAGACATCACAGGCCCATTTGATTTAATACAAGCCCATTTGAGACAGCACTGGCCAATTAGTTGATACATCACATGCTCACCTGAGACATGAGAGGTCAGAATGAAATCAAACAGCTGGATCATTTGAGACATCACAGCTCAGGCCATTCATTGACATTGCAAGCCCAAAATTTCACCGCTTCCGACTTCCTACTACCTATTTACCAAAAAAAACGAAATTAAAGACAACATTTCAAATGATAAAAAAGGTCGTTCTAGCTTTCTGGAGTTCTAGGATGCCAGCAACCATGAGTGAACCCAGGGAAGAAAATCATTAGATAAGCAATGATTATATACGAAAATTTAAAATCAGATCAGCCAATTTAGAAATTATCATCGTCACAGTCAGCTGAGCGTTAAGGTCAGAAATGCTTTAATGAGTGGTGTCATGGTATTGGTATAAGTGTGTAGGGGAGGTGCTAGGTGTGAGGTGGGTAACAGGCTGGCAGCTTGTTAGTTGTTATATAAGTAATATGTAGGAATGAATCAAGAACGAGATTGAGATCAGAAATATTATATACGGTATACCTAACCTTAATTCTTTAATTGTTAAATTGGTATGTGAATCAACAGCAACTGCAAGGATGAATCCATTTTCTCACTCGCATATTCGATGGAATAGCTATCATATCTGAGCATCAGCGAGCAAGCATTCAGGTCATTGGATTTCTCAATTTTTGTTCATTTTCAGCTGGATGACTTGACACAGATTAGCCATGAATGCATTAAATATAGTTAGAAGATACAATCTAGAAACTGAAAGTGGAACCCTTATAAGCAATGAATCAACAGCAACTGCAAGAATGAATCCACTTTCTCACTTGCATATTCGATGGAATAGCTATCATATCTGAGCATCAGCGAGCAAGCATTCAGGTCATTGGATTTCTCAATTTTTGTTCATTTTCAGCTGGATGACTTGACACAGATTAGCCATGAATGCATTAAATATAGTTAGAAGATACAATCTAGAAACTGAAAGTGGAACCTTATAAGCAATGAATCAACAGCAACTGCAAGAATGAATCCACTTTCTCACTTGCATATTCGATGGAATAGCTATCATATCTGAGCATCAGTTAGGAAGCATTCAAGGACCACAGATTAGCCATGAATGCATTTAATATAGGTAGAATATTATATACAATCTAGAAACTGAAAGTGGATCCTTATTATATAAGCAATAAATCAGACAAGTTTGAGACAAGTTCGTATTGAACTTGTAGCAAATATAAACAATATTCTTTTGACTGCTAGATAAAATTTGATAGATAATGACAATAAAGCAATAATAGCAAATCAACTAATGTAATTTAAGGGTACATTATGATTACTCACAGCAGAATATGCCGAACTGGAAGTGGAACTTGGGTTGAACTTTGGGCATCCTAGCAAAAAATCATAGCAAAGATGAGTTTAAAGGTAACAAAAGAATTAAAATCAATTAATTATTACGCTATCACAATTGATTGTTCAAAGCTAAGCTTACAAGTCGATGTATTGGCACATTACCACTTGTGCCAACCGCCGATTCGGCGCCTATAGGCGCCGAATCGGTATCATATCTGAGCCTATAGGCGCCTATAAAATTTTTTCGGCGCCGATTCGGCGCCTATAGGCGGTGCCGCTTTTCGGCGCCTATAGGCGCCTATAACTGACATTTTTCATTTTTTCATTTTTCGGCGATCATCGGCGCCTATAGGCGCCGATAAGCGCCGATAAGCGCCTATGGACCGCCTATCGGCGCCGTCGGCGCTTTTCGACCGCTTATCGGCGCCTATATTTCGGCGCCTATAGGCGCCTATAGGCGCCTATAGGCGCCGATATTGATTTCTAGCAATCTATGTTATTCCTCTTTTTCGATGAATTAAGACAGTCATGAACTGGCGAGGATGAGTTTTATTAGCTGAGCTCCGAGTCTATGACCTATATTCATTGGCCTAAATTCTATAGGCGCCTATAGGCGCCTATAGGCGCCGATGAATTAAAGTAGTCCTAAATTGGCCCGCAACATCGTTGGGTCAGGATTAGGGCTAAACTTGGGGTTAGGGTTGAATTAGGGTTAGGGTTAGGGTTAGGGTTAGGGTTAGGGTTAGGGTTAGGGTTAGGGTTGGGGTTAGGGTTAGGGTCAGGGTTAACTCAATCCCTAACCCAAACCCTAACCCAAACCCTAACCCAAACCCAAACCCAGACCCTAACCCTAACCCTAACCCTAACCCTAACTAAACCCAAACCTAACCTAAACCCTAACCCTAACCCTAATGGAACCCTAACCCTAGTTAGGAAGCACCCAAACCTTAACCCTAACCCCAAACCCCTAACCTGACATACCGTGGAAACGAAAGCGCACGCCAATTTAGGACTGTTTTAATTCATCGGCGCCTATAGGCGCCTATAGGCTTTTAGAAAAAAGGCGGAAGAACACAGATTGCTAGAAGGCAAAATCGGCGCAAAATCGGACGAAGAAACAGTATCGGCGCCTATAGGCGCCTATAGGCGCCTATAGACGGTTGAAAACATAGGCGCCGATAAGCGGTCGAAAAGCGCCGACAGCGCCGATAGGCGGTCCATAGGCGCTATTCGGCGCTTATCGGCGCCTATAGGCGCCGATGACCGCCGAAAAAATGAAAAATGTCAGTTATAGGCGCCTATAGGCGCCGAAAAGCGGCACCGCCTATAGGCGCCGAATCGGCGCCGAAAAACTTATAGGCGCCTATAGGCGCCTATATTCGGCGCCGATTCGGCGCCTATTTGGCGCCGAATTTAGATGGTTGGAACTCTAATGTGCCGATATATTAATACGAAACATTCATATTCAAGATGCAGATTGATGATATGGGATTTTGTAGGTATATAACAATCAATAAATTACAGATACTAAACCACTCATGTCAATTGCCAGGTTTCACAACACGTAATAAAACACACTTTATACCCCTCCCACGCTTGTTTTAGCGACCGTGTAAGTTTGGTTATACGGTCTCCACTGAATAACAGTGCAAAAAAGCTAAAAATGAAATTTGATTTTATAAAGGAGCACTCAAAAATCTACTTAAGCAATGAATTCGGACGAGGGTCGTCAGACCGAGTGAAAAAAATACTGTTGTTTGGCCGTAGAATAGTCGGTCCCAGCTGTTTCCGGTCGGGGTATAATCCGGTTCCATGATCTCCAGCTGTGACCGTATACCTTCGATAATGAACTCGGCACGCCTCGTCCATTATCCAACACACAGTCTCGGCTGTCGCCTCGACCATGTAAGTTGCGGTATACGGTCACCACTTCGACATGTAACCGCTTAATATTCATTGTTTTACAGACATTCAAATTCAAATTCAATTCAAAAATAACAGACACAATCAAATATGGCCGTCAGAGTACACTAAATGTTGTGTTTCCATTATCGCGTTGGATTTTGTCGTAGATGACTATTTTAAAGTGATGCGCGGCTTAGGCCAATGCGCGCGCTTCCAATTCCCCAGGGAAGCGCGCGGCGCGTACACACACCTATGTGGGCTTAGGAATTAGTTCCGGAATAATTCGACGGGCGATGTCCGTCCCTTTCTTTTGATTTGTTGTTGGACTTGTTCGCGGAAGGCGCAAAGTGACGTCCAAATGTGGAACGTTGCGCCGCGCGCGCGAGGGTAGGGTATCATCCTACGACGGAATAATATATTGATATAATAACGAACGTCGCGTTTCAGCCTATACTTTAATCTGTATTTGATATTAATCTACTACGTAAAACAAATCGATATGGTTTGATGAGCTTAATCTAACTTTATTTACTTTAATGAAGTTCAGACTTCAGCATTCAGAAGTTAATGAATAATGTGTGTCAAAAGATAGGTATCAAAAGTATATTGCTCTGTAGTCTGTATATTCAAAATGACGGCAAAAGAGGGCTCTGGTTAGAGTAACTTTGTATTGGCTGTATTGTAAGATTTTTCTGTTAGATTCTAGAAAGGTTGTTATAAAATCATTTTTTGACCATATTGTACACACACCAATGCGGGCTTAGGAATTGTCTTCCAAAACCATAGGTATCTGCACATACATTTGTCCACGGCGAGTCTGAAGGTGCAAATGTGACATCCAAATGTGGAATGTTGATTGTTGTGCTGTATGAGTGAGGGTAGGGTTGTCTGACGTTGACAGACCCTCTCGAGAATCAGCGCCGCGCCGCTGACGCCGCTTCGCGGCTGGCGTCAGCGGGCCATACAACGTACGGCAAGGGTAGGGTAACATCCTACAAACAAATGACGTCATTTTCAGCATGCATAATTTTTAAAATATGATGTTTAGAAGTTTGAAGTGATTGATCATTGATGCAGTGAAACACAATTATCAAAAATGATACTACTGCTCTCCACATTGTATTACCTAAAGAGATCATGTTGGTGTTCAAGTACGGAGTTGGAGAAAAGTCTTGCAGATTGATGTCTTGAAGAAAGATTTCCTTTTAATTCAAATATGATATTAAACCTATGATATTAAACCCACATATTATGTTTACCACTAATCGATTATCGACTAAAAGTTTCGAAATTAAATATTTCTTCAGGATCTCCACATAGTGTAACACAACATTCTCAGTTAGTTGATCTTATATACTGTGCTGTGTTGTAAGTTTAAAATAGTTTTGATGAATATATTTGAATTAAAAAGAAATCTTTCTTCAAGACATCAATCTGCAAGACTTTTCTCCGACTTCATACTTGAACACCAACATGATCCCTTTAGTTAATCCAATGTGGAGAGCAGTAGGATTTTGATGTATAGAAAATTTAATTTCGAAACTGTCAGTTGTAGTACAAAGATGACTGTATTTGTATCCCAAAGATAATTGTCAGTTGATTAGTGGTTCATTATAGTGTATGGGTTGATTTCATTTTTGATAATTGTTTGTTTCATTGCAGCAATGATCAATCAATAGAAAATTGAAGATATTTTTCTTTTTGATCGTGTCAAAGTTCAAGTCCAAAGTTGGAGAAAAGTCTTGCAGATCGATGTGTTTTAAAGGATTTATTCTTTGATTGTTGATATAATGATTTGAATGCAAAATGTCTAAATTACAATTGTATGGTTTTAAAAGTAAGAAACTAATAATGGGGTTTGAATTTGGCCAATTTCTAATGGAGTTTTATAATACTCAATTTTGTGTAGTATGTTCCAAAGCTTCCTGCCATGGTTTTGCTGATTCTTAGAAGCCTAATTTCTGACTGTCAATACAAAGATGGTACGGAGGTTCTTTCAACAGCTCCATGTTCTGCTGTGGAAAAATTATAAGCTTAAAACTCGTAAACCAGTGAGTTTCATATGGTTTGGTTTAGTTTCATAATAATTAATACAATGCAAATCATTGAATTAAACCACAATATGAAATTGATCCTTGCTGTAAGATCTGTGTAACAAGTTCAAATATAAAATCATTTGATAATGAATTTAGGTTTCATTCTTCTGTAAACACATTCCTTACCTTATACCTATCAAAACAATGTTTTCAAATTTCAGATTCTTTTCCTGATTGAATTGATCATCCCTCTTGTACTCTGCATTATTTTGGGAGAAGTAAGGAAAACGAAGCCACCTATTGTTGAAGGAGCTACTCATAACTTCCCAATTGGATTGCCTTCAGCTGGTCTTATTCCATTGATCCAGGGACTTCCAGTCATAGGCTGTTGGGATTATGGGAATGAAGGTTCTGATTACTATCCTCTGCCTCCTTGGTAAGGATATTAATGATCTAGAAGTGCATAGTAAAGCAACAGAGCTTCTGTAGTCTTAATGATGAAGTTGACTCCATGAACTATATCTATAGCTTGATAGGTATAATAGTTCTTTGGTATTATAACTTTATGTCAGTGAATGAGCATATTATCTATGGCACATGATTTCGTGCAATGTACATTAAGTTAATAATGTTATATGATAGCAATTATTTCAGGCTAAAAGAGGTACCTAACATCGAAAAAGCTTTTAGAAGAGTAGTAGCATGGCCCCTTGTGAAGAATGATGATGACAAAGACTCATTCAAATCCTTTGCTACCACTGATCTTGATCTTAGTGAGAAAGAAGCTATTGCTCTCACTGTTTCTACTGTCAATCTACTACCAGTACTCAGTGATGATCTCCTTAGTTTTGCTGTAAGTTAAGGCTGTCAGTAATCTGGTCCAATTATTACATAATCAAATAACATCAATTAAAATAAATAAAAGATACTTATACTGACTTATACTGACCAATGGTCATGAAAGGAAAGCCTATCTTCTATATCTCTTGCTATAATGCATATAAACTTAGTCTCAAACAGGCAGAGACTGAAACTGTCCTGTGCCCTAACTCCCTTTTACTAAGCAATTTGCCTACTACATATAATATCTATTTCAGATACCCAAGAAAAATTCAAGCAAGCTTGATTTAGATCCCATGAAATTATTGCCCTACCTCTTAAATAAGGACATTGTGAGTAGATATTTGTTTTACTGTATTCATTATCCATGTTTTAGCCATGCTTTTGCTATAAGTATCATAATGAGTTTGAAGATTGCCATGGTTGGAATTTTTGTACCTAAACAATGAAAACATTTCAGGACAAAATGTTTGATGTTATATTGGTAAATAAAGCATGTAATAATGAACTGGACAGTATAATGGACTTTCCCAAAAATGATCCTTACAAACTTACTCCCGAAGAGATTAAAACAATCAGTGAAAAGTTGTGCAATATGAGCACCACACAGGAGGACACTTTTAAAACATACACAAAACCGGATGAGGATGAAATCAAAGAAGAGGCACAGCTTCTAATATCTCTCCTTACCTCTTCATTCTTTCCAGTACCTTTGGGTGCTAGTGCTCCTGTTTTGAAGATTTACCAGAGGTCCCTTGCAACACGTTTTCGGTCTCTACAAACTTCACTTGCTCTAATAAAATACTATCTGTGTCCTAACTTTATTATAGAGATGGAATCTTACTTTGTCCAGTAAGTATTATAACTTCAATTTACATTAGTTGCATTCAGTTGTTTCATTTCACAAGATGGATTGCGCTTTCTACTTTGCATTTGCCACAATTTTAATTTCTCTGTAGCACCCAGAGCTAAGCATTTTATTGAAATTCCAAACTCCCAGTCTAGAAGAAGAAATGGACAACTTGGATAGACTAAATCACTTCGGTGATGAAAACGACACTAAAGGATCTGAGTCAGCTGGCGAAGCACCAGAAACACATAATAGATCTAAGAGAAACGACATAAATGTTATGAGCACATCCAAGTCAGAGGTAAATGCACACTGCACTAGGTAGGTTGCATCAAACCCATCATTTAAACATTGGGGGATTGGAACATTTGAAATAATAAGCTGTCAGCTAATAAGAGCACATAATCTTTTTAAAGTTAATTAGCAAAAAGGCCAGTTAATTCTATCGATCACGCAAACCACCAGGTGAAGAAAGCATTAGAATCTGACGACCAAGATGTCAGCATCATGCAAAGTGAAATTTGGTATATGCTAACAAAGGGGGAGCTCTTCTACTCACCAAAAACACACTTGGTGGATTCTTTGATACGAGAGGTTGGTCTTCCAAGATAACATCCTTATAACCAATTTTTTTACTATTGATATTAAATATATTATATACACGACTATAATGGCATATGAACAAAATTACTTATTTCGTTATATCTAGCGATAATTTTTGCAATCATCACATCAACACAAATTTCATCTTAAATATATTTTCAGTCCAACAAAACATTCGCTATGCTAGATGACATAAGAAATAAGATCCATAATGCTGATCAAAATGTTAAAAAGCTGATGAAAAGAACAGAAAGTGGGCTCGAAGGAGTGGTAGGGTTTATATATCCCATGCTTTCCTGATGCACTATTGCAACAAATTAGCTATTGCAATTCTGTGTTAACATCAACTAAATCAACTAAAGAAATTCAATGGGTATAGTTCAAAGTTTAAAGCTAAATCTAATTTAGAACTTTAACTCTGTTGTAGGTAATCAGTTCAGTGATTCAATCTCTCATTGGTTTCACGGGTATGGAACCACCAGACAACGTCACGGCCTTCCTGGGAAACATCTCTGGTGCTCTATCAATGGTAAATTTACAATAAATGTCAAGTAGATGTAGAATTGTACAAGTGTACCTATCATCTCATAATGTGCTGGGTTCTGTGTCTGTGTACCTTCCAGTAGTCATGTTTGTACCAAGAAAGTCGCTGTTTTTCTGTGTCTGATGACCTTAAACATGCTAGACCTTAAGGTCTAGCATACTAAGTAGTATTTCAATAACTTTTTGTGAAGTGTTATACCTATGTAACCCTTAAATCTTTTTAGGCGTCCACATTTTCTGCAAACTTCTCTTTAGACCGGTGGACTGGCTTTGAAACAGAAAGAGAAATGGAACTGGAAGCAGTGAAGGTCCAGGAGTCGGAGGATAGATGGCTTTGGGCAGGTGAAAACGTGTTCTTATGAAGCAATGTCTTAAAATGGAAGAATGGGAGATATTAAGAGTTTATTATAGATGAAGTTATGACCAATCTTGGCTCATTATATTTGATTTCTTCATAAACCGAATTACAAATGTTCATATAGTTATCAAAGAATCAAGTTGAATATGATTTAGGTTATTTGAAAGTTTATTGGTTGTACCCCCACTCACAGTTGGAATGTATCAGGAGTGACATTTGAAGATCTTGGTGACAACGCGACGGACCTTCCCTCGAACGTTCGCTACAAACTACGGATGAGAAGCAGTTACATGCCCCCTCTCAAAGATATCAGATACCTGTGAGTTACAAGGGATATTTTGGTGAATCAGTGAGGCAGCTGTCTTGACATCAATCATCATTCTGAAATTTGTTTCTGCTTTGGGTGTCACTGTACCGATTACCTAGAACCCGTTTACTCAAATTCAAATCCGTAAACCTCATTCCCACATACAGGTATTGGCCTAGCTACCCGTTACCTAACACGTTACCTAACACGTTAACTAACCCGTTAATACTTAAATTAGGTTCTCCGTAAACCGCATTCCCGTATACAGGTACTGGCGTAGCTATCCGTACAACTTCCTGTACGACAGACAATACTGGGTATACGGCTTCGTTTACATTCAGGATATGATTGAGAGTGGCATTACCAGCCTCATTTCAAACGGAACCTTCAGTCTACCGGGATTCTACACTGAGGTTACTGCTTTTATATAGTTAGGTAACAGAGGATACGAGCATTCATGATGTGGTTTTAGTTCCTTAGTTGTTTAGGTAGTTGGTTTATTACATTACTGATATTATGTCAGATGTTCCCGTACCCATGTTGGCTGAACGACCGTTACCTGTTCGTCATATCGCGGTCCTTGCCCTTCTGCATGGTGGTCAGCTGGGTTTACATCGTGGCTATGAGCACCCTCAGGATAGTTTACGAGAAGGAGAGACGACTCAAAGAGGTAAGGAGGCATTGTCAAGGATGTGGGGATTGGGGTGTGGGGTCAGGGGTGTGGGGATTGGGGTGTGGGGATTGGGGTGTGGGGATTGGGGTGTGGGGATTGAGGTGTTGGGATTGAAGTGTGGGGATTAGGGTGTGGGGATTGGGGTGTGGGGATTGGGTTGTGGGGTCAGGGGTGTGGGGATTGAGGTGTTGGGATTGAAGTGTGGGGATTGGGGTGTGGGGTCAGGGGTGTGGGGATTAGGGTGTGGGGATTGGGTTGTGGGGATTGGGTTGTGGGGTCAGGGGTGTGGGGATTGAGGTGTGTGTATTGAAGTGTGGGGATTGAGGTGTGGGGATTGGGATGTTTACTTACTGTTTCACTGTTGACTCAAAGAGATGAATTGGTGTATTACGAAGAGAGTCTGAGGGTTGAAGTTACTATGGAGCTTGCCTGTTGGCAACTACTTCTTAGTACGGCTAAATTCTTCAATTAAATAGGACTCTCCCCTTTAACCCACACCATTATCCTATCTCAGGTTATGAAAGTGATGGGTCTGGGTGAGCGAGGGTGTCCACTGGTGGGGTTGGGGTATCACCCCCTGCTCCCCTTTAAATCACCCCGTTATCCTATCTCAGGTTATGAAAGTGATGGGTCTGGGCGAGGGTGTCCACTGGTGGGGTTGGGGTATCACCCTCTTGCTCACGGCTAGCGTAACCAACTTCTTCCTGGTCTTCATTCTCAAGTACAATGGGGTAAGTACACGAAACTAAGCCCGGATCAACACATGCCACACAACCAAGTTGTTCTGAACATTAATGTTGAAAGACATCAGTGGGCGAATCTCTAATCCGACACCTTCAGACATTATATCCCCTGATATTTTCTTTTCTGGATAATGCACCAAGCCACTGCACTGAAATGCTGTTCCCTATGGCCCCTCTGCTTGCGGTTACGAACAGAGCAACAGGGAACTGTCCCCTTTCTTCAAGTCGGGTATTTTAATCTATAGGTACTATACAAGTATACAAACAGTAATCCCTCGCAGATCACCAACTTTACGAACGGGGTGATCCTCTACCTGCTTCTGGAGATGTTCACTGTCTGCAACATCGCTGTCTGCTTCCTTATCTCTGTCTTCTTCGTGCAGAGCAAACTCGCTGCTGTCGTCAGTGCTGTGATCTTCTACACCATGTATATTCCCTACACTGTCGCCAACTTACAAGTCAGTTTTGTATAACAGTTTGAATCTACAGTGTAGTGAACTAGGTATCTGTTATGTTTAATTTAAAATTTAAATGGGAAATGGCAGTTTTTACTTCATATGACCATTTCTAGACCAAAAGGCTCTCTTAGGACCCACAATTGGGGCTTTTATCAAGGGGCCATAAAAATATTTCACAATTCAATTTATAGAGCAGAAGTATTTCTAAATCTTCAAAAACGGTCATGAAAAGTGTAATTAATAAAACAGTGATCAGAAGAGGTCAGTAGAGGGTCACCAGGGGTTCCCAGAGGGTCAGTAGGATTCACCAGGAGAGAAACAACGTGAGAGAAACAACGTTTAATAAATTTTTCGGCACTTTACAATCAAATCATATCAAATATATTTATAAGTAGGGGTTTACCAGGGTCAGTAGAGGGTCAACAGGAGGGTCACCTGGGGTTATTGGTTTGCTTTCATACGACCCATATATATGCATATATTTCCCCTCATACTAAACAAACAGAAATCGCATAACAAAACTAATCAGCCTGGTAAATATCAGCTATAAATTTTTTCAAAGTAATTTTCTTCTGAATCTGAGAGTATGTTGCCAATTAAAACTTTAGTAAGTTATTAGACTATTGCAATTGACTGGGTTATTCAACAGCAGATTCAGTTAAACAGATTCATTCCAGATGAAATGCCAATCATTTCACACTCATCAATCCATCAGTCAAAAGTCATTTCTATTGTAAGATAAAACAAGTTTATGTGTCCGTTAAGTCAGTCTCCTTGGTCTTCTGGTTGAATATCAATGTTCCAATTACTCCAAACAGAGCACAGCCAAAGAAACACCCGATATTTATTTTGGGATCAATATAAAAGAAAAGGAACACACTCCCCGTCCCTAGAAACCCTCCTATTTTAGCCGTCGCGTTCAGCATCCCCATTGCTGTGGATCGAATGCTAGTTGGGTACGTCTCGGGCATTATGATCCAAATGAAGGCATTGTTAGCTGCAATAAAGAACCTAACAAATGTAGCCTGCCACACTGTCGCTGTCTTGCTAAGACAGATAAATAGCAGTCCGCTGAACAGCGCTTGAAGGAATGTACTCACTCTGATTGGGTATAGTCTGCCAATCAAATGGGCTGAAATCAGGGCCAAAATACTTCCTATCATGGTGCTGAGCGAGGCTAAACTGAGATCGAGAAGATCAGACTGTGAGAGTGTGGTACAGGTATGTTTGGGTGTTTCCTCCCCTACTCCACACACATTAGAAGAGAAATAGAGTGGCAGAAAAAGAACGATCCCGTACTCTGCGAAGATGTTCGTACTGAAAATGATACTAAGTCCAATGGTAGATCGAAGGTGTTTTCGAGAAAACAACTCACGGTATGAGCCCGTGTCTTCATCTTTGTGGCATACCATTTGTACATCAGCCGGTATGTCCGTCTTATTTAGCCGTGCCATGAACCTGACAGCTGCCATGGCTTTATCCTGTTCGCCCTGCACACAGTAATAACGCGGTGACTCCGGTAGGTAGAGAGCTAAGAGGACTGCCAGGATTCCTGGGGCTGTGAGAATGACGATGAACCACCGCCAGCCTGCAGTAGCAAGGATAGCCCAGGCCAGGGAGTTAACGGCAAATAAACCAAAGTAGCCGCATAAGATGAACACGGCCATGCCTACGATCCTGTAGCTACTTTGAGCAAATTCTACTGCGTAACACGATGCTACTACGATGTTCACGCCTATAAAGCCATCAACTAAAGCCCGGAGGGCCAGAAAAGCCCACTTATTCGACACCATTGCACTTGCTAGTGCAGTCCCTATCATGCCAATTGCAGAATAGATGAAAACTTGCTTTCTGCCGAATTTATCTGCTATTTTGCCCGCGAATAAAGTAAATACGCCGTAAAAGCTCATGATTACTACAGTTAGCAGGGTTTCAAATTGCGGAGTCAAGCCCCACTCACATCTCAAAGGCAGTATAACCAGAGAAAGCATTGTCAGTTCGACGAATTCAGCATACGAAATGAGGCCCGTTAGGCACCAGTATAAGTACTGGGCTTTCCCTGTTCCCATGTGCTTGTAGATATCATTGAGTTCGAGGCTAGTCATATCGTATGGGTTGGTTGGCGAGGCCCCCGAGATAGCAGACGAGGTAGCAGGGGTCGTAGTGGCTCGGTGTTGTGCGGCTGTGGAGCTGTAGAGTGGGGGAAGCTCATCCTCGTGATTAACGAGGGCGTCCTTCTCTTCAGACATACTGCAGAGAATAATTGGGATTAGATACTGCCACTGCGGGAAATTTACTTTACAATATAGTTGTTTTTAAAACTATAACTCTAGAATTGCTCATGGTCAGTTTTGAGGCAATGCCAGTAGTTCCGACAAGTTCTGTGTTCTGCTGAGCTGTCTCAGCCCCGTCCTTGTTAACAAGGCCGCAGTCAGAGAAAGTAACGGAGATCGGGACATAACAAAACATTGAACAAATAACACTATAACACAGCGAAGATCATAGTATGTATAAAACAGTTTAATGTGGGCAATGTGGCACCGGCAATTTAAATATCTAACACACAACCACATTGAAGCTGCGCCTATAGTGAGGTAGTAGTATAAAGGTTCAAATTCAGTTGTATGATATGTGGTGGGTTCAAGCCCCGCTCGTCCCGCTCATTTTCAGATCACCGAGTTTAGATTTGTGACTACAGGCAGGGTGAATTACAGATATTTGGAGGGCTTGCAACATTTCAGGACATGTCTCATACTGCCCAAGTTGGGGCTTCATATGCCCGAATGGTATCTTGGAATCAGGAGCCGAAGAGCAGGACTGCTAGCAGGAGACAGTGAAAGAGTTTCGAGCCAGAAGTTATAACCAGCTCGGATGCTTCAGTTTGATAATTGATAGAGTTGAAAAATTTGTTTGTTGGCGTCTTTATAGAAGTAAACGTTGGGCGTTATATAATGAAAAATTGAGCGTTTAGATAAGGAAATAAATCCCAATCGTCCAATTTTATATTTTATCAATACTTTATTAATAAAGTATTGAGCATTTTATCAAGGTCTGTTGACCACAAAAACTTGAATAGTAATAATCTACCATATATAATGATGAACAAACACTAAAGTCTTAAAAAGCCCGTGTATCTGGCAAATTACGATTTCTCAATTAATAAACCTATGATGGCGTATATATACGTATCGGCTCAGAAACTCAGAAATAAGTTAGCGTGATAATTCAAACTTTCAAATGGCACAAGAAACTTACTCATGAAGCGAATGTTGTGACGTAAGTTTTTTTTTCCTTTTTAATCACGTATAACTTTATTTAGTAATTTGCCAATTAAACCAAATATTATCTCGTTTCTGGAACAACGTAGCGTATTATTAGCTTATTAGATCAAAAGACATCAATATCCTTTGCATCAAGTGCGTCGCGTATATAAGGCCCTGTTTCAATTTTTAACGCAATCTGTTTAATCGTTAAAAATTGGCCAATTAAACCACTTATAAGTCTCGACTTATAAAAAATGATTATCAGGTTACAAGTAAACTACATCGAGAGGCATTTAAATTTAACATTCGTAAGAGAAGCTAAGAGGGTGCAGTGCTAAACCTTTTTAATAAACTGTTTTTATCTCACCTCTGAAACACCGTGAAAGAGAGGTCATTCGGTTTCTCAATAGTAAACCTCGTGGGTACGCACATCGTCACATGTATAGTCACATGTCTATCACTCCCAGCACATGAACAAGAATTGCGTCTGAGGCCTCGTTTTTCGGACTCTATATTTCCCTCTCGGACAGCACTTACTCGATACTGTTTTACAAAATGACTAGTAAGTTCTGGAACTAACTGCAAGACAGTGCTCGACAAGTTTCCGAGGAAACGAGGAACGAAATACAAAGTACCAAGTAAAACGATCGGGTTCCAACTCAAACTGCCATAATTAGTTCCAAAATACTTCCCATGTCTTTGATTTTAGTTTTTATGAGAAATTGGGTTCGGTGTGATTTTATAAAGGAGTAATACCATTATGTCATTTCCGTAATTATTGCCCAGTTGGGAACATCCCTGAAGATTGTACGTAAGTACATGAAACTTTGAGTTGGAACCCGATCGTTTTACTTGGTACTTTGTGTTTGTGTTTCACAAAATGATATATCTTCACTTGAAACTCTTACACGTAGCTTGTCCTATCCGTGAAGAAGGGAAGAACTCAATAGTCAGTAACACTAGAACATGAACAGTGAGCACCCTTCAGGAGTAGAACTTGTTTACTTTTAGCAATTAAAGTTTTAATATTTCCAAGTAGTGAATAAGTGAGAACCTTTATAAATAAAGATTTATTAAAGCTTTAAAGAGCTGAATAGTCAATTTAGCACTATTTAGATAAACAAATCGTCATGATTCTCACCTATCACAAAGGGGTGGAAATTGGAAAATAGCCCCTTGGTAGGACGATGAAAATAAGTATTGACCGACAACATGACGTCCTCAAAAATTTTGGACTTACATGGGCAATTTTGGAAGCACCAATACTGGGATATGGAGGCTAATAGCTACTAAAAGTTCAAAATTTAAAGTGGGTTTATACTTTTTTGTTTATTTACAGTCTGCAACCCGCAGTGGGGTACCCAATCTACCCATATAGACATTAGCCGTGCCTGTGTACTTCTGTCATATAGTTCAGTGAAGTTGAAAAGTTAGATCAAAAGATGCATGGTGTCGAATTATTCTGTTCAACCTATGTAACTATGGCTGAAAGAATATAACAATCAGGCTTTGTCCTTAAAAAGTTAAAAATAAATGTAAATCTTGTTTCTTTAGACTTTAAGAACCTGACCAGTTTACAGGAGAACAAAAGAACAAAAGCCTCATTTAAGAAGCTCAGAAGATGTGTGACTACACAGCACACATCTTAAATTTCCAATTATACAGTTATACACGTTTATAAACAAAAGATAATATTATTATCTCCTTAGTTCACATTTTCAATTTAAAAACAATTGAAGGCATAACTCATAAAAAATGAGGGGTGCAGAATGAAGGGTGCGGCTGTCTCATACTTTCATTACTTTATTACACCACCTTTTTACCGATAACCATTTATCACTTTACTAGACACTTTTTTGAGTTCCAGAATACCTAATCGTAACAACTTAACAAGAAAACAGGGAATTGGTGTCGGCCTAGATTCTAAAGTTCCCTGACCTAGAGTCCTCTACTTTGAGTCCTGTACCCCCTTGTTTTGCTGTCTTGAGTCTTGACGTTCCTTTTCTCAGGAAGAGAACATGGACTTCTGGATGAAGATGATCGCGAGTCTGTCCTCAACCACAGCATTCGGATTCGGGATGCTACAGGTGGCCAGGTAATTTGACAAAGAACTGTTTTAACTTTCACATGACATCTATTTTAGTGTGTATGAATTCCGAGAAAATGAAATTTGAGTTTAGACTTTTGAATGGTACACTCCTTTCTGACGTTCTCAATCACGTGACAGCAATAAAAAGATTTTATATTGTGTGGCAATGATTCATCAAGTTAACAATGTTCTACCCCATCACAAAACATGTGTATTTTCAAAGTACAGTGCTGACTGGTGGAAACCATCAAAAATAAAGCGCTAGATTATTAGGCAATAAACCTATAGCTTTTATAATTTGATTCAATTGCCATAGACAATTTCATGTATGTAATTCAAATTTTCAATTACAAAAAAATTGTTCCACTTATCAGGCCAAAATATTACGTATCCATGAATACTACAACTCCAACTTTTGCCCCTTGCGCTAATCCGGTTCATCCCAACTCTTTAACCGGTTGCGGTTCCGTAAATTGAATTGAATTGAATTGAAAATAATTTTTACAACACAATTACAGTATATATTTTTCCCACAGTTATATAAAGAAGCTTCTTGGTTGTGCTGACTAAGTAACTAAGTAACTAATCCCTTTCTAAAATTTGACTCTGGCACTCCGGCAGGTATGAAGAACAAGGAGTAGGGCTACAGTGGGATAACTTCTACCTTCCCCCTGATAACGCTCAAACCTTCTCCACCCTCCATGTCTTCATTATCATGGGCACTGACTTCGCCATCTACATCCTCCTCACCCTCTACTTCCAACAGGTAAGGAGCTACAAATTACCTGGTATATAGGAGTATGGTATGGACTATGGTAGGGTATGGCATGGAGGGTATCTGGGGTTGTGTTGAGGAACACACTTTTGTATAATATACCAACATTTGACACAATAGCTTTTTATTAAATGATCCGTTTATTTGGGCTTTACTCATCACCTGCCTCTAGCTTTAATAGTAAATGTTTGACACATTTCTGTGTCAAATGTGCTGCTCGTCCGCTCTGAATCCAGCTGCAGTGATCTCATTCACAATTCTTTTCTTTTTAAGTTTTCATTGTGTTTTTTCACACTCAATTATATATTTACATTCAATCATCCCACAGGTGCTGCCATCAAAACACGGGGCAGCTAAGAGGTCCTGGTACTTCCCAATTGAGTGGTGTGTCAACCCCCTGCTCAACAGACTGGGTATCGACAAGTACTTCACTTCCTATCCTTTGGTATGTGCGCTGGTAGATGCATGGGGTCGTACATTCTTCATTACGTATGATGGTAATCGCACTATATAGAGACACCGCACTATATTTCTCTATAAAGTGCACTGTCTCTATATAGTGTTTTTTCGCACTATATAGAGACAAAATGTCGACCATATGTTAATGTATGTTCCGAAGATACTCCGAGTGAAAACGCACTACAGAGACACCTCCTCATTAAGCGTACAAGCGTGCCTTATTAGTGATCGCAGTAGCGGGTCACATTGCATTGGTCCCACACAACATGCAATCACAATATCATGTACTCATGTACAATGATTCTCCGATAACTGCACTTGATCAGACCAAACCATGTTGCGTATCTCGTTAATTCAGGCAAAGCATCCCATTCGCACCATGTCTACTCTACAGACAATGTTCCAGCACCTCCACCCCCTCCTTCCCACAAGGCTGACATTGACCTCCCCTCCAAACACCTTGCTTCTGCCTGCCAAGCTGAGCCGTACTTCGAGGCTCAATCCCTCCTTGGATGCCGAAGCTCCTCACCTGGTCATCGACGGAACCTTCAAGGTGGCTCCCTCCATGTTCACCCAGCTCCTGGCTGTCCATGGGCTCCTTGATGACGGCTTGAGGATTCCCTGCTCCTACGGTCTGCTTCCCAGGAAAATGGAGATCCTCTACACCAATCTTCTGGAGGAACTGGACACCCGGGGACCCTTCCATCCTAACTCTGTGCTGGGGGACTACGAGATGGCTCTCCAGAAGGATGCTATTTCCTCTACATGCAAGCCTTCTGGAGGAAGCTGTCCCAGTCAGACCTGGTTATCAGTTGTACATACAAGTCATAGAATTCTATTGTCTCTATAAAGTGCGTTGTCTCTATATAGTGTTTTTACGCACTATTTAGAGAATGTGAAGTTTGGCTCCAAAACAGCTTGTCTCTATATAGTGCGCTGTCTCTATATAGTGCGGCAATCACGTATGATGATGAATTGATAATGATAGAATATTCGTATACCTCGATTGCAATATAATTTATTAATTTCCTGAAATTTTTCAAGAATGGATCTTTATTCTTTAATCATTTTTCTGAAGTTCCAACAATCGAGGAATGAATTCAACAGTAAGTATAAAATAAGTAAGTAAGTACGGTCCAGTTTTATAATTGCATTGCTTCCTTTCGCTTCAATTCCACTGCTTATTATCAAAACCATGGGTATTTAACTTTGCAGTGAATAATATGAATTCATGAACAGTCTGGCTGTAATTAAAATGGAAGCACTGACTAAAAAGTAAGTGTTGGAAGTTTGCTGCGATCATCAAAAACTTCGCCAATGGCGTTATATTAGAAAAACTATTAGGAACATATCAAATTCTTAATAATTGATCTTTGATTGCTTCTTTTTTTCATTTCTTTCAATTTTACTATCACAGGATTTTCAGAATCTTTAAAAATGTGATTGAGTGGTGTTCTTCATTTGTTGATCATTCCCAACATTAATTCTCCTATATTGTTATCATTAGCAATCATGGGAAAACACTACAGTACCCGAGTTTCAGCTGTGAATTATCTTCTTAATTCCTTAATAATTGTTAATGATTCGATTAAGTAATTAACTATGATCATCATTCATGATCAATAATCAAAGGATAAAGTCTCTGTTGATCGACATCTTACTAACTGAGCTGGAGCTGCAACTGAAGATTAAGTTTCTGTTTTTGTCTTCTTGAAAATCCTTTCATCATTTTGTCAGGTGGACATAGCAAAAGATTCATTCAACTGGTTCCAATATGAGCCATTTCTAACAGTTGAGTTAATGTTAACCATTTGATCTGATTGGCCCATTGATTGTCCAATAATTTGTGTTTATATCGTTTAAATTATATCAATCTCCGTGTCAAATCTGTTTTTGTTTGATCCGAATAACGACATTGATTTACAGTAAGATTACTATGAAAATATGTTTTAGCCTTTTAACAATAACTGCACTGACCGTTCACCTGATATGGGACTCTGGGGCTTTTGGGCAACTGCACAGTAATTAGAATCAATTAGCAATACCCTATATTGAACAGGATATAATAGTCAAGATGAACTAATAAATTCTCATTTCGGGAGTGTTCTCCGTTTTCATAATATAATACACGCGCCCATTTAATAAGAATATGTGCTGGCGTGCTGCAGCCCAAAAAATTCAATTCAAGGCACCCAACAATGCGCGTGAAATACACATTACTTGCCTTAAATAAAACTCACGGCTCCGTTGATTATTCCAAATATGGAATAATTGAAAATAAAACAAATGATCTTAGCAGAACAAAAGGACACGGGCGAAACCGAACACACTGAGCATTAACTATTTGTATTTTTTGCATTTCATAAATACATAAAAGCAGAAAGGAATTAAGAAGTGCAAAAGTGCTTCACAAATTTATAGGATCATCATTTTGCATGATCAATGATCTGACTAGAAAATTTAAAGAATAACTGCATAAAATTCTAGTGTGGGTACTGGGTAGTACACTGTACAGTAACCTTACCTTGAAAAATATTGATCTATGAACTTATTAAATACTGAAGTAGGTTTTTATTTTTCTTATCAAGAAATAGAACGTAAGAAGTTAATACTTTAATATGAAATTCATTATAGCTTATAACCTGCTCACTATTAGAATTTATAAAATCGCACCTCATTTGACATTGATGACGTTGAACGCCTACAGGAAGAAGAGTTTGATTCCCAAGAAGTGGAGCCGGTAGCGAAGCATCTGATACCGGGCGTGGAGATGGTGTCTCTCAGTAAACACTACGGTGGTAAGCATAACCCGTACGCTCTGAGGAACCTCTCACTCAAACTCTACAAAGGTGAACAAAATCTTTATCTACTGTACCTTTGTACGTGTTACTGAATCGTATTACAGTTGCAACTCCAATAATAAAGTAATAAGACCACTACTAACCTACTACTACTAATTACGGATAAAACAAATATTGGCGAACCAGGTCTTTGAGTCACACAGGCACACTACTAATTACTATCTATTGTAGGAGAAGGGCTCAGAGTGCCATAATTGATGAAATACCTGACTATAATCTTATAATGGTAAATAGTAAAAACGTGTAACCGACACCACCTCTAAACGTCTAAAAGTCTAAAATACCATGGTAACCCTAAACTTAAATCGCTCTCCTAGGTCAAGTAACAGCTCTGTTGGGGCACAACGGTGCTGGTAAAACCACAACCATGTCCATTCTTACTGGTATGATAACTCCAACTTCAGGATCATTCTACATCAGAGCCAACGCAGAGGTTAGAATATAACGTTTAGTTGCATTGAATATATCAACTTTCACTTCACTGTATACTTCGCCTTGTGCAGACTTGTGTAGTTAGTAGTGAGCAGTAAACTACAGATTGCCACCGAATTGCACAATTTATTAACCTCTTCACTGGAAGTTCCAATCATATTGATCAGCCCTTCTATCCCTTGGCAGGAAGATCAGGCTAGCAAGGACAGCATTGGGGTGTGTCCCCCAACACAACATTCTCTGGGATGATCTAACCATCGCTGAACATCTCCTCTTTTACGGGCAACTCCGAGGCATGAAATACAGCGAAGTGAGTACGGCCGGAAAACAGGGATCTGTGTATGGATCATTGGAAATCAGGTTATTGACATTTAATTGAGTAATCCTTAATCCACGTAGAACTAAAAGAGTTCCTTATTCAGTCACGCCCCCCAGGTGGAACACGCTATGAAGCAGTTCATCAGAGAGGTAGACTTGCCTCTGGAGAAGAGAGACTGTCTGGTGAAGACCCTCTCAGGAGGAATGAAGAGGAAGCTGTCTGTTGCTATAGCCTTCCTAGGCAACACCAGGACTCTGGTTCTGGATGAACCTACAGCTGGGGTGGACCCTAAAGCAAGGAGGGATATCTGGGATATGTTGATGAATAACAAGAAGGATAGGACTATTCTACTCAGGTTAGATTGGAGGGGACGTTTGCTTCATGATTTTATGGCTGGACTTATCAGCAGCTTCTGCAGTGTTGTAATCTAAATCTTATCTGTATAATCACATACGTCGCAATAGCAACGTCCTGTACGGGGCCCCTGTAGCGAAGTTTTACGGTCAATGCTTTCTTCGAGAGTTCTTGAGGGAGGAATTTCTTTTCCACAAGATATTTCCTTGTGTTTAACATGTCTTCCCAGCACACATCACATGGAGGAAGCTGATATCCTGGGAGACAGGATCGCTATCCTGAGTCAGGGGAATCTGGTGTGCTGCGGGAGCAGCCTGTTCCTGAAACGGATCAGTGGTGGCTCCTACTTCCTTACTGTCCAGATTACCGTGAGTTACTTCATCATTGAATATTGAATAGTTACTTCATCATTGAATATTGTGATTTATTAACTTAATAACTTAGTGATCATTAATTTGCTGTATTTTCTAGATAAAAGTATATACCTACTCACTGTAACACTCATAAAGTCTTTAGCTCGAAGAATCATAGATGCAATATTTGTTGTATACTTGCATAGTTGTAAGATCTTAAGATGTAAACATGTAAGAACCATATCTTCTGGGAAGTGGGAACCAAAAAGAGTTTCTAAAGGAATCATGTTATAAAAAATACACTACATTCGAAATACAAACATTCTGACTTATACTTTTATAGGATACTTTACTCCTTTCTGTTTCAGCCTGGCACCTCCTCGACCACCCTTACCACCATGGTAAAGGACATCTTCCGTTCCGTGCACGTGCAAAGTGACACGCAGCACCAAATCGTGATGAAACTCGAGGCTTCGGGCATGGAGCTCTTTGAGAAGCTCTGTTTATGTTTGGATGATATGAAGAAAGCTAACGAGATTGTCAGGTGACATGCATACTGGAGCCTGAAAAATTGATCGAGTTTTGGCAAAATATTCCTAGTAATTTCTTACTTTCTACCTCATATTGCGATATGTAGGTATGTAGTAGAGTCGTGGGTAACCGTCCGTCTTATCTTTGAAGATAAACTCATATATAGATCCCCAGAACTTTTATAAAAGTATTAAACCCTCATTTATCTAGTTACGGTATCAGCGCCCCAACCATGGAGGACGTGTTTCTGAAGCTCTCGGCTTCGGCTCAAGTGGCCGAGTGGCCGGCACAGTTCCAGGATACCGAGGCAGGGGACGGCCGGGAGATGAAGCTGCTGGATTACTCAGCACGGAACGGTAGCAGCGTCAGACTCGAGACTATCCACGAGCAGTCCTCACTCGTTGAGTTTGATGAGGTGAGAACGAGGGCTTTTAAGATAAGAGGGGCGTAGGCCGTAGGGCTTTAGATTATTTTAGCTTTTGAATTTGGCTCTGGATTATTTGCGGCATGTGTTCAATGCTCATGCATGTGCCAGGAAGAATTATCACAAAAGTGAGAAATTAAAAGTGCTGAATTTTAGTGAAAAGCTTTTAATTATATATAGAACTGAAGAGATCAAACCGAGACCATCTTTTTGGTCATTGTGGAATTTTGATCTAAATGCTTTTAAATGAGCTCAGAATCCAATCATTCTCGATTTCATAATTTCAAACCTGATTTAATAACAGCTGTTATAATCAATGAATTTCGAATTCTTTCACCTACCTAGCTTATTAACTTAGTAACTTTTTAAATTGTAAAGCAATTAATTGGGTATTTCACTCGCCATTGAATACTGAAATCATGTGTGATTACTGATTTCTGTTACTGATTCCGATAATGATTAAATATTTTGTCTAAGAATTAATACCTACTCTATGATTCCTTGATTCCGAACAAGAAAAGCATGCTCAGGATCAAAATTGCATGTTTCATGAATTCGTTCCATCTTCCTATGCAGACCTATGCGGCTGATTTACCCGAACACCCCCGTGACCCCAATGACGAGGCATGTGCTGACTCTCGTCCCTCCAATAATAATAATCACGAGGGAGAAGGGTCCCGGGACGACATCGAACCTGAGTTGCCCTTCAAACAGGTAAGGGTGCCCCAGATATATCCTGATAAACCACAGTTCGTGCTTCAAATTCTTGCGGTATTTTGGTTAAAATGGATCAATCGTTTGATTATTAATGGTTTAATGAGTGTATTCCTGATTTGATCATATTCTAACTTTCATATTGCTGAATTTATTGAGATTCATTCAACAATATATCCACATCCCAATTTATGGCGGAGCACCATTCGATGTTTATAGTCCATTAACTGTAAATACTCGTAGTCCAATGCGATGTAATGCTGTTTAATGAGCTACAATGCTGAAAAGCTAAAGCTGAAATTCATTGTTATTTCTATGAAGCATTTTATCAAAGCATTCCGATTTCATCAAATTCCCGTTACCTACTAACTTCTTTAGTGTCTGTTGAACAGCCGTGATACTCTGGATCTTATTCAACAATAATTTCAATTTCTATCTTTATTAAACTTATTTTACAACCCCCTAGATCCCAATATGTCCTGCAAAGACTCCCAGATCCCCTCTGGTCCCCACTCCAAACTCCCCCTATAACACGGGACTCAAGCTGGCCTGGCAGCAATTCTGTGCGCTCATCATCAAAAGATGGCATCATGCCAAAAGGGATAAGAAGGGCGTTTTCGCTCAGGTGAGCTGTACAAGGTCTGATTTAAGGCTTAAGGTCGGTAGTGGCGAACCAGGTTGGAATCTAGGTTGGGAAATCGGACCTGCAGGGTAGATCCTGATAGATAGGCATCCTGCCAGTTTTTAGTAACTTAGTAACTATTCGGTGAAGTGCTAGCAATGCGTCATAAAAACTATCGTAAGTTACAGATTACAGGAGGAACCAGAAAAACTAATTGATAATGATGGTTCCCATTTCTATGAACATTCAATAAATAATCCACTCTCTTCCTAGGTGGTGTTACCGGCGTTATTCATCGCCCTGGCCATGGCTATCAATCTGGCTGTTCCAGTACAGGCCTCCTACAAACCTCGAGTTATGTCCTTCTCCATGTTCAAATACCCCAACTACATACCCTTCGAGATCAAACCCGCCGAGAGAAATGTGAGTTATTTTATACTTCAATGATGAAAATTTTGGTAATATTGATCAATTATTTATTTAGTTCTAAACGATCCAAATTTCAATGAGATTATTTGTTTTCTCCGTTCAATTGTCTGCATCCGGTCTTATGATGTCTTATATCATGCAAGCTAAAGAACTTGTGACTCTGTCATACGACACAGATAGATTCGAAAATGGATTTTAAACTGCGTTTTACATAGCATGCAATATGTTTGAAAGCAAAATATTAATTTCATATTCATTTACTGTGGTTTAAATTTAGGGTGACGAACATGATATTATCATTAGGTTATTACTTTATTATAACACAGACTACAGAGATATCTAGATATGAAGGGAACAAATCAAAACACTTCTGCACTGTGATTTGAAGATTAAATCAAGAGATTGACTGATATGTCCGATACGAAAGAGTTGTAATCAGTTAATCAGTAAGTTCAAGCTTTCGGCATTGCCTTCATATCTAATCTTGTGATTATCGTCGTCAGCTTAAAATACAGTATCTAAGTGTCTATTCCGCAGGCAACCCCCCTAGACAGATCCCTGCTCCGATCAGAAGGTTTAACATACGGGGATTCCTTCCTCCGTTCCATTACCTCCAAACGCGAGGAAGACTTCCTGGATTCTGAGACCTTCGCTTCCAGTTCCAGCGAGAATGAGACCAGCTTCACTCTGAGGAGAGACTTCGCACCGGTTCACCCGGGCTGCACGATCACGTACCAGGTGCAGTGGATTATGGAACCCTTTGACGTTTTCATCGATTTCTATAATACATAGACACTTGCCTGACCGGGTCTATATTGGTTTAGGGCTAGTTTAGACCATCACCCTTTGTGCTACGGGTCAAAACCGGAAACATCCCTCAGGCTGACCCTCGGGAAGTATCCCAAACTGCTAAAATGGACCCGATTGACGCGTGTTTATGCATTTTAAACACGTGATTATTAACTCGGCACGCCTCGTCCATAATCCAACTTAAACTGTTTCGGCTGTCGCCTTGACCGTGTAAGTTGCGCTTTACGGTCACTACTTCGACATTTAACCTCTAACTATTCTTCAGATACCTAAGCAAGAGGGCGCTGAAAAGGCCCCTTTTCCTATGCCGGGTTTTGAAACTCTGAGCGGGGATATCTTCACTAACATCACTGGGACCAACATGACAGAATACCTCATGATCACCCAGCCAGAGTATAAGTTATCGAGGTGGGTATGTTTCATTTGAATCATATAATCATATCGAGCAGGTAATCTAGCTTTATAGTCTAGCTTTACTTGCTATTTAATTTGGGAGGACCTTCTATCCAAGTACACAGAGCTCTTGGTATCACAAGTAGATTGTCTCGTCAGGGACACTGAAGACCGTCAGCAGGTATATTATGAAATCCCGTCACATTCTCACATTCTGCGGAAGAAGTTGAGGAGATTTCATCTAAAACTTTTTATCAGCTTCAATTTCTTTTCGAGGATTTTCCGTTTCATGTTACTGTGCTGTAATAAATTAGGGTATAAAAATGCGTATTACAAGTGGTAATTTACCACTTCAAATCGTATTACACTTCCGAAATGTGAGTGTGGTTTGTTGTTCATTTTCGTCGTATTTATATCTTTCCGTGTGTATCTTAATAAGTAACACTCAAAGTTACAATTGAGTAAAAGGGGAATGCTGTTGATGAAATATTGAGCAACAAGATTGTGAAACTCAATACAGTTCTAGCGCACACAACTAACCATTCCTCAATGCAAAATACCAAGGACATTGAACCCATTCTTTTGTTCTATCTAATCTAGACTACCTTCTCAATAACCTCTATTAATCTATCTCTTTCACCTTATTAGGCATTGGCATGTCTGGTTTACAAGTTATCGGAGCAGGGCTCGGCAGGACAGGTACCCTATCCCTCAAATCAGCTCTAGAAGAGCTAGGATTCTCCCCCTGTCACCACTTCACTGATGCTATGAAACAACCGAACATCGGACAGATCACTGAGACCCTCTACAACAACCCTAATGACGAAGCAGCTCTTAATTCCATGCTAGCAGGGTATAAAGCCGTGGTGGACTACCCTGGTAACTTCTTCTACCTGCAACTCATCAAACTCAACCCAAAAGCGAAAATAATTCTCTCTGTTAGAGACTCTCCGGAAGTGTGGGCAAAGTCAGCTCGAGCCACCATCTTCCGTAACGACCCCATCAGAAGGAGCCCAGGGGATGATGGTAGCAGTCAACTGGCTCAGTTCTTCAGGAACATCATCAAGACCTGCATTAGAGAGCACGGAGTAGACCCCCGTGATGTGGAGTGTGATCTGCCTGCTGTGTACCGGGAGTGGAATGAGCGGGTGAGGGCCAGTGTGCCTCCAGGGAATATCCTTGTGTTTAACGTTAAGGAAGGATGGGGTCCGCTTTGTGAGTTCTTGGAGGTGCCTGTTCCAGACAGGGAGTTCCCGCAAGTTAATAGTACGGAGAGTTTCCAGAAGAAATATGCGGCTGAGAGTGGATAGAGTGAGAAGGAAGCGGGGCGTGGTAATGTGGTATACAGTAGTGGAAAATTCTTGAATTAGAAATGATATACAGATTTAATCTTTCAAAAGATAGAATATATTCGTTTCAATGACATTGTTTCATTTGTGCATTTTGTTTGAAACTTTAAAATTTGAACCTTTTAACTCCTGCATTCGCTAAGAATCTTCGGAACATGCCATGCAAAATTTTCTCTTACACTTACTCACAATTTACACAACCATTTACATAAAAACATTTGTTATTTAATTAATTTATAATGCTATCACTGAATTGCAGGTACGTAGCGTTCACGCTGGATGACCACCGCACGGACATTAACCCTGAGTACGAGTCCGATTACTCAGCTAAACGACAAACAGGTCCGTCTCATATCATAAGTTGTTTTCAGTCTTGCCTTAGAATTGGGGTTGCTCATCAATTTAAAACCTCTGACAAACTTCTGTTAATACGTTAAGATTTCATTTTCAAAGAGTACGGACGCCGGACAGGCCCTCTCATTCACTCAAGAGGCGCGCACTTGTGGAAATTGTATCTTCTTATAAAATTTTCAGCTCTTATCATGGCTTTTCCAGGAACTTTCAGAGCTTATCTATTTCAATCCCAACCTGGAGGGGAAAAATTATTTGTCATTCTTGCATGATCGTTAGATATTATTGACGATCGGTAGTCAAAGTTCATAGTATTGATGATTGTAATTACTAATCTTGACACTTCTATCACGGAAGTACAAACCAGGACTCCTGAAATAACTCACCCCTCTCCCCTCAGCCAAGGCACTGTACCTAAACAAGGGTTACCACGCCCTCCCCACTCCTCACGTAACTCACCAGTAACCCCTCTCCCCTCAGCCAAGGCTTATTACCTGAACAAGGGTTACCACGCCCTCCCCACTCCTCACATAAATCAGTTAATCACCTCTCATCCCTCCCCCTCAGCCAAGGCTTATTACCTGAACAAGGGTTACCACGCCCTCCCCACTCCTCACATAAATCAGTTAATCACCTCTCATCCCTCCCCCTCAGCCAAGGCTTATTACCTGAACAAGGGTTACCACGCCCTCCCCACTCCTCACATAAATCAGTTAATCACCTCTCATCCCTCCCCTCAGCCAAGGCTTATTACCTGAACAAGGGTTACCACGCCCTCCCCACTCCTCACATAAATCAGTTAATCACCTCTCATCCCTCCCCTCAGCCAAGGCTTATTACCTGAACAAGGGTTACCACGCCCTCCCCACTCCTCACATAAATCAGTTAATCACCTCTCATCCCTCCCCTCAGCCAAGGCTTATTACCTGAACAAGGGTTACCACGCCCTCCCCACTCCTCACATAAATCAGTTAATCACCTCTCATCCCTCCCCCTCAGCCAAGGCTTATTACCTGAACAAGGGTTACCACGCCCTCCCCACTCCTCACATAAATCAGTTAATCACCTCTCATCCCTCCCCCTCAGCCAAGGCTTATTACCTAAACAAGGGTTACCACGCCCTCTCAACTCCTCACATAACTCAACCCTCTCCCCTCAGCCAAGGCACTGTACCTGAACAAGGGTTACCACGCCCTCCCCACTCCTCACACAACTCACCAGTAACCCCTCTCCCCTCAGCCAAGGCTTATTACCTAAACAAGGGTTACCACGCCCCCCCCCTCCTCACATAAATCAGTTAATCACCTCTCATCCCTCCCCCTCAGCCAAGGCTTATTACCTAAACAAGGGTTACCACGCCCTCTCAACTCCTCACATAACTCAACCCTCTCCCCTCAGCCAAGGCACTGTACCTGAACAAGGGTTACCACGCCCTCCCCACTCCTCACATAAATCAGTTAATCACCTCTCATCCCTCCCCCTCAGCCAAGGCTTATTACCTGAACAAGGGTTACCACGCCCTCCCCACTCCTCATAAATCAGTTAATCACCTCTCATCCCTCCCCCTCAGCCAAGGCTTATTACCTAAACAAGGGTTACCACGCCCTCCCCACTCCTCACATAACTCACCCCCTCCCTCCTCAGCCAAGGCTTATTACCTGAACAAGGGTTACCACACCCTCCCCACTCCTCACATAACTCATCCCTCTCCCCTCAGCCAAGGCTTATTACCTTAACAAGGGTTACCACGCCCTCCCCACTCCTCAAATAACACACCCCTCCCCTCTCAGCCAAGGCATATTACCTGAACAAGGGTTACCACGCCCTCCCCACTCCTCAAATAACACACCCCTCCCCTCTCAGCCAAGGCTTATTACCTAAACAAGGGTTACCACGCCCTCCCCACGGGAGTGAACGCGCTGAGGAACATGTACCTGCGGAACACTGGCTCCTCCCACCACATTACTCTCGCAGCTCAGGTGAGGGTTTTGTGAAGTGAAATGCAAGGTTTTGTGCTTTTGTGAAGGGAAATGCAGGGTTTCTGAATTGAAATTGAAATGCGGGGTTTTCATCAGAGTGATCTTTGACTTATATTCCTTATTTTGATACTCAAAGTGATAAATGTCAGCAAGGTTTTGTAGTGTCATGCTTTCCAGTTTTCTCATCATTCAGTTTTCTCTTTGCACTCCTGCTGTGCTTACACCCTCTTGGCTTCCATATTCACTTTCTCTCACAAAAAATTTCCGTTTTCCTCAGCTCTCGCTGACATCTCACTCCCAGGCCCTGAACGAGACAGCAGTACAGACCTCGAGAGAGTACATCTACCAGGGGGTGCCCATTGTCATCAGCATCTTCATCATTGTGGGGCTGAGTTTCGTGCCGACCAGCTTTGTGGTGTACTTGGTGGCTGAGAGGAGTTCAAACGCCAAACATCTGCAGTTCTGTGCAGGTTGGATCTGTGAAACCCTTGAAAACTGATTGAAGTGTAATATTTGCCTTATGTGGCATTGTGAGCTCATGCTCTCGTAGTATCTTAGTATGTCCAATGTCCATGCCGACCTCTATGAATTTATTTCAGTATTTGATATTATATCAACTTATCTACTGTAGGTACTGATATCTATGATGGAAATATGATCCAATTCAATATAATGAATCCTTTATATCCTCTTAAAAGCTCTTCATATCTGATGACCCACACACTCACCACTATAATTCAGGAGTTCGTCCGATGATCTACTGGCTCAGTAACTTTGTATGGGACATGCTAAACTTCATGCTACCTACTGTGGTGGCTACAGTACTCTTCATTGGATTCGATCAGGAGGCTTTCGTGAATGTATGACTTGTTTAAAGTTTTAACCTTTTGATAATAATGATCATAAGTTAATAAGTTTTCAAAATCATAAAAAATGTTTAGATCTTAGATGCGGGGAAACTTTTGAGAGAATGATTAATAAATCTTAATAATATTATATTATATCGTATTTACAACTTAACAAATCATATTATTTACAAACCAAATATAAAATACAATTTTGGCAGCAATAAAAATCCATTTCTCGTTTCAGGAGATTGGTGCTGTTATCATTATGATAATACTCTACGGCTTTGCCTCAATACCCATGTTCTACCCTGCCTCTTTCTTCTTCAAGTGAGTCTTTTACCCTTATTATTAATTAGATAAGTAGTTAGTTTGTAAATTTATCTTCCTAATGAAATACTGAGAAAGTTATTTCGTTGTGAACTAACCTTTCAGCCAATTTAATTTTCATAAGTTTATATTTCACTATGTTTGTTTAATGTTTTATCGCTCTTTTGAAAAATTGAAGTATTGAGCCTACTCACCCGAAAACACTCAAATAAAAGAATAACTACACACAGGTACACAGTGCCTACTTAGAACTTAAGAATTGCTTTTCTAAGAAGTGAAATGGAGAGTGTAGACGTTAAAGTAAAACACTCGCGTCATTGATATATCCAATCATCAAACCAATTTAAATCATCAAACCAATTTAAATCATCCAACCAATTTAAAATATATTTTCAATTGCCAATCGGCTTATGATTATGATTAGATTTAATATTGATGCTGTGGCTCGAACATCTGGCACTTATTATACCTTTTACTCTTTTACTTATTAGAGTTTTTCATTACATCTACAAAACAGACAAAAGTTGACGTTAATGTACTTGCTCTATTGTACTCACTTAGTCACTTCTGTACTTCTGCTCTCAAAACATCAGAATATATGAGGAGTTCAAAGAACAATTAAAATATGAGCTGGTGCTACAACACGTTATTAGATGAGCAGTATAATTGGTGGCCACGCAGAAGCGCCGTGGTATGACGCCAACAATTGACTGTTTTCTTCCATAAAATGGTAGTCACATCTGAGTGCCTATTGACGTTTTACTGCTCATAGAATGTCATCACATACCCATTGTAATTAAGAGTGACGTCATATAGATTTATAGTACTAAACGAGTATTATATAACAGATTGTTATTAGTAGATATATCATAATCAAGCCAGCTATCATTGAAATCTGTGTTGTAAATTTACAAATTCCCCTGGGAATTTTAGCTTTAAGTTTCCTTCATACGATAATTTTAATGATATCAAGAATTATGCTATACAACAGTGTAATTTAAGTATAAGCAAGTTGAACATTGAAGTATTAGATTACATTGCGCATGGTCATTTGCTCATTTGGTCAAAAATTTTAATTCTAACTCTCTGAAAAGTATAATATTATCATAGTAGTAGTAGTATGTTGAAAATTAATGAGGAAATTCTTTGCCCAGTTCTATCAACTTTTCAATCAAGAATCAGTTATCATAAATTATAAATTTACGCTGTATCTTTGTTTGATAACATTTTCCGTTCTCATTAACTCATGACCAATTCCTTGGATACTGTCGAAAATTACGCCGTCTGTCATTCATAACATTAACATGGTTTAATAAAATTAGTGCATTGAAAACAAAGGTTTTCTTCTAATTGATTGAAGAAAACTCGCATCATGAGGTTGCGATGTTCATGGTCCACTGCCGACTATCACACTTCATGTCTTTTCCAGGATACCCTCGGCTGCGTACGTAACGCTGATGTGCTTCAACCTGTTCGTGGCAGTAACCACCAGTTACTCCGTCTTCACACTAGAGAGATTCCCTAATGACCCGACCCTCACGATGGTAAACACAACCAAATTTTTTAGCACGACAACAAATTAGTTAGAAAGTCAACGAATTTGTTTGTACTGTCCGTTTTGATGGGTATACTTCGTTTAGCTTTTGATAAATTGAGAATGTAGCATATATTTAGGATATTTGGAAGTTTGGATGACTTAATCGACACTACAATACTATTGCTCTATTGGTATTTTCATGAAATCGCTTAGAGATAATATATCTAGCTAAACATCCCACTTAGGCCGATTAAGTCACGACTATATTAGTTTATTATATTTTCAGTACGCGCATGTTTTTGACAAGGTGTTCCTCATATTCCCACCTTACTGCCTTGGTAAAGGCTTTGTCGATTTGAGCTACAAGTGGGTCAAGGAATCTGTCTACAAGTCCATGGGAATCGACACGACAGGTACGATAGTTCCAATATTTATTAACAAGAACTTGCTACTTGATAGTGTGTAGGTACATTATTGAGTGTTCATTTTAAAGTTTTAATGAGACATGTACATCAAGCGGTATCTTCCACATTTAATACCACATATTTTGTGGCGCGAGAAGACATCTTGCGCCGCAGCTGAAAAAAGAACCTAAGGGATATTGCGCACAGCACAGTGCGTGCAAATAAAGTTCATCCGTGCAATTTTCAGCACTTAAAATGCTCAACTTGCCGTGGCACGAAGATCACTCTCATGCAACAAAATAATATGTGGAGACTTCACAGAAATGCGTCATTACACTTCAAAAATAGAAGAATGGCTCTATGCTTTCGTGCAATGCTCTGAGCTTATTGAGTTATTGTTCAGTTGTTCGTTACGTAGCATCACTCATATCAATGCATCATAAGAAGTAGTAATAACAACCCACGTAAAAGCAACAGTTAATCAGTTAGCAACATATTTTGACAACACATTGAATATTTCACACAATAACGACCCCAGGTAAAGTCCATGACGCCTGGGATTGGGACCTCCTTGGTCGGTACATGCTGGTCCTCCCTGTCACCTGTGTCTTCTGGCTTACTTTCACTATCGCGTTGGAGAAGTAAGTAACCAAGCAGATTCCTTGATTCGTTGAATCATAAACTAGAAGAGTAGAAGAATAGTCCATGAAGCGATTCTTCCAAATCATAGCCTTGAAAAGCTAACAAACTCTACTCGCTTTTCATATGCTTGAGCTTTGGTCTGTTATTACCTAGTTATGTTCCAGCACATCAGGTGTTGAAGAGTTGAAGATGATTCTTGTGTACTTTTGAGTAATATATTACGTTAATCTGTTAATGATATTGCTATATCTTGGTTAAGCTGTTTTATCATGTAATCATGTTCACCTGTCCTTAGTCCTTACCTTCTTAGCGAAGCTGAAAACTACGTAAGTGATTTGATGATAAAAAGTGAGAAAACTGCAATACAAAAAACAAAAACCAACCGGATGGCATCAAGCATTCCATGGAGAGAAAATAGACGGGAGATAATCCTCTCTTATCTTTCCTACTGGAAAGCAAGCATTCTCTAGTATCTGGCAATGTAGTATGTATGTAAGCGAAGCATCAATAATCAAGCTTAAAATGATAGGATTTTAAGCAATAAACAGTTCTGTCACAAATTACATAGTTACTTGACGTCGAAGGAGCGGTCAATGACCAATACGTTTATTGAATCTTTGAATGCTAATTATTATTTGAAGGTATTTAAACTCTTTAAACTTTTAAAATTCACAAGTTTTCCAACTCACGTGGGTTATAAGCAGCAGACCGTACGGTCATGGATTTTTCGATCGCGGCTTTCCTTTCACAGACCTTAAAATTCGGGACATTGTTCAATTCCTTGAAGAAGTGTGTGACTGTGTAGTTTTGTACCCAACGTCGGGGAGGGTGTTCTGGAAGGTATTCAGGAGAGTGGTGCCGATGGGTAGTACCCTCTGTGATGGGCATCCATTCAGAATCATGTTCTTGTGTGAATATGAAAAGAGGGAGGCAGCAGATGGGGAGCAGGAAGATAAGCTGGTGATTTCTCACATTTCTCATTTTCTCATTCCCTTATCTCTAGTTGTTATCTCTTGAGTCCCTGCTTAAGTTGCTACTTTGCTATATCCCCGCTAGTGCTCCTATTCTGCCAGAGTTACAAAACAGGCAGCCTCCTGAGAGTTCTAAATTCCAACAAAAGAGAGGACACTTCAAAACTAAAAGAGTTGCCTGGCAGCATACCAAGATAGGATCATCTCATGGCTCCTCAGTTTTAATTACGTGTTAATTATTCGTACCACTCTCAATTACAGATTTAGGTACAAATTGTCAGCTGCTCCTGTAACCATGTTGATAACATGTGGATCATGATTATATTCAATTACAAGTTACAACACTTCAATAACATCCGAATTCTCGAAGCGTTAAGTTTTTTCCTCCACATTATCATCAAAGAGAGAGGGGGAGATACGCTTCTTTGACGTGTCTGTCCAAATTACACTACCTTCATTATGGCATACCATTCATATTAGGTTGATATTAATTATTCCGAGATAATTGAGAAATTGCCTCTTTCTTTGAGCTGCAGCTGACGAAATAACACCTGGCTTTTAGAGTTTTAGACTCACGTGTAATTCAGACCTGCAAGCACGGGATGGAATCAGAGTTAATTGCAACTCTTTGAATTTTATTACTTTATTATTACAACAATACGTTATACTGAGATACTGTATAAAATCAAATTTGATTGAACATGAGATGAGGATGGTGATTCTTGCCTGTATCAAACCTGCGTTCTGAATAAGCACCAGTCAAAAGTCCAGGATAGCAGGATTAATGTTTGCATTACTTGAATCATGAACGATATACGATTTAATTCATTCTGATCGACATTCGACGGAGCTAAATGAGTTAATACTTAATTAAGATAAGTATGCTCATTACTTCATTAGAAATGAATTTTCAAGCATAGTCCTGAATTGCGCATTTCGACTTCATTTTGACTTCATCACAAATTCGCCATTTATATCTCTGACAATGACGTCATCCTCACCACTTTATACCCATCACCTCTGATAATGACTCGTATACCCACAACTCCCTCAGATACACGCTTCGGAAGAGGAAGGTCGTCAAAACGCCTGATTGTGACGACACTGCAGCTAATACTGACGTTGAGGAGGAGAGTCATAGGGCTAGAACTGCCAGAGATGATATACTGACAGTCAATGGTAAGTCAGAGATGATATAGTTACTGTCAATGGTAAGTCAGAGATGATATACTTACAGTCAATGATAAGTCAGAGATGATATACTGACTGTCAATGGTAAGTCAGAGATGAATCTTAGAAAGTACCATTGGACTTTTTTTATCATTTGCATCACTTCATTATGATCCTTCCAAAATAAGTGATCGCTCATCCTTTGCAGGGTTATCAAAGCGATACACAAATCGCTCCTGGGAATGGCTTTTAGCGACGATAAAACGACAAGCAACGGCAAAGTTCAACCACAAGGCAGTTAAAAACATCACGTTTGGCGTGAAGAAGGTTGGTTTTGGATTTTTATCGGAATTTATTTCTCAAAGGGGGCCCTCAAACAATCCAGTTGTATTTATGTTGATGAATCATAACCGTTATCAGTCTCTACTTCAGCAATTTTGTGAATTTGTTGCGTCATTTTCTTTCGAATTCTTAAATTCTGAACACTCTACAGGCCGAGTGCTTCGGCTTGCTCGGTATTAACGGTGCGGGTAAAACGTCAACGTTCAACATGTTGACTGGAGCGTTGAGTGTGTCGGAAGGCAACGCTACGGTGGGTGGGCACTGTGTCGTGACGGAACTGTCCAAGGTCCAGCAGTTACTGGGCTACTGTCCGCAGTTCGATGCTGTCATCAACACGTGAGTTCTTCAGTTCTAGCTACAGCTATGCCACTGAGTGAAGGGTTAAATGATAGATAGAGACTTTAGAAAGAGTTAGAGTTCTTGTTTAAACTTTAAAAGTTATGCAAGTGTGGAAATTCTGGAGTTTCCAAGAATCGTTGTCTGATTAACTCTCCGATGTGTCACTCTTACTTAAAGGACGAGTAAAGCGAAATTTAAGGTATACAAAATATTTCATATTATGATAGGTATCATAATTAAAAGCACTTTAGTCAAAGTCCGATGTTTCTATTCACTTCCTACCGCACGCTATAGCTAAATCAAAGAGCAATTCTAGGCGCAAAATATGATGCAGTATGGTCCCCAGTATCAAATTACACCCTGAGTTCCCTATGTAAACACAGTATTTATTCCACTGTTTTTGACGGTTTTGATTGATTTTTTCACGCCTCGATTACTAATTAGATGGATTTGTTGGTTTTTATTATTGACTCATAGAATTGAGAATTCCACTAGACGAAGCAAAACAGTGTTTAACCACTCATATGGGATGGATAATTGTACCAAAACGCAAGATTAATAACATGCAAAATACATAACATGCAAGGTCGCGTGGATAGGAAGGGGACCAAATTCCGACATCAACTGCATGTTATGTATGATAAATATATGGAAGGGAATATCTCGTCTTGTAGGTGTGGTAGAATCTTCGTTTTTTAACGATTAGATTAGAGAATTGCCCTAGATTCTGTGTACAACGTCTCAGAACGATATTTGAACAAAATTTCTTCGCTTTACTCGTCCTTTAAGTTTCGGGTTTTGGGCTAACCGAATTTGGTTTTTATTTTCTAATCTGAAACAACTATACAATTAAAATCGTGACGATTTATTTCATATATCCCTTTATTCTTCATTGCTCTTCAGGCTCACAGGAAGAGAGATGTTAACTCTATTCGCTTCCATACACGGTGTCAAAGACCCTGGGAAGTCAGCAGACACTTACATAAAACAACTTGGCCTACAAAAGGTGAGCCAAATGAAGGATCTCCTTCAGGCAGTGTAGGTAGTTCAGTTTGCTCTATATAATCTTTGGTTACTAACCTTATTTCGCTGTTTATCACTAAAAACCTCCAATATTTCGTGTGTCTTAACAGAAAATTCTCACGACTAAAGACCTGAATAATCTGTCAGAATATATCGCATCTTTACTGAAACACTTTATTCCATATCAGTACAGCGATATGCAGTGTTACAAGTATAGTGGTGGGAACAAGAGAAAGCTATCTGCTGCTATAGCACTGGTTGGAAATCCAGAAGTCTTGCTACTAGTGAGTGCTTTTAAACGTAGGAAAAGTATGAAGCTACGATCGGCAAAGTTAACTAACATGAGTCACTTGTGTAGAACTTTGAATACGAATTTTGCTTCTACTCTTCCACAGAATAATCCGTGGCTTTTGTGCGAATGATAAATGATCGCCTCATCACTCCAAATTCTGAGCAAATACATCTGTGTATATTGTATTCATATGAAGATCAATGATCACTGGACTGCATCCAATAATGGGTGGATGTGTCAGGTCACTCGTGGCCTAAAAATACGCATTGGATTCAAGCCTTTTGTGTTATTTACGTCCGGCGCGGTTGCCTATCCAATAATTTGTTTATACTTAAGCGCGCTTAATCCAATTAAATCGATCGCGCGCACATCATATCACGTACGTACGTCGCGTTACGCGCGCATAGCTAGCAAATGTTATTATCTTAAAGGGGTTCTCTGCTCCAGAAAAAGTGCTATTTTTCATGATCCAATTTATTTATTATTTCTGTAACAATAATCATGGTGAAATTCCCATGTTTCTAGGTGCCTCCTATCGCGAGATATCGCACCTTTATGTTACGGCGCGATGACGTCACTACTGCACCAGACCGCAACTGACTGCTATGCGCTATTAAAATACGTGATAAAATTGGTATTTCCCACATTACTTTTATTGTTTGCTTCACTTTTAGTTTTCTTATTTTCTTTTTAAATGATTTTTTGCTGATTAGATATGTTAGTTAATTGATACACTCAACTATTTTTGCATTCATTTTGGGACAATAGGATGGGAAATGAGCCCATCTTGCCTGCAGTAAATTCTGACAATTTTCATTGTGAAATCAGTACTTTACAGCATCAGCTTACTCCGAGATACCTTCACTCACCCCCTTATTTGATCTGACTTCAGTTCATTCTGAAAGTGAAACTCGTCACTCTTCAGTAGCGATTTACTCTAAGTTCCTTCTTACCGTAATTCCGGTCGACCAGTTCAATTATATTTTGACAACTGTTCAGTCCGACTAAAATTCACTTTTTAACAAGTTTTGACAAGTTTCAGTTCTGAAAAGAGTGCAATGTAGGACCTGTCCTCTCTAACACCAAAACTCTGGCTCATGAACTCATGAAAATAGTCCCGGTTTAAACAAGTTTTATACTCTGACACAAGTCCACTCCGGTCTATCTTACCGACTATAGTACATGTTCACTCTGAATCTATATTGATTCCCATTCTAGCCGATTCCGAAGTAGGTTCACTGTTTCTTCTAACACCAGTTCACTCTAACAACAGTCAACGACCGAGTTCAAGTTCTTAGCCGAGGCCGAGTTTGCGTTGTTTTCTGACTGACGCCAGTCTACTCTAACATCAATTCAATCTGACACTAGTCCGGATTCAAACAACAGATCAGTGATCACTCGGACACCAATTCACTGATCACTCTGACACCATTCCTGATTCCAACATCAGTTCAGTGTTGGACTTCCGACTGGTGCCAGTGTGAATAAGTGCGAGAGTGACTCTGACACTAATTCACCCTGAAACCAGTCTGGATTCCAACAACCTTCAGTGTTCACTCAGCTGCTTTGACAACAGTTCACTCTGACTCAAGCCCAGATTCCAACAAGCGATCAGTGTTCACTCAAATGACAAAAGTTCATTTTGATACCAGTCTGGATTCCAACAACCATTCAAACAAGAGTCTAAACTCTGACAACAGTTCCCTCTAACATCAGTCCGGAATCTGGATTCCAGCAACAGTTCATAAGACTATTTGGTTTACTCTGATATCTTTTCACTGTTCATTGTCCATGTAAAAGTGCGTTACTATACCTATGTTAATATCACTGTGAATATGCATTATGATTTGTACGTAGTAATAGTATCAATTATCATATTTAGTCAATCATGATGAATAAAACCGCTTCAAAATGTATAATTAGGAAAATCATCCAAAACCTAAGGTGAAAGTAGTAAATTCCGTCCATGAATTAAGATGAAATACTATATAAGCATGCTAAAAGCTTAACAATTTCACCAGATTTCACACCTATTTCCCACTACAATAGTACAATAAGTTGTTTCACCTGTAATATAACACTGCGCGACAACATGTTGGTGCTGGAGTGACGTCATCGCGCTAAATTTTTAAACCGCAATAACTCGCGAAATAATAGAGATAGAGGGATGGGGATTTCAACATTTTATTACGTGTAAGGTGAGATATGATAAAATCATAATGATTTCAATTTCATATAAAGTCAATTCTATACCAGAGAACCCCTTTAAGTGTACGTAATTGGATTAAACTAAGTTTGATGTTGTTTATTATCAACACCATCAAACTTTGTGCCTTAATTCTAACCACTCCTCACTCATTACCTCTCTTCAGGATGAACCCACGGCGGGCATGGACCCCGGAGCTCGTCGTCAGCTGTGGGAAGTCATCAGGGAAGCCAAGCAGTCTGGAACCAGCGTTCTGCTAACGAGCCACAGTATGGGCGAGTGTGAGGTTCTGTGCGATAGGATTGGCATCATGTGTCATGGGCAACTTCAGTGTGTTGGGACTCCGCATTTCCTTAAAGAGAGGTAGCTTTCTTTGTTACAACTTTGTTATTATAGCTCTTTTTAGGTACTCAATGACAGATTTGTGGACAAAAGCAACCGTGAAGTTTTAAGATTGTCCTGGAAGCTCGCCTTAATACTTCAATGATAGTGCTCTGCATTACAACAACCCATGTTACCACGTATTGTTCTCGTTCCAGGTATGGCAGCGGTTACACGGTCACCATCAAGTCGGGTTTCATAGCCAATGTCATGGCTGTCATGGAGGATGACTTCCTGGAATACAAGTTGCTAGAGCAACACCACAACATGGTGATTTACACCATTCCCCAGCAGTGCAAACTCGCGCCTCTCTTCGCTCGACTATCCCAGCTGAGAGCGGTTAGTGTAAATTCCACTTGTCTTGTCATTTACAAATATAGTAAGAAGAACCTGATTTAGAATTCAAAAAGAACTTCGAACTTCTCACCTTTCCGGTATAAGATGTAAGGTTTTTTAACTCAAAACTTAAGCGGACTCCTAAAGTTTAGTTTCATTTCCAGGAGAGTGCTATTGAAGACTACTCTGTGTCCCAGTGCTCGCTTGAAGACGTTTTCATTAACTTTGCTAAGAAAACAGATGCGCCGCCCAGTAACGGAAATGGCAGAGGCAGCTCTTGCCGCATTTCCTAGCCCCCCTCCCCCCAGATTTTGGTAGCATTTACGAAGACCAACTCATTTCAATCAGTACATAATCCCGGCACTTTCGGAATTAAAAGATGAAGGTTTAGTCCATGTCATCAGTAAAGAAAGTAATATCAGAGACTACTATCTGCTACTATCCGCTTATCCAGTAGCTTGCTCGTGGGTTGGACTTCATTAATGCTACACAGATTTTTAACAAATTCTGTGGTTTTGGTCGTATTAACGTATTTTCAGTTATAAACATTCTTTGGACCCTCATTGCTCATAATATTATCAAACCACAAATCAGAGCTTACCAGATCACGAATTCTCGCTTTAATTTCGTTTTTATACTTGGTATCAATCTGGGGGATTGTTAGATTTCTTTCAGAGGGTGCTGTATATTATTACTGCATTTGATTGTTCATAATGACAGGAATTGAGTGAGTGGCTGAGGCTGTGATATGGTATTATTGGTAGTGTTGTATTTTAATTTATCAAACGCGTCAGTCGGCAATATGAGTATGACCGTGCTGCAGTTTCCGTAGATATTATCTTAGAATGATAGTTGTTAATTAATGTTATTTTTAAGGAGTGTCGCTTCGTTCAGTTTTAAATGCTAATATTAATAATTTAGAAATACTATCTTTTATTTTATTGACCAGTTATTAGTTGTATGTACTATGTAGATTGTACAGTGTGGCAGGCAGATTTAACTCAATTTCGATTTTTGATTCTGCGCTTTATAATTAATTCTTTAGATATTGATGATGACATACAATAGACCCTCTTTACCTATTGTTCCCCATATTCGCTTTACCTATAGTTCGCCATGCTGATGTTCAACTCCAGCTTGGTGCGTTCTTGTCAGGCTTGCCTGACCCCCTCGCACTCTTGTCTGATGACGTCAGACAAGCGCGTTTAAAATGCAATATACTCAGATCAAGCAGACATATTCCAAAAAAGGGTATGTCTCGGGTCCATCATATTATTACTCATTATTAATCATTGTCGGTCGAAGGCGAGAAGGTCAGACAACGTCTGACAAATTACTCATAGATAATGAAGGCTCTCGATCTCGTTTATAATTTCAATTATGTGGCCTGGGACTGCAACTTTAAAAAGTAAAGTAAAGCATCTTTTTACGTTTCACTGTAACAAATTTTACTTTATCCATTATATTTATGCCGACATTATCAATTTATTAGCTCTTTATACAAATAAAAATTTTTCATGATTTCAACCTCAACTCAGAACTGTGGCCTTGGGCCTGCGCCTTTTACATTTTCATTTTGGTCTTGTCAATGTCATCATGATCAATTGCAATGTAGTTTTCGATTTAAGAAATACGAATTTTCTAAGAGTAAAACAATACTTTTATTTGGTTTAATTTGATAGCATTCACTAATATTTAGCTTAGCTCAGCTTCAGCATTGCGTTAATTTGCAGAGTTTATTACTATGTTTATTACTATATCTCATTGCATTGCCCTAACCAGGGCCCTGCACCTGGTTACGCGCACGGAGTGCGCGGCGCGGCAAGCGCTAAACCCCTGGTTAGGGGAACTCATTGCATTACTATGTTTATTACTATATCTCATTGCCAAACACTGTTCGCGTTGCGCGGCGCTTAGCTTCCCGTGGCCAACGGCTTCCCCTAACTAGGGGCGTCGCGAAACGATTTTAGCGCTTGCCGCGCCGCGCACTCCGTGCGCATAACCAGGGTCCTGGTTAGGGCAAGCCAACGGCCGACACCGCGTTACGGCCGACAAGCTGCTATGTGTTCCTGTACGTTCGCCACGCGCGTAACCGTTTTCTTCAAAAAATGTGTCTTGTGTCTTACAACGTAGGACCCGTTGACGCCAACACGTGCATGGCGTCCCGGGCCGCGTCGTGGCGCTGAATTCTCTCGAGGGTCTGCATCTGTCACATGTCATTATGTCAAACAACGCGTTGCTGGTTGCGCTGTATGCCCCCCTTCGCGTCGCGCGTGTGAAGCGCGCGCCGCGCGCCACGACTCTCAAGTTTTTCTTCGAAAAGTCACAAAGATTCTGATTTTGACTGTTTTCTGAAACGCACTTGCGCGCGCAAAATAAAGACCACTAAAAACTCATCAAAAATGAAAAAGCACCATAAAGATGAATCATATGATCATTAATTTTTTCAATATTTTTTCATTGCGATATATTGTCACAGTGATAAGTTTAAGTTAAATACACCATTCATTATGAATGTCTGGTGCTTACTCGAGCTATATAATATTTTACTCTCTTCGGAGATTTTTTACAGTTTAAGTTAAATTTGATTTCATCACGTTGAATCACTTCTTATTAGCTTATTCTAAAATTGTTTTCTTTATCAATGTTACTATTTTATTAATGGGCACCTGATTGCTCTAACCAGATCCATAGTTTTAAGCGCATGGCGCCTTTTGTGACGATGCGATGCCCCTGGTTAGGGGAAGGCACCTGACTACCTGAAGGAAATGGAGCTAAATAATTTTTAACCATTGATATTGATCAAGTAATCGAGTATGTATGAGATTAAAGATGGTTTATTACCATTATGTGTACTTTACTTCATGATTTGGATGAGATCATCATTTATTCATTTATTTAGTTTATATAATGCATGGAGCAGTTTCCTTGTACTGGGGTCTGGCTTGGTCACATGGCCCAAAAATTTGAACTGACCTTGTTTGAAAAGATGAACTACCTTCAGATCAGAAGCTTACAGTTCACACCATGTGAAGGTTGCTTGGGTCAAATTACCTCTGACAATAAGGAGGCAATATTCCATGAACTGGGTTTTGCCTCATGTCAAGGTTTCATATTTCCATTGTTTCGACCAGAAATTACTAAAATTCGTTTTATAATTATGAGGGGGGGGGGGCAGGTCAGCTAATGATGACAAATGCTGACAGAGGGGGGGGGGTCAAAAATGACCAAAAAGTGATGGGGTAATATGTGATGGCTCCATTGCCAAAAGGCAGAAGTCTTCCACTCTGATCCAGTGGAATATATACTAGGAGACTCCGAAAATAATCAATTAGTATGATAGTTGAATGATGTCAACCCCTAGACAACTGAAGTAGGGTGACACACCATTTGCTGGCATGTGGATACATTGCATAACCTGATGATTTAAAATTAGCCCACTCAATGTGCAAGATTATAATCAGACATTTTAAATGTGTCAGCTTGTCAGACATTGTCTGACCTGCTGATGCAAGCTACAAAGCATAAGCATGTTCATGAAACAGGGGTGTAGCCAGGGGGAGGCAACACAGGCCGCTGCCTCCCCCTTTTTGGATAGATATGAAAATATTGTTCATATTGATAAAATGAGAGCTTTGAGCCAACAAAATAAAACATTAAACAGGTTTTGAATGTAACTTGCCACCCCTTTTCAGTAATCTGGCTATGCCCTTGTCATGACAGAGATTATCATTGATTAATTGATAGTCAAGTTTCAGCTTGATCATGGGAACCAAACTTAGATCTGACCAGTGAACTGAGAAATACAAAAGAAAATGTTATGGACAAAAACTTCAGGAAATTTTTGCTGATGTCCTGTCAGCATGGTTCAAATCCCCTCCCTCCCCCTGTCATTATCTGCCAGCATTTAGAAACCCCCTCCCCCCTGTCTGGTGATGACAATATATGTGACAGCTCCTCCACCAATCTGCTGATTTGTTCATTTAATTAAGATGTTTGAATGGTCATTGGGTTCAGTTCAAGCTGTTTATCATATGATTTTCAGAGCTATGGTTGTTTTAGAAATGCATTGATAAGACCATGGATCTCATACATCATGAAGTACAGGAAGGTCAGCTGTGTGCTCAACATTGTTTGAATACACTGCTTCAGTGCCCTGTTTTTGATGCCCTTCAGGTTTGGATATATTTCATGCAACAGCAAATTATGCCATTATGTATGCAATTGGAGTTTCTTCTATGGAAATTTTTAACTCCCCAGATTTTTCACTAGTTAAATTCAATTCAATTCATTTGTATATTTTACAGCACATTTTTACTGCATATTTTTAGAGTACATTCAATCATATATACCTACCATCTCGTTACTCTATAAATGATGAAATCTTCCTTGCCAGTATAGTTTAATTCAAAGGGCTGTTCAGAATCATGAATTTTGGACAATTCTCAGATTTAATACCTCTTGGGTCAAAAATTTGATATTTTGATTACCTAATCAAGTGCTCAAGCCCCTACCCATAATCAAACATAATCATTTGACCCCCCCCCCCCCTAGCTGACTATGTAATTTGTGGACAATCCCTTACAGGCAATGACAGGATTAATAGCCCTTAAAAAAAGAAGAAATAGACTTTTTGGGCCATTTAAAATATACATGCCCCAAAAAACATCTTCGCTAAGCCTTCCTTAATTGCTTCCTTATATGACAATTATGGCATCATAAATTTGCCCTATATCAGCCATGCAGCTTATTCTGATGACATGTGAAAATGTGGGTATAGGAACAAGTAGTATGTTGCTATCTATTCTCATAAAAAAGTTATTGAGCATTTTCTCGCCTGTAAAAATCACTCACACAATGACAAGAAACACCTACTGTAGACATGTCTATCATGAGTTATAGCACCCAGGAAAAGTTGCCTTAATAAAATTATAAATTGCAGGCAAGAAAGTCCAAAAATATGCAATGTATAAGCTGTAGGAAAATACTATAAGCATTTTGATTTGTTGAAGTCAGCGATTTTGTTGCACATTAGGATGCATCAAATCCCTGACTTCAACAAATCAAAATGCTTATAGTATTTTCCTACAGCTTATAAATTGTATATTTTTGGATCCATGGATTCAATTTCAGTTGGCATCTATTGCACAGCAATTGGATTCAGAAGAAAACAGAAGGATGGCTGAAGGTAGCAGTGAAGAATATTCAAAATTCTTACAGCAGCCTTCTTGCAACATGGATGATAGTGGATTTTTCTCTGTTCAGGTAGTGTAACCAAAAATGAATTCTCAATTCTGCGCAGCTTCCTCCATATGTAGCTATACTAATAATTTTACTGTTGCCTGCAAGATGCTTGAATCCATCCTGATTCAGATAATATTGAAAGCCCTGGAAGTATATATGGACTTTCTGCTAAGCATTGTAGCTATACTGATAACTTTACTGTTGCCTGCAAGATGCTTGAATCCATCCTGATTCAGGTAATAATGAAAGCCCTGGAAGTATATGGACTTTCTGCTAAGCATTGGAACCATCCAGACTTGAAAGCAGCCCGGGAGTACCCAAGTGAAAACTTCGCAGCATTCATATGCAACCTTAATCAACATTGGTTTAGTAATTGCTATTTGCTTACTTAGTTTCAAGTATAACTCTGAATTTGAATTGCTCAGCTGTTTTTTTGTTTTCACTTTTTCAAACTAAATTTCTTCATTTCCTCCATTCAAAGACCTTAAGAAAATCGTATTTTGCTTTACTGTTGAATATTTGAATGATCATTTGATTAGAAGTACAAAATTCAGGTTTACAATAAGAAAGATTGGATTGCAGTGGTTCAATATCGACAGCTGTAAATCAGGACCCACCCTTATCTCCGACACCTATTTGGAAGTGTACCTAAAACAAGTTGAACTGGAGGGCTACACTGTCTTTGTTGTTCTTGGCAACCTGCCCTATTGTCAAGCTGATGAAGTCCTCACTAAAACCCCTCTAGATCCCAGTCTTTATAACGCCACAAATTCTTCCAAGAAGAAAAATCGATCAAAGGACAGTAAACCTGCGCCTCTTCCTGATGTCAAGACTGAGAGTGTAGAAGAAATCAGAAGAAAGAGACTTGCTAAGTTTTGTGGCGAATCGTCATCAGTAAGTTCTGAAAGTCAGGCAAATGAACCGTCAGTAAAACCAATTGATGAGGGGAGTTCATTGCAAGGGGAAGAAATAACCATTTCCCAAGAAGATAGTGATTTAGATAGAGCTATAGCATTGTCGTTACAACAGTTGTGATGAAAAGCTCAAATAGTTCTTGTTCTTTAGTATTCAAAGTTTTGTAATATACATGCATAATACCGTCCCCTGAAGCATGATGCTTTTGTTGCGTGGTAATCAGGTGCAATGTTCATGTTACGTTAGTTGTATAGGAGTATAGGTACCTCAAGGTGTGTCCCAAGTCTTGAGTCACTGCTGGGTTGTGTGCCGTATTGTGGGAGTTATATAGTTCACTTTTACATATAATATTCCATTGCATTGGACACAAACTTTGAAACTTCACTTCAATTGGATCAAATGTAACTAGTACTTTAGTAGGTAAATGGTTGCAGTGCTTTGTCCACATTTGATACAGTCAACATATCACGTACAGTGTATATACACCCAGAGTCCATTATCTCATGTTACTGTACTATGAACACAGTGCACACTTTACACAATACCATTAGCCTCTACCATTAGTCTACATACCTACTATTTGAATAGTGCGTGTTGTTCTTTGTATTGTTTTGCGTGGCTCTTCTTTTCATTCATTTATCATGGCACTGAGTACAGAGTCCATTGATTTGATAAGACTGGTTTAAGTTTTTCTCTGGACAATGGTCGATGACGTCAATGAAACGATGAGTAAATAATTTGTCAATGGTCGATTTTGCTTTCTATTTGATGGAAACCTAATTTCATGCATAATTTATGAATTTATTTATACTTGAATAAGATCATTGGTGAGTAATTCAAACAATCAAAGTATTAGTTAGCATCAATTAGTCATAGTTTATCTATAGTTTAGCATGACCGATCATCATCATGGTCACGCACATAGCACAGCACATAGACGCTCTGACGTCTATCGTCATTAGCTAAGCTATTGTAGTCTGTAATTGTTCATTAGTGACCTTCGGCATCACCTGTCTCAGAAATTGAAAGGTCACTTCGTAGTTCCTGTTCGGTTTTTGTTCAACTTTCTCTTTGTGTTTTTCGAACCTTCGAAACATTTCATGTTTAATAGAACTAAGAACTTAGTTCTGTAAACTGGACCTAGGTGAATCAGAAATTAGTAATCATAGGATTTTGGGATCATTTGAGGAGCTCATTTGCATGGTGTATTATACGTTGCTTGTCAATTCTATTTTTTTCCTCAGCCCTGAATTAGTCAATTACCATCCCTCAGCATACTATTACGTCATCGGTGAAGAATCTTTCAAGTAACATAGTTGCGAATGTTCATTTATGCTTCTTCACATCACAAAGAAAAACTTTCCTTAAAGCTATTCTAGTACTTTTGATATTAGGAGGCAAGAAAACGTACCAATCACCATGCATATAATTTCATAATATGATACTGTTTTAAAGATCACTATACCCGCGTTGAAGACTTGAGTAACTCAAGAATACCTTAGCCGTTAGTATACAATATTTGTAAATCATGAAACAGGTTCGGATTTGGCTCATACGTATGTATATTTTGTGACGCATAAAATCCAAGTCTATTACAGCCTGTGTTTCATGATGAATTCAACCGTATGAAGCTCATTCCGTATAAATTGTATCCATACAAAACTCGTGAAGTATAAATATTCCGTACTATAAAAGTATAAAGACTTAGATATGTCAGGATCCTTGACAATATAGATTGGTTCACCAGGCACAAGAAACTTTAAAGGTTACTTTTGTTTTGTAATTATTTTGATGAATAAATTTGCTATGTGGAAATGTATTTGTAAATTATGTTTAAGTTCATTAATAAGTATACATAATCTATGTCTAAATAAAAACTTCGTAATTTTCCATTTTCGTACCTCGTACATAATAGAAATTTCACGTTGTAAATTTATGATTATACATATGATTTTATTGTAAAGGAGTTAAGGTTTAATGTTTCTCGTGTTGTTCTTCCTGTTCTCACCGCAGCGTCACGAAGTTTTTGTTGAAATTCAATGGTAGAAGACCGCTGGATTAATGAGTGATGTCACTCATTTAAACTCTGTGTTTGATTTAAATTCTTACCGAGTGGTGACCGTATACCGCAACTTACATTGCCGCTAAAATGAGCCTAGGAGGGGTATACCTAATCTTATACTATTATGATATCACTCATTTTTTTGATCAGACAGAGTGAAATCACTCTTTCCCTCCTTATCACAGCTATACACTCTTTTCACTCCCTATCACTTATCTCCCTTTCACTCCTTATCACTCTGTCATTCCTAATTACTCTCACTCCTAATTACTCTTTCACTCCTTATCATTCTTTCATTCCTCATCACCCCTAAATCCTAATCACTCTTTACTCCTTAACACTTTACTCCTTTCACTTCTCATTTCCTTTTCACTGGCAGTTGGCACTGTTTCATTCCCTATCACTCTCCTTTAGCTGCCGAACTGCACTCCTTTCGGGTGAGCGCACTTCCATGTCCTACTTTTGCCCTCCTTTTGAACCTTTCCCTCCTTTTTGGCTTCTTCAAATTACTTATAAAAGCAATGTCAGATTCAATTTTTTCAGGTCGAACGACCAAAACTTCGCGACGGAAGTTCGAAAATTTACTGAATCGGTGATATATTATCAAAATGACAAGTTTTATCAATCACCCCAGCAGGCACTATCGCGGATCAATTTTGAAAATTCAGCAGCAGAAATTCGCCTACAGTTTACCTATAACTGCCTTTAATTGGAGGACAAAGTCCCATTGTTTCTGGATAATCAGGAGGAGGGTGAGGGTCTGTAAAATTCTTAAAATTGACCTAAAAGCAATGTCTTGGATTGAATTTTTCATGTCACTTCAAGAAGGGTTCCAAGAATCATTCTTCACTCCAATTTCAACATCCTCAAATTTGCCCTCCTTGAAACGGTATTTGCCTTCCCAAGAAATTTCAAGAGCCGGCAATTATGCTCACTTCTAATCACTCCCGTAGGATGTAAGATGATGGTGAGCAGCGCGGTACATAACAGACCTCTGGATGACGGGGATATCGACTTTGAGGAGGAGGGGGATATCTGTAGATTCTGTAGGTCCGGCGTTTCACCAGGTCAGTTACCAGTCAAATAAGAGTTTTTTAATGTCATCTGTACGTGCTTATTACGTGTTTTTGAGTTCAACAGTATGTTTTGAGTTTCCTGCTACCGGAATTTTATCGCCATGTTTTCAATGTACATGTTTTTCCATTGATTACGGTGAGTGTTGTTTCTACAGACAACTTATTTATAGTAACGTCATGCTTATGTTCCATATTATTCGGCGGAATCCAGTGAATTGTTCTTCATTTCCAAGTATGACGAAGTCACTGCCAATCGGGTTTAATTTATCTGTTAGCAGGAATTAACTTCCATTTTCCTAGGAAATTGCCACTTGTCACAATTTGATACGCGTTGGTCGGAAAAGTTCTTCTGAAATGCTGTATTTTGTAGCGTATCTGTATAACAGCCACGCGCGTTTACACTCATCGATGTGTGGATTTGACGCCGTGATTTTCCTAATTAAAATTAAACAAACGAAAATCGTGTCTTTTGATGTTTGGTCATTGAGAAACAGAAAATAGATATGAACCATCTTCTACACAGGACGCCCACTGTTCCACCCCTGCAAATGTATCGGAAGTATTCGGTACATTCATCAGGAATGCCTGATGCAATGGATGAGGCACAGCAAGAAGGAATTCTGTGAACTCTGCAAACACCCTATCAAATTCCAGGTATTCGTTGCGATGATCCCTTATCTTTTATTTCAATGTTTTATTTTACACGGAGGGGGTCCAAATATCATTACTTTCCTTATTCCCACAAAACTTACAATACATCCTTATCTTCAGCCCATATACGCTGCGTCCATGCCCAGTTGGCTGCCCATGGGAACCCTCGTCAGTGGCATCATCAAGACCATGCTCCATGCCATCAAACTGTGGCTACACTACTCACTAGTGGCACTTTGCTGGCTGGCCTTCGTTCCTTTGGTGTCTTTCAGGACTTACAAATGCCTGTTTAGTGGCTCTGTTTCACGTGAGTTTGATGCCAACTGTCGTGCTGAGTGACACATTATATTTGAATATCAAATTGTTTATTTAACTTAAAAGCTTAAAATTCAGTGACCAATTATGATTTTTCCGCTTATCAAGTTTTCACGCTATAATCCAATTTCTAACTCATAGCAAACTATTTCAGCATTCATTTCGCTGCCATACGATCCCATAGAAACAATACTTGGCGACTGCTTCAAAGGTAGCATCATAGTGATGATAAGTTTCTGTGTTATTCTGTCGCTGGTTTGGCTACGAGATCAGATAGTCAATGGGGGCGGACCCGAGTGGCTGGAAAACGTACAGGATGATCAACCTGTTGATGTGAGTTTTGTATGAATCTTGCGGTCTTTAATGGTTCATAATGGCTGTTTTAAAAGCTACAGCTTTCGTGGTTTCAAATAATTTTACTCATTTGTATGAAAATGGCACCAAATAGCCCAAACATATACCTTCTAAACGCCCTCCTTCATCTCCAGGCTGGAGATGAGCGCGGGGATGACAGTGGAATTGAAGATAACGACGATAACATCCTGGTGGACGGTCCTGCTGTGTGGCATGAAAACCTGGCAGAGGCAGAGGACGGTGGCAATCCAAGTGGCTAGGGTGGTGGCTGCGCAAGGCGGCGGCATGGCGGCACCCGCGGGCGGCATTCTCAACAACGAGGACGTCATCGGACCCAACATCGTAAGAGAAATAAGTTTTATTGCGCTGGTTATTATGTTTAACTTTTCGTTCCAATTTATGATCATCCACACGAAATATGAGATGAAGCAGCACAGAGAGCAGTTTCCAGTTCTTAAAACCACTATTCACAGATTGACCGTGCAGCTGAAGAGCTAACCTGGGAGAGAATGCTGGGTATGGACGGTTCCCTGGTCTTTGTGGAGTACGTGTTCTGGGTTGCTACTCTCAACGTGGTGTCAATAACCGTCTTTGGACTGGTGCCCTACCTCCTGGGGACGGGTGTTACCATCACTCTGGGCATTGGGAAGGATCTAGATTCTGCTATCATTGGACGGTCTCTCATACTGCTCATCGGGTGAGTTGATCACGTGTTCTCCGTGAAATGTCAAAAAAGTGGTTCGCTACTGAATTTATATCGTAATTGGATCGTATAATTCTCATGGAAGTTAAATATTGCTTTATTGCTTCTCCTTCAATTTCGAAATCTTATGAACATCAAATTGTGATTGAACACATTGATTTCTTACATCCATTTTTAGGTACACAGTGGTATTCCTGTTCATGGGATACGGACATTCTATCGCACGGTTTTTCAATTGGCCTAGACTAGAGCATTGTCTTAGGGATTGGGTTCATCATCGTCAAAGTGGGACTTCTGCTAACTCTAGAGGTATGAATTGTTGGATTTGATTATTTTACCTTAATCCTATATTCTCCCTTTGTTGGACAGTGAGAATATTTACTCGAAATTCCAGTTATTTTTACATCTTCCATTGGATCTAATGGATCTTATGGCGATTTACTTCAAATACCCCGGTATTACCCCTCCTCTTTCAGGTGGTGATATTCCCCACCCTAAGTGGCTGGTGGATTGACATATGCTCCCTTAAAATGTGTGACAGCACCCTCTCAGACCGAATTAACTACCTTTACACAGCCCCTGGGACTACCATGTTCTTACACTGGCTGGTAAGTGGTGTAAAACACATATTCTGTTGCAGAATTTATCTATTTCAAATCAGTTATTTGGATCTTTTGATGACTATTTAATAACATTTTCTTGACATCAACCAGCAGCAATAAACTACTCTCTTTTACATCTTCTCACTTTAGGTGGGAATGGTGTTCGTTTTCTACTTCGCTTCCTTCGTCCTCCTGCTCCGACAAGTTCTTAGACCCGGAGTTCTGTGGTTCTTGAAGAATCTCAACGATCCTGACTTCCATCCGGTAATGATGCGATGAAAAGAAGTTCAAAATAATAGCTTTGAATTATAAACTCAGCATTTATACAAATTGCCGAGAGTAAAATATAATCAAAATTTCAACCAATTTGGATTTCTGGCCTAATAAATCTACCTCAGCATGAAACATGTCTCCGTCTGAAATCTCCTCCTTTCAGGTGCAGGAAATGATAACGTACAGCATGATGAAGCACATCCGGCGGTTCTGTATCAGCTGTGTAGTGTTCGGGTTCAGTATCATGCTGATCGTGTGGGCTCCCCTCACCTTTATCGGCTACCTCATGTCAGGGGTTATTCCGTACAGCGTGGAAATGTCCACTGAAAGCATCCTCGGGGAGATCAGCTTGGAATTGCTCCTACTTCAGGTATAATTCAAATGATTTTATTACGTAGAATTATTTTCGTGGCAGCTGAAAGGTGTGATTTATGTTCTGGAACTCAAGTTTATCGTACTAGATGATAACACAACCTATTGGAATTTACGAAACTTCGTGACTTTTCTTTTCCAAAACTAATACCATCACCCGTCAATTTAAGAACTCTAAGCTCCTTCTAATTCTCACTTCTCCCCTCGTCAGGTGATTCTCCCCAGCTCCTGGAGCAAAGCAACACCCGGCAGTGGTTTAAGAACTCTCTGAGGGTGTGGGCTGTGGGCGTGGCTAATGTGCTCGGGATCCGGTCTTACCTTCTTGGCGATGTGCCAAACCAGGGAGAGGAATCTGACGCTGGCAAACTCATCAATATTGGTTAGTATTTGAACTTTATTTGACATGTTATACTGCAATCCATGGGTGACAGCCCCCCCCCCCCATGACAGATGTAGGTAAATATTCAAGTATTCAACTATGACTCATTGCTGGCAGTCAAAACAGAAACAGCCCCTTTAAACTTTAAACTATTTCAGCAATAACGCAATGTTTTCAGGTGTACCTGGATATAGCAACAACATTGAAGGGTTGGGGATGGGTGCTGCCCAAACTGGCCCCAATGCCGAGCTCTTTGTTCCCTTCCAACCCTACTACCGGCCCAACCTGTTCAAGAGAAGAGTGCTAGCACTCATCGGAGTGACTTGTGGTAGCATGTTCCTACTCTTCGTCTTCATCTTATCCGTACCTGTCTCTATTGGTTAGTTCCATTGCGACTTCTTTAGTGCAAACAGATTTATTTCGTTAATAAACTATTAACGCGTAATGTGGGTATAATCATCAAAGCCTAAATTTGTGAAGCCTACCTTCCCGAATTTATTACTGAATAATCCCCCTGAACCATCTCTAATCCTTTATTCGCCTGACCCCCCTGTTCGATCCCCATCCTCTGTAATCCCCATCCCCTCTGTAATCCCCAGACCATATTATGTAATCCCCTCCCCTGCAGGTCGTTGCATCCTGCAACTGTTCATGCCGGCCGGACAGCTCCACGAGCTGTATACCTTCGCGTGTGGACTGTACACTCTGTGGGCCGTTACCAGACTCGGTACCCTGCTGTACAACTGGGCTGTGCAGGGGCTAGCGCAGTTCTATAACAAGGTAAGGTGGTCACTGTTGTCATTACTACTGTCTGCAGTTGTCACTTAACTAGGACATGATTTCAGGCGGTGTTGCCATCACAACAGCAATATCTTAATATATAAATTTGTACATGCCAATTATAATTGTGCGCGAGATTAATCAAACCCCCTCCCATCAGGTGAAGGAATGGTCAGTGGTCCTTATCAAATGTATCTACTTCGCCGTCACAGTATTCGGACTGATCCCTGTCCTGTTTGGACTGCTGTACGAGATGATTCTGCTGCTACCGCTCAGAGTACCGCTTCACCATACTCCCGTGCTGCTGCTCTGGCAGGTTTGTGCGCCTTTGCAAAGTTACTATCATCAATCGTAATCTCGGTGGTGCTTTCTGAACGCAGAAGTGGATCTTTTTTTCACTAACTGTTGATGGTTTTGAATGTTGAATAAGTACTTTCGATAACAAAATTTCTTATTCCGAATTTTCTCAGGATTGGGGACTTGGTGTGTTGTTTGTCAAGATTCTATACGCTGGAACACTCACTGGACCCGACTGGCATTTCAAGAGGGTGCTCGAACAGGTTGGTAGTTATTGTGTGTGTGTACCATTTCTTCAAATAGGTTAAATCTTAAGAGTTGACCGATTTGAAGATTCAAAATCGGTTAATCTGCACCCCATCCTGGGAAAGTTTTGATGAACTTATCTCCCCTCTCAGGTGTTCCAGGCGGGAGTGATGCAGATGGATGTGGGATTCGTGACCACTAAGCTCGTCCTTCCAGTCGTCGTCACACAGCTCCACCTCCTCTGTATCCCCTACACCCTCTGCTCAGCGCTGCCCTTGCTTGGTGGGTCTTACTATATTAAAGGGAATGAAATTCGAATGTTCTTTATATAACTGATATATAGCACTAACCATGCTATGATAGTGGATCTCGCGAGTACGGAAGCCCGGGTAAGGGGTGAGCCCGTGTATCCAAAACATACATGAACACCCCTACGAGCCAGCTCCATCGTTATTAATTAAAGTAATAAAGTAACTTGATTGGAGAATAAAGCGACCATTGGTGTTGCTATAGCAACGCATTTCCTAATCCTCACCTCCCCTCTGCAGGATTTTCGGATGACTTCGCGCACGTGTGTCACCGCAGAATCTACCCCGGCACGGTCTTGGTGCTGCTTATCGGAGTTCTTCTCAAGCTACAGTTCAAACAGTTCAAGCGGCTCTACATCAAGATAAAAAACGAGAAGTGAGTCAAAAGTGGTTTGAAATGATCCATTCGATATTGGAATAAATGTAAAAGCTTGAACGAACATACCTAAATAGCAAATAAGTATTAGGGATTGATCCATAACCCCTAGTCATAACGCATGGGTCGAAAAGGGGAAAAAATCAAGGTTCCCCAAAGAACTTCTAGGGCAACTTGTTTGGTGGTTCTTGAGCCTATGGACTACCGAAAACCGTTCCAACATTTTTGGGGGGATTTAGTTCACGGGGGGTTACAGCCTGGGGCAGATACATCCCTTACTAAAGGTTGCGAAGATTTGATACTCGGCAAAAATATTTACAAGTTCAGAACAATTTTCTAACCAGTTAAGCATTTACCACACTTATTTTTCAGATACCTTATCGGAACGAGGCTTGTCAACTTTGACGCCGAATCGTTGCGAACCACCTTCACCCAGACAGAAACCTGAAGTTCACAGAATCGTAAGATAGAGTCAAATCAGTTATATATCCTCCTCGTCTAAATCACGTGATGTCAGAGAGCAGATAAGTGTGTGACGTCATACAACAGGTAACCATGGTGAAGTTAACTTCAAGTGACAACAGTCTTACCAGTCTCTGTTACCGTGGTAACAGTCTTACCAGTCGCTGTTGTCGGGTGGTGGCAACGCACGCCATGTTAGGAATTATTGATGATATTACAGAATCGGACTTTCTTAAATTGGAACAATCGTTCAAGTCAGTATCTGTTCTAGAAATGGTATCTGCTCAAATGCAGGTCCAAGTTGGATTGGGACAGCTTCGGGTAGGAACTGTAACTTATTCTAAAAACATTGGCAGTACTTTAATTAATAGATATACATCTTAAACTGCATCTTTGACTGCTTTGCCAAGACTTACTAAACGCGGATTATTGACCAAACTTGTTATTAATCAGCTGTAACATTAGCTAGTTTGAGAGCTGATGCTAACTCGTGCACTGATTTGTATAACCTACGGTTAAAAGCTAATATGCCGCCAATAATAGTCCTATTAGACCCGACCCTGATTTGCCATGTCCACAGTCTATCTTACATCATCTCAATAAATAGAGTAGATAGTCGTCTGGATTATTGCACGACAGATCAGTAGGTCAGGTACTACCGTAGTATGCACTTTGTTTTACGACTGTCGAACTTCAGTCTGTTGGCGACCGGAAGTTCGACAAGCAGTGTTATTAAACTTCCGGGGCGTCTAATTTCCCTCTCTGATCCACTTCGTGATTATAAAATAACTAGTCACTGGTTGCAGTTTATAATGGTTAATTACTAAGTTAATTCAAACAGATTTGGATGAATTAATGGGTATTTAAATACTTAAATAATAAATCATTTAATTAAAATTTTGTTATTCTGGTTTTTGGTATATTATTCTTATTATTCAATTCTTTACCATTTTATCTATGTAAGTAAGTAGGGATACTGTCAAATTTGGTATTGTATTTTTCTCTAAGGTAAATAAAACTCGCAATTTTCAGTCGAGTTACCTCGTGTTTTTAAATTGAAAGAAAGAATTGTGATATTGAATTTTCGCTTTGTTAACCGCTGATTGTTGTAAAGCTGACATTTTACCCCCGAGTTAACCAATAGTTATCTCTTGTTGAAGTGAAACTTGGGGAATTTACGGTGGTTCAAATCAAGGGAGTGATCATAAAACTTTGGGATATGGAACACAATATAATAAAGCAATAGATGGATACCATATGTCGAATAAAATTCAGGAGCTCCATCCTAGCTTGCGTTCAGAGATTTCGCCTCACGAAACTACAGCTGCAAGGATCAAAATTTTCAACCACTGCTTGTTGCACTGATTGCTGAATGATAATTCATTAGTTTACTTCTCCATAATTAGACTTAAGCTCGTAGCTCATTTCCGATTCTCAAGCATTTTATCTGCCAGTGTGTGTGTGTTTGTGACCTGGTCCTGCACAGTGACAGAAAGCAAGTGACACTGAACACGCTGAAGAGATCACGAGTTTTAAAAACATTTTTAAGATAAATAAAATATCAAGAGAGTGTACAAACTTTCGTTGATTTTCCTTTGTTCTTAGAATTTATCGGCGTTGTTTGGACTTTTAGAGACAGTTTGAGTGATCATCTACGCGGCATAAAATATCAGATCCACTATGTTATTTGTAAATAGTGTTTTTAATAAAGCTACTGGTAATAAAGCTACTGGTTATGGAAAAATGATGTTGAACTTTCTAAAAATAATGATCGTGGAGACAGACTGGCAGTCTTTAGTTCTCCAATAAGAATAATAAATACTAAGATAGAGAATATTTCCCTTATGAGTTTCGTAGTCACTTACAAATAAGCACTACCAATACCAATCTGTAGCAGTGAGGTATGCATGGCATGGCATAATATCAGAACGTCTTTTAGAATCTCAGCCTAACGTGCTAACAACTCACGACTTTATAGTGATTTCCCGGCATCAGCGTGTCGTTAAATGGCTTTATTTTCACTTGAACATATCCACATAACGTTTGAACGTCGCCATATCAAGCAAGTCTTTTCCACACAGTCTTATTATTATATTAAACTTGAGGACAAAACTGCACACTGAAAAATCCAATTTCTATTCGATTTTAAAACCATTCATGAGTTACAAATCAGATCAATCTCAGCTAGAAAGATACAAATTGTATTGTATTGAGAGCAACAAGCCATTGTTTTGAATTTCACTAGCTCGACTACGCACGCATTGCAACTTTCCAATTACATGTCACTCAATTTCTACTTGGAATGTTCATGTCAATATAATTTTTAGTTGCCATTTGATTTTTTCATCACAAAGTTTATTTTGATCCTTGTAATTGTAATGCTAGAGGGAGCTTTCACGTATTAACGTCAGCAATTTTTTTGGTCATTTTTACGACTTCTCTCCCTCCCTTGGTCAGCTTTTGGAAACCCCTTCCCCTCTACTGAAGTCAGCTTTGACCAAATCCCCTACTCAACAAGAAATATTTATCTATTAAGCTGTTACATTTTAGGCCTTTTTGTTCTATTATCGCACGTAACATTTACGTCTTGCACGACATGGTGGGTTAAGAAATTACATTTTCCAGGAGAAAATTTTTGCTGACGTCAGCATAGTCCCTCTTATGTCAGCGTTTGCAAAAAAAAACCCTTCCCTTTGGCTGCTGACGTGATATGTGACTGTTACCTTAATCAATGAGGTCAAAATTCTGGGAATTTGAGTTTAGTTGGGAAAATTCAAGATACTTCGGGATTTTGGGCGTGGAAGTTAGAACTAGAAGGAATGGCAGGTACTATGTTATATGCGTACGCCGAGATGATGTATCAACCGGGGCTGAAGTCAAACTTAGGGCTTACGGGGGTTAAAATTTGGGGTTTTTGGGAATCTCATCAATTAAAATATTCTTATGAATTTATGACAAACTTGTGCTTCTCGTGTGATTTAATTCTACTCCAAATCCCCTTTCCCCATCAGATAACGCATGAACAGCCCCTGACCATGACATCCAGCCCCACCAAGCTCCACCAGAGAGATGGAAGCGGAACCTCCCCCAACCACAGCGGAGGAAGCACAGTCAGCCTGTCCACTGCAGTCAATTCGGAGGTCACCAGTGCACGAGCTCTCCAGCAGGTATGCGAACACAAGGAAATGTTTTCCTGCGAGTATTCTTCCGTGTTGGTATTTTTTCCATTATTTACGATTTTTTGAATCGTTCCTTAGCTGAAAAAAAAACAATGGATGAATTGTGCGAAAATTTGTATTTGTAACCAGGAATGGGTACGTTGATACTAAAAGCAGGAACTTGCCGAAACAAGCGGAACAACCCGAAACCACGCTGAACCAACCCAAAAACCTCCCCGAATCGAGCCAAAACAAGCGAATCAACCCGAAATAAGCAAAACAACCCGAAAGAAGCAAATCAACCCGGGTTAGGGTTTGGAAAAGGTTGATTCGGGTTGATTCACTTGTTTCGGGTTAATTCGCTTGTTTCGGATCGTTTTGGCTTGATTCTGGGAGGTTTTTGGGTTAGTTCTGGTTGTTTCGGCTAGTTTAAGTTCCTGTTTGTAGTATCAAGCGTATTGCGTAGTAATTGCTTAAATTTTGGTAAATCCAATGATATAACTCTTTAAAAAAACACTGAATAATCACAATAATTAATATGTTAAATAATTCGAATTGAAATTTAAACTGTGAATAAAAGATATTGATATCAAAACAAACAATCTGAATTCGAAGCATGGCTGATAGTTTTAACTTCAAGTAATTTATTTACAGCGAATCATCCATATCAGTACTATATCAGATATGTTATGAATAGGTATTCAATCCAAATGGTGTGATTGTATGCTTGATGAAGCTTGTAACAATGGCAAGATATGATTGGCACTGCTCATATGATATTCTATTATATTCTGCTCCAACACAATCATTTAAAATATGATTTTCAAAATATTCTCAATTTTATTTAATTAAGCTGTTCAAATTTTAAATTTACGCGTGGGTGTTAAGTGATTCGCTAGGGAGAGGCAGTTGCTCAAAATATTGTTTTTGCTTCTTTGGAACTATGGGGAGTCAAAGATGTCGTTGTGGTCACCAGGCCACCAAAAATTTAACAGAGTGTTGCGATGGTGACGTGGGAGCAACATCATGATAACCAGGTAAAAAATAAGTGGTATTTCCTGTATGGTTATCTAGTCACCTACAGTGACACCTGTGTTTTCAGGTGATACTAGACGATTGCAATGATAGGGACAGCAGGTACATGTTTCATGTTTGGAATGAGTTTCAGGAGGAGGTACTGCTGTTACCATGGTAACTAGGGAGTTACTAGAGTAACCAGATGACACCTATATTTTCAGGTGATACTAGACGAGTGCAATGATAGGGACAGCAGGTACATGTTTGGAATGAGTTTCAGGAGGAGACGCAGTAGCAGCACGGTGTCAACAGATCACCTGCTGATGAAGCACATGGGACCTACACTCAGTGAGTAGACAGGAATTATTAGCCTGGAGTCGGTTATAACCCGTTGTTTGTAGGGTTTCTCTCTACTGTACCATCCGTCGCTGCGCTTTTTGCAACACGATCCGTCCAGATTATGTCAGTGTTGCGCGCTAAAGATGGTTAAAACCCATCTACCCGTTGTAGCTATGACCCGTGACCAGTGATTTCATGGTTACTATCAACAATTAGACCACAGTGCCTTCATTTTATAGTCCATAGTTCACAGTGTGAACTTGGAAAGAATGAAGGCACGAACTTAAATTTTCTCGATCGGAAACTCCCATGTGGGCGTGCCACTTTTGGCCCACTCTAATGCCATGCTATTCCTATGGCCCAAACATTCCAGGCTCGAAGTTGCTCAACGCCACGACAAGGGAGATAAGGAAACCTCGAACCACCCTGAAAACATTTGCTGAGATTGACATTGTTGAGAAGGTAAATAAAATAGATTATTTATGTAATGACTGATCGTCTTCGGCCGATCTGAATAGTGTCTCGGTAATCATGCATCAGGTCAAGAAGTGTTGACTGTTGAGTATACGAAACTTACAATAGGCTAAAAGGACAGAAATGTCAATTGATCCAAAGCCGACCAAATGCAGCAAACGTGAAGATAAAAGTTCAGTTTATGCTTTTAACTCAGAGATTTTTAAATATTCCAATTCATCGATGACCTCAAATAAATTCTCAGTAAAACCACACGTTTAGCTGAAATGCAGCTTTACTATCGAATGTGCCGTGCACGTTATAGGTGTCTGAAATTGATGAAATTACAATGGTTTAAAATGTGAAATTGATGACGTTTCACAGCGTATCTCTTTCATTCTCCTCTCAACTTCTCAACCACCAACTCCGTCTCAGTCTAATTCTGCGATGCATTTGAGCTCAGAAACTCATTACTTTTTGCTTGCCATGAAAATTAGTAAACATGATTTCAAATGAGCTTTTACATATTGCTACTGAGAATTCTTCGCTACCTATAGGTACAAAGGCCTGCACCGACAGATTCGTTTTAAACGAGGATTTAATACTTTAATAAAGCTAGTTTCCTATGCACATAATATTGTGAATTGTGTTTTGACGCTTATTTTTCGAAATTACCGCCAAACATCGGCTCGGAGTGAATTATCATGATTATGCTTTACTGAATTTTCTCATTTCATTTTTCGAATTTCTTTGCATTATATCTTTATCTGGTTTTGGACACAGCTCTAACTTCTGCTATGCAAATTATC